>OX246757.1:18991904-19195171 GCA_945910035.1 Brachypalpus laphriformis
AAATAATAAATAATAGATAATAAATAATAAATAATAAATAATAAATAATAAATAATAAATAATAAAAAATAGATAATAATTAATAAATAATAAATAATAAATAATAAATAATAATTAATAAATAATAAACAGCAAACAATAAATAATAAAAAAATGAATAATCAATAACAAATAATAAATAAATAAATAATTCAATTTATAAATTAGCACTGCATTGATTTAACAATCTAAAAATGATTGATATAATAAATAAATAAGCAAACAGTAATAGCTATATACATTAAATCATATATAAACAAATAACATGAAGAAATACTGGAGTATTAATCAGAAAATGCCAAAAATAAGAAAAAGTGTAATAAAAAAAAATAACTTGTACAAAATTTCATTATAACTTCATATTGTACAATACTGATGAATAATAAATAACAAAATAATATGACATTAAATTTTCGTTACCTGTCAGATTGGCAAAGTATATGTAAGTTTCAAACCGCACTCTTGTGTTTATTTAATTCATTACTTATTAAATCTCCGTAGTTTAACACAGATAGAATAGAAGTAAAGCGTCTCATAATCTTGGCCATTAATGATGTTGTGAAATTCATCTTTATTTAGTTGTTCTTTAGAAAAACAGTGCTTTCGGAAATGTTTATATATTGGACATCTTGCTATTAAGTGAAAAGTATTTTCCTGCCTCGTCCAAATTGCATGTTGAATATATACCGATTGTATTTTGTTTGAATGCTTGAGCGTCAGTATTAAGTTCACCCCTTGCTTTAAATATAAGTGGTATACATTTTGCTTCAAATTTGTCCTCAAAGTTGAGTGATTCCCTTGTGTACTTCAGGTTACAGTACTCATCATGAAACTGAGACCCACGTGCAAAGATTATATGTTCATTCCAGTAAACCTTCACAAACCCTTTAATTATTTCGTCATGTTTTGACTTACAATCATTATTTGGCGAATAAAAATCCAGGGAGACTCCAGTCAAACTTTATAAGTTGAGCCAATCCTTAATCAAATACGTCGACTCCAGGATAGTTTTTTTCCGCCAGTATCTTCGGTAGGCGATTGATGGGACAATTAAATGCCTTAGCTATGTAATCAGAGTGCATTTGCATTGTATATATGGTATATGCATTTTATTAATTCTTGTTTCCAAATGAAACATGTAGTTCGGGGTATTAATTGCGAGTGATAACAAATTCTTTAAAAAGAAACGCAGCAGTTTTTGAACTTCATCAAATTCGGTTTGTCTCCACACCTTTGAGGCATAGCACATTATCGAACGTGATGCCGCTTCGAAAGTTTTTAATTTATTGCTTTGGATAATGCTCTGTTTTTTTTTTTATAAAAAGCAGACTATGTGGCATCTAAAGCAATTTGTGAGTTCGCAAGTTTCTCCTCTAAGTGTTTCTTGTATTTCAAATCTTAAGTTAAGTGAAACCCTTTTATGATTCCTAATACTAAATAACGCTTAAGACTAAATAACAAAGTGATCACAGAGATAAATATGGCATCTTTTGTCAATATTTCTGCAAACGTGCATTTTATTACTTTATTATAAAACAAGCGTTTGATTAACTTTATTTAATTAATAGATAACACTGGTCAACACGTTTTCTTGCCGTTAATTAAATTATACATTTTTTGAATCGTACATGCATAAGTTTTAACAGAAAACTATCAGAAATAGTTTACTACATCGAATTAAAAAACTATATTTAATATACTAAATAACAAACTTAAAAAAAATATCGGTGAATCTAAAAATGGGTCTTTAAATAGTTACCTTTGTAACTTAACAGCTGACAAAGTCGCAGACAACTCCCTTTGGAAGGCTGCCAAACATTTAAAGAGACCTCAAGCGCAAGACCCCCCGTTAAAAACATCGGATGGGAAATGGATCGGCGACCCAAAAGAAAAGGTCAAACTTTTTCCGGAACACCTGACAAATGATTTTAAACCTTTTCCACCTAGCATGGCAAACGAACGTCTTGATTTCTCTGATAGAGTAGATGAAGACGTAATTGCTTATGTTTCGCTAAGAGAGATCACTGCATGCATTCATAATTTATCTAATAGAAAATCTCCAGGTTATGATCTTATAATTGCCCAAATCCTTAAAGAGGTACCCTTAAAAGCATTGTTAAAGCTCAAGCTTTTTATTAATGCTTGTTTTGAACAAAGGTATGTTGCACTACACTGGAAGATAGCAGAAATTATTGTTATACCTAATCAAGGTAAACCTCTTCAGAAGTTATCTCATACAGGCCCGTCTCACTTTTTGTCAAAAAGTATTATCAAAACTTTTCGAGAAACTGCTTCTTAAAATACTAGACAGAATCATAGAGCAAAGACGGCTTATTGCCATCATTTCAGGTTTAGAAATAAACATTCGACAATAGAACAAGTGCATTGTATAGCTTATGTTATAGAAAAAGCACTAGAAGAAAAACAAGTTTGTTTAACAATATTCTTAGACGTTGCACAGGCTTTTGATAAAGTTTGGCATAAGGGTTTAGAGTATAAACGTCATAGGAACTTACCTAGATAATATTATGAGATATTAAATCTTATATAGCAAATAGATTCTTTAGAGTTCGCTTTGGTTCACCTTATTCTGAACTTAAAGAAATTCAAGCAGGTGTTCCACAGGGAAGTGTTCTAGGGCCCACTTTATATTTATTATATACTAGGGATATACAACATGCAAATGACACAATGATAGCCACATTCGCAGACGACACTGCTCTTCTATCATCTGATGGATGCGAAGCTAAAGCAACTGAAAAGCTTCAAAATTCAGTTAACGAGATATGTGATTGGACGCAACGTTGGCGAATTAAACTTAATGAGTCAAAGTCCACCCATATCAATTTTACAAACAAAAAAAAAATGAATCTTCCTGTGGTTATTAATAATCAAGTAGTTCCTTATTCTAACACAGCTAAGTATCTGGGTATGAACTTGGATGCTAAACTGAAATGGAAAGAACATGTGAATAAGAAAGTAGAATAGCTAAACATTAAATATAGAAAGCTTTATTGGTTGTTAGGATATAATTCAGAAGTGTGCAGTGAGAATAAAATCTTAATATATAATCAGATACTAAAACCTGTTTGGACATATGATATCCAATTATAGGGTTGTACAAAGAAAACATATATACAAATAATACAAAGTCCTTCGGGGAATAGTATATGCCCCATGGTATATTAGAAATAATGACTTGCATCGTGATTCGCAGATTGATCATGCGGCGGAAGCAATTAAAAAGAACGCAATGCGTCACAACGAGCGTCTGCAGATGCATATTAATCCTGAGATAGAAGACGTCTTAAATGTACGATATAATATTCGTAGGTTAAGAAGAACTAAAAATCACGAACTTATAACCTGAAAATTATGAAAACCCGTATTTAATTTATAGTACCTTCTCAAACGAAACTGAACGTTGAAACTAAAACCATTTGTCGATCTTTCTCTGATTGGTTATGATCAAGGAGGTGTTTTCAGTGCGGTTAGAGCCCCATACCACTCTGGGTTTCTAACTCCACAGTGTCTTTCGAGATTTTCACCTTCATTAAAAAAACAAAAAAAAACTACAACGAATTATCTAAACATACGACAGAATACGATTATATAAAGGGTGAGCCAAGATCTAGTGTGGAAGTTTTTAATAAATTGAATGCACATTTTTAAAACGCTAATTCAGAGCTTTATTGTTTAATTAAGCCCGGTCCATGACAATTATAATAGATCTCAATCATAACATCCAAACTGAAATTGCGGCCATTAACCCGCTTATTCTTGGAGAAGTCATCGATAATTTTGATCTTCGGATGGTGGTCGCTTGCAACAGAAGCCGTGGTAGTGACATGAACGATGTTGTGTTCCATTTATAATTGCCATAGGCCGGGCTCTATTAACCAATAAAGTTCTATATCGATTTCACAATAAATGTGTAGTTAATTTAATGAAAACTTCCACACTTTCTGCTGACTCACCCTTTACTTGACATTTGTTACTGACGGATAGCAGTGCTAGGAATCAACACTTTAAATTGGGACTTATGAAAACTTTGTTTAAGCCATGGATAAAACTGGAGAAGGTTTCCTCTATTTAAAAATTTTGTTTCCCAGATTGAGCGAAGCTAAGTTAAAAGAATGCATTTTTGTGGGGCCAGATATAATAGAAAGGGCATGAAGGAGTCCAATTTTATTGGCAAATTAAATATATAGGAAAAAAATGCATGGCTTTCTTTTGTTCAAGTGACACAACATTTTTAGGCAATACAAAGTCACCAAACTATAAGGAAATCATTTCTAAGCTATTATAAAACTACAAAAGCTTGAGATGCAAAATGTCCTTAAAGATTTATTTCTTGATTTCCATTTGGAGTTTTTTCCTGAAAACTTAGGTGCCGTAAGCGGCGAGCATGGGGAGAGATTTCACCAAGACATAATGGCGATGGAAAGCGATATCAAGGAAAAGCGTCTCGAAAGTGTTGTGGGGTAGACACGCATAGAGAAGTTTTGAGTTTCTTATTACCGAAACAGACTCATTCAAAATAGTCACCGTCTGCTTTGACTGGCTGTCTTCTCCCACTAAATTAGTTAGTGAAGCCCTTCTAATTGGGCCCAGTATTGACTATGTAATTACAAATAATGATAATGTGAAGGCAAATGTTGTGGACTGTCTGAAAATCAGTGATCACGAAAGTATCGAAATAAGCATACAAATGAACATAAATTTAAAAAGTTCGAAACATCTAGTGGAAACATTAAAATACGACAGTCGAAAGTTTCGCGAGTGTCTGCAACATAACTTAGAGTTGGTTGATGATAATTACGAGAGTGATGTTAACATATTGGCGAAAAATGCTACAAAGTGTTTAGAAAAGGCAGTAGTGTCTTTAAAGTGTAAAAGATTTGTTGATGTTTCTGGCGTAAATCAGTGGTTCAATAACGTGCTCCAAATAATGCGGAATGAAAAAATTTATAAATATAGATTGGCTGTATGGTCAAATTTACCAAGTGACTGGCAAAACTATAGGGTAGCTAGAAATAATTTTAAATCAGCGCTTGACAAGGCGAAAAGCGATTTTGTTACCCAGAAAATACAAGCATCTAAAGACCAAAAAGCAATGTGGAGAACCATAAAAACGCTGGTACTAAAAAAACAGAAAAGTGAAATAAAATGTGTTGTTTTTGATAATGTTCAAGTGAATGATTGCAAAACTATAGCAAGTAAATTTAATGTCTTCTTTGTTGAAAGTGTGTGTGAATTAAATAGAGCCATTCCCTTTGTGCCATATGTAAACTTTATTCAACCTATTAACAAAACTTTTTTGGCTAGTCAAACGGTAGTGCATGCGATCATATGAAAACACAAGCGTTTTCACTCAGCTGAGGCCTACCAACTCCTACTCTCAACCTCCACGCGGTGACAGCCGGGTGCCTAGTACCTTAATCCAAGAAATGGGTAACCAACCCCGTTTGGCGGATTCTTGGTGGCAGCAGATGAGAGAGGGGGGGAAGAGTGCTTTTCTCACTAGAGCACTTCTTCCTGTTCCAGGCGGCAGCGGACGAATTCCCTAGACGGAGTCAACGGTGGCGTCTATAGTTCCAGTTAGGTTGAACTTAGTGAATACCTTGCGCGAGCTGCTTCGAAGTATTCGGATCACAGGTCGGTAAGGAATTTCCAATGTTGGTCAGGACATTGGAATAGAGATGGTGGCGGAGGAGCCCTTAATGGGCCAACGGCAGCGCTCATACTCCCGTAGTGGACTACTGGCACCGGTGTACCCGGCCCCTCGTCCTAGGGGAATAATTAAGGAACTGGCCCTCCAGGTTGGGGGTTGTGCCGTCGGGGTAACTTCCCTACCACGTAAAAAACGCATGGTTCCGAAACAACCAAAAGCCTCGGATAAGGATGACCCAACTAATGACGACCCCAGCAAACGAAATAAGGACAACGACCTTCGGATCTGTACGTGGAATGTTCTGTCCCTTTACAGACCACGTGCAGCCGAACAACTAGCAGAGGCCCTAGACTGCTATAAAGCAGATATTACCGCCATCCAGGAAGTGCGATGGGATGGGCCAGGCAAAAAGAGGATGAAAAACTGTGACATCTACTACGGTGATAGCTACAGAGGCAACAGGCAACGCTTATTCGGATGCGGATTTGTCATACGCGGCAGACTTAGGCAAGAAGTCTTAAGCTTCCGACACGTGAGCGAGCGTATTATGACTATCCGGATCAAGGCTAAATTCGCTAATATAAGCCTAATATGTGTTCATGCCCCCACAGAAGAAAAGGACCCTGCCTCCAAAGAGTGTTTCTACGAGCTCCTCGACAAAACATACGAGCAATGTCCTAAATACGACGTTAAGATCGTATTGGGCGATTTTAACGCCAAAATAGGAAAGGAGGACGTCTTCGGTAGAGCAGTCGGTAAGCATAGCCTACACGACACCACGTCTGATAACGGACTAAGGCTAATTGATTTCGCTGTGGAGCGAAATGTCACCACAGCAAGCACATGGTTTCCTTATCTCGATATTCATAAGCAGACATGGCGGTCCAATGATCATGTCACGATCAACCAAATTGATCATATTGCGATCGACGCAAGGCATGCCACCAGTATTCTGGATGTCCGGACCTTCCGAGCGGCCAACATAGACTCGGATCATTACCTTGTTGTAGCCAAGGTACGAATGCGGATATCCCAATCTGAGCAACAAAGAAGAATTACTGTGAGAAAATTTAACGTCGAAAAGCTACAATCGCAAGAGACCGCCAGACTCTTCGCTGAACGCGTATCCCGAAATCTCTCAATCACCCCTATACCGCCAGCATCATGTGCCGAAGACCAGTGGCAACGCTGCCAACATGCCATCAGAAACGCCGCGACTGATGTGCTGGGTCTCGCTCGCCCACCACCGCCAAACCCCTGGTTTGACGAAGAATGCCGGCGAGTGCATGCAGCAAAACAAGAGGCACACAAAGCGGCGCTGCAAAGGAAGACGAGAGCTGCTCGTGAGCTCTACGAGCAAAAGAGACGGGAAGAACATCGGCTTCTCCAAAAGAAGAAGAAAGAGCATGAGAAGCGCGTTTGAGAATATCGAGAGTCTATACTCCAGGAACAATGTACGGAAGTTTTACCAAAAGGTAAAAAGAACGTGTCAGAGAAGTAATACCCGTACAGAAACCTGTAGAGATGAGAATGGAAACCTCGTAGTAGAATCACAGTCGGTGCTGAGAATATGGAAAAACTACTTCTGCAGACTGTATAACGGCGACGAAGACCAACATCCCGCTGTCAGGCAGAATGAACCATTCAACATGGACGATGATAGTCAAAATTTCCGTCCACCTGACCAATACGAAGTGAGGATAGCAATATCCAAGCTAAAATCGACTTTTCAAGGCAGCTGGGGATGAATTGGTAGAGTGCATACACCAACTCATTTCTAATATTTGGTCAGAGGAGTGTATGCCTGATGAATGGAATCTCAGCATCGTTTGCCCGATCCACAAGAAAGGAGACCCCCTCAACTGCGCCAATTATAGAGGCATCAGTCTCCTCAACATCGCGTACAAGATCTTTTCTGCGATATTGTGTGAACGCCTGAAACCTTTTATGAACAGCCTGATTGGACCCTATCAGTGCGGTTTCAGGCCAGGAAAGTCCACCATCGATCAAATCTTCACACTTCGGCAGATCCTGGAGAAAACCCAAGAATTCCAAATCGATACTCACCACCTCTTTATCGATTTCAAGGCCGCCTATGACAGCATCTATAGAGAAGAGCTTCATAGAGCCATGTCTAGTTTTGACATCCCTGCCAAACTTGTCCGCCTGTGCAGGCTGACGATGGAGAACGCTCGCTGCTCCATTAAGGTCGGTCATGACCTCACCGAGACCTTTGATGTCAAAAAAGGCTTTAGACAAGGTGACGCGCTGTCATGTGACTTCTTCAATATTGTACTTGAACGGATTGTGCGGAACTCACAAGCCAACACCGGAGGCACAATCTATTACAAGTCTGTACAACTGCTTGCATACGCCGACGATATAGACATTATCGGAAGATCTCAGCGGGCTGTCACCGGTGCTTTTGCAAGCATTGAGGCGGAAGCGGCCAAAATGGGTTTGGCGATAAACGAGGGCAAAACCAAGTATATGCTGTCAACTAGAAGGGAAAACCAACATCGACGAATTGGACAAAACATCACCGTGGGCAGCTATAACTTCGAGGTAGTAAAGGACTTTGTCTACCTTGGCTCTGCTATAAATTCAGCAAACAAAATCAGCGCAGAAATTAATCGAAGAATAACTCTTGCCAATCGCTGTTTTTTGGGCTTATAAGGCAATTCAACAGTAAAGCCCTCTCTCGAACAACTAAGGAGACTCTATATAAGACCTTGATCATCCCAGTCCTGCTTTACGGCGCTGAAACATGGACTTTATTAAAAGAGGATGAAAATATCCTTGGTCGCTTCGAGAGAAAAATTCTTCGTAAGATTTTCGGTCCCGTTTGCGTTGACGGGTTTTGGAGGAGAAGATTCAATCACGAACTATACGAGCTGTACAGCGACATCAACCTAGTCAAAAAACTGCGTATTGGACGTCTGAGATGGCTAGGACATGTAGAGCGAATGGACATCAACGCTCCGGCCCGCAGAGTCTTCGAATCTAACCCCGAGGGACGACGCAGTAGAGGGAATTATCGCCGTAGGTGGCGCGCACAAGTTCAAGGGGACCTCGACCAACTTGGAGTGCGCAACTGGAGGCAATTAGCTAAAGACCGAGCTAAATGGAGAGGCTTGTTGGTTGAGGCCCAGGTTCACCCCGAACTGTAGCGCCACCTAAGTAAGTAAGTAAGTAACAAAACTTTTAAATTTAAATATATAACGCTTAACGAACTTAAAAACACTTTAAAAAACATGAAAAATAAAAGAGATGCAAATATGTTAAGTGTGAGCATGATTAGTGACGCATTGTACAGTATTGGTCCCAAATTGTGTAAAGTTATAAATAAATCCGTGACGAATGGGGTATTTCCGGGTATATGGAAAGAATCTATTGTAGTGCCAGTTGAAAAATCAAAAAATCCCACAAAACCATCTGATTTTCGCCCAATTAATATGCTACCCAATGAAGCCAAAGTTTTGGAAAAAGTTGTCCAACAGCAGCTTCAGAAGTATATGGAGGACAATCAGTTATTTGCGGAGTGTCAATCAGGCTTCAGGGGCGCCCATAGCTGTGAGTCGCTGCTAAATCTAATTATAGCAGATTGGAGGACAGAGGTTCATTCAAAAAAGAAAATTGTTGCTGTTTTCATCGACTTGAGGCGAGCGTTTGAAACAATCGACAGGCGAATCCTACTAGATAAGCTGGATAAGTACGGCGTTAAAGAAACTGAGTTGAGATGGTTCGAGTCTTACCTGCGAGGGCGTACGCAAAGAACGAAAGTGGATGATGCAATATCAGATTCAATAAATGTAATCCTAGGTGTACCGCAAGGATCAGTTTTAAGCGCATTATTATTTTTAATTTATGTTAACGAAATGCCAAATGTTGTTCAATATTCTCGCTTGCAACTTTTTGCAGATGATGGTCTTTTATATGTTTCGTGTAATGATATAAATGAATGTATTGAGAAAATTAACCACGATTTAAAAAAATTGGATAAATGGTTTCAAATGAACAAATTAAGCTTAAAAGTGAGTAAAACGAAATGCATGTTTATAAACGGACAATCTAATATTGATATATTAATTAATAATGAAAAAGTCGAAAATGTTAACGAAATCAAATACGTAGGAATTATAATTGATACAAATTTAAACTTTAATAGCCACATTGAGTATATATCAAAAAAATAAGTAAAAAAATTAGCTTCTTTGGAAGAATACGGAAAAGAATGTCGATAATAAGTGCAATAAATGTATTTAATACGATAATTAAGCCACATTTCGAATATTGCTCGACAATTATATATTTAGCAAATAACACAATGTTAGATAGACTACAAAAATTCGAAAATAAAGCTATGCGAAGTATATTAAAATGCCATTGGCTAACTCCGATTGTTAATATGTTAAGTGTATTGAAATTGTTAAGTGTAAAACAAAGAACAATTATGAATGTACTAATTTTTGTATTTAAAATGAAAAATGAATTGTTACCCAGTTATTTATGTAATAAAATATTATATGTTAGTAATGTACACAATTATAATGTGCGCAATAGAAATAATTTCCGTCTTCCATTTTTTAGAACCCAAAAAGCACAAAATACAGTTTTTTATAAAAGTTTTAAAATGTTTAATGAACTACCTGATGAATTGAAGCTAGAGAGTCAGATAATAAGGTTTAAGAAAAATATTATCACATATGTAAAAATGAAGTTTGATTAGAGTATATTTTTATTTTATTTTATTTATTTTATTTATTTATTTATTTATTTACTTATGTATTTATGTAATTATCTTGTATTAGAATAGCTAAATATTGCTAAATAAACAAAATTGAATTGAATTGAAAAAAAGTATTTGTTTATCCATTGAATCTTCAATTCGTAGAAGGATTTTGATTTGGTCGATGCATCTGCTACATCGAGACTGCTGATAAACCGCTTCAATGAATTCGCTACTGGTCTCTGTCGTCTTATTAATTTATTCGCTTTAGCTGGCATATCGGTTGCCGCTTCCTGAGCGATTAATCTTACTGGTTTGGGCTTGGTGCCCGTTGTCAATGGTGTTGGTGGACTCGCAGCTTCAGAAACATCTGTTTCTTGTGTTGAACTGTCCTGCTCCTCGTCCGGAGCGATTGCTTCAAGGATAGTCTTCAACTCAAGGTACAGCTTCTCGACCTTCCCAATTGTATGGTCCTGGGTGTATGGTGAGTCTGTCTTGATGAAGTGTTTTACCCGGTCATGGTTATCGGAGAACTCCCGCCATAACCTTTCGATTAGGATCAATCTGTTGTTCCTATATTCGATTGTTTTCCTCTCAGGACCGTCCTTGCCGATTATTTGTATTTTTTGTAGCTCCTCTGCTACGGCCTTTTGCCTGGCGATGATGCGGAACACCTCTATTTCCTCCATAGTAAAATATGCTTGATGGCTTCCGCTTTATCGTACGGCAAAACTTTGATTTTCGCCTACTATTGATGGTACCAGTGTTGTAGCCCTGGTAACGCGTGTATTAAAAAACTCTTGGATGAGTTTTTGTTGGTACCAGTGTTTGACGCCCTGGTAATGCGTTAGTCAATTGGACTTGTAGAAAGTGATTTCCCCCTTACCGCTGGTGTGGGGAAGCAAAAACACAAGGTATCTATGTCCATTTTACTTGACTTGAGTTGCTTGCTCACTTGCCTCTGGTGGGAAGTAGCAAACAATTTTAAAGACAGCACAAGAGAGGTGGATCACGTCGGGGTCACCAAATGTCCGGGAGAACCTCCTTTGATTCTCTAAAGAAAATTCGCCAAGCACACAAACTTGTCGATAATTGAAGTGTGATGCACAGGCACGTAAACCAGTACACCAGATTGAGTTCGTTGAAATAAAAGGAACCACCGTCTCTTGTGCTTATCTAATAACAAGTCTCTTTATTCTTAAAATATTCTATCTTAAATACTATTTTACATTCAACAAAAAAGGTGTAGGAATGAAATGGGAATTAGAATGAAACATGCAGCATGCATGCAATTCGTGTTATCACCGAAATGTTATCAGCATCTCGCGTCCATGTGCGTCATATCTGTTGTTTTGTTAGGATGCATATTTGGATAGGTCTCTAATATCTGTTATTTTATTAGGGTACATGTTTTTGGGAATGATGACGCACATGTTTGTATATGTACATTATGGTGTTTTAGAATGTCTGGCAGGAATGAAAACAGACGGTTAATGATAATAGTTACAATAGGTAAGGAAATATGAAGTGTGCATATAACCTATTTTGCAAAGATAACTCTTAACACCTATGTTTAATTAATTTGAGTTTAATTGTGTGTATGATATTTCAGATGTAATTATAAATGTGTTTTGTAATTAACAATGTCTGGTTTTAATTTACGTTACGTGTGACAAATGGCCAAAATGATTTTACTGTGTGTACTATGTATTTAATTTATGTTGTAGGTCTTGACCCTGCCCCTGGCTCAGAAACTAATGCCGAGAGATCACATATCGACGATCAAGCCATGTTAGAGAAAAAATAGATAACAGATTAATATGAAAAAAAACTGAGCGAATAATACAGTGTGATGTTGTGCATGTTTGGTCATATGTGGATTGCATTTATGAAGTTGATTCCTCGTTTCCGAACATTCAGCCCCCCCTGAAAGACTAAGGCATCAACAGTCTTTCAGCAATAGGTAAGGGAGCCACCTTAACTGCTGGTCGAAGAATCTCTCCAAACTTCGTACGTATGGCCACAACTCTGCACTTGCTGTCGCTTCCGAGGTGTATTTTTATGATGCGTCCTAAGATCCATTTGGATGAAGGCAGATTTGGCTCTTTCACTAGAACGACGTCATCGATCTCAAGATTGCGCTGCGGTGTCTTGCACTTCGGTCGTTGCTGCAATGACGTTAGATACTCCCTGTGCCAACGACTCCAAAATCCTTGTAACATTGCCTGTAAAAGAGTCCAGTTAGTGTTTATCGAATCAAAAAATGTGAAGGACTAAGAGCACCACATGGGGCGCGAATTAAGTAGGGTCTCTATTTTAACCAATAGAGTATACAATTCCTCATAAGTAAGTATTGTGTCACCTATGACCCGCTTTAAGTGTAGCTTGGCTGACTTCACACCAGCTTCCCACAAGCCTCCAAAGTGAGGTGCGGAAGGTGATATGAATTTCCAAATAATATTATCACAGATAATATAGTTACATAGATATCGCATCCAGTACAAAAAAAAATGGCCAATTTTCAATCGACTGGGATTTACTCGTGGGTCCCAGTTCGATCGATCTTGTATGTATACCATGCTCAAACGGTTGTGAGTTGGTAGCACGTTTTGTGAGATGTATGAGGGATGATTCTCCATATATGTGAGCAATTTTCATCAAATAAAAAATAAATATCTACGTAGGTATATATGTATGTAGGTGACACAGTCACATACATTTTTCAATGGATTCTTATATTTCAGAACAAGGTTTTCGATTTTTAAATTATTTGTTTGCTTTATAAATAATTACGAGTATGATAAGGTAGGAACTTGGTACAATTGTGAAATTATGTCGTCTGATCATTTGATTTTTTTCTGAATAAACTTTATTATTAAAAGCATTTTGTAAGGTAATGAAAACGGTTGAAATTAGTTATCTCATTTGAATAAGTATAGATTTATTTTATGTTTATTCAAATGATGATGATGATGATGAGTATTTTTTTTTTATGGAAAACTTTAAAATGAAGGTCACAAACGTCAAACAATTCATCGGATGGTGCAAAAAGACTGCCAAAATCACTATTTTGAGAAAATTGTTTGCCAAATATAAAAAACTCAGAAGGGCATGTTATTTTTTCATCTTTTCTCAAAAAAATTTTTGAACTATTTGAACAGTGGCTCTTTGAAGGCATTTTCTAAGCAATATATCCCGCAAAGTATCGCATTGCAACAGTCTCAAGTGTAAAATCAGTTTCTTTTTCTAGTTTGTTTATGATTTCTGTGTACAAAAACTCATCACAGTCTTCTTCTTCTTGTTCCTCACTCAGCAAAACAACATGAGTGCCCTTTGTTTGGACTATACCTAAGCTTAAAAACTGAACATCAGCGTCCTTACAATTACTGTTAGGTGAGAAGGAAATAAGGTTTGACGAAAGACTTTTTGACATTAGTACACTGAATTCATAAGCAGATGGATTCTTATTATTCCCACCTTTTATTCTGACAATTGAGAACAGGTTCTCTAAGATGTCTTGATGTACCCTCTTTGTCAGCAAGTAATCAGCATCAACAAACGTACCGTTGTTAATGTCCTCGCTTAATAATAAAACTGCTTTAAGTGTCTGTTCCATTCCTTTGAAATAAAAATTGTTGGGTACATTTGAAAAATTTTGCATCGCTTGCAAATATATTACAAAATATTTTATCTGTTGGTATGCAGCATTTCCAACAGTAACTCCACGTTGAAGCGCATTTTTGTCGTATTGTGAGCCACTGTTCATGCAGTCAAAGGTATTGTTTAATGTCAGCGGAAAAGTTTGCGTTGCTTGATCGTGTTGCGAAGTAAATTTTAGACAATTCGGGTGTTGAGCTGTTTGTATGGACGCAGCAGATGCTAAATATTTGAGTCGCTAGGCGTACGCTAATTTTTTCAAAAGCATTAGGAGCTATACCATATGTGAGCTAGTAAATTTTAAACAAGGTTTGGCAACATTGTCGGTCTCTAAATTATATATTTCTCTGAAGACATTGAAAGAAACTAAACCATCGGGGGTGTTCAGATCCGATTTGAGTAACAGATTGCGCACTGATTTAAGTAAATGAGGAAAATCGTAAACACAGTATATTTTTTGGTTTTCAAATGTCTTAAATGGGTTTTTTTCAGTCACATTCAAAAGCTGATACGCTTTCCTGTTGTTTGGACCATGGTTACAAACAACAGCGCATACTTGAAGACCAAGATCCTTGCATATTTCAAAATTCTTTTTAATCAACTGTTTTAAGTCATTCCCTTTTATTCCATTTTCTGAAACAAAATAGTTAACAACGCTTTTCCATGAATCAAAAAGACCATTAACCATAAATACACAAATTTCATTAGCATTTGATTTTTTTCATGCTGAACCTAAATCTTCGAATCCATCAATTAAGTCGTTGGTAGCGTTGTAGGTCAGATTTCGGCGGATTCGAATCTCATCAGAAACCAACACCACATACTTTTGACGATGACTCCTGATGCAGTTTTAGATTTCAATATATTTTGAGCCATGTTTTGGTACCCAGGCTATAGACCTTTCACAGGAGCCCAACGATATAATGAAGCTATATGAGGAAGTCGAAAGCCCAACCCATCGCGTAGAAATGTATGTATATGTATTTTGCGAGTGATAAAAAAACATTTTGTGCAAGTTCTTTTTCTTCTGGGCTATACAAATTTGATTTAGAAAGCCCCATCAACATAAAACAAAATAACTTGGACTGCTTTGACATATCATGCTCTTAATTTGGGATACCAAACCTGAATACCTATTTTGTTTCTTTATTTTTAATGTTCTGTTCTTTAATCTAATTTTTTGCTTTAAAGTTTTAATTTTCAAACTGAAAGAAGCAATACTTTTTTTTGTTGAAAAATGGTTTTTCCCGCTTCTCGATTGATTGCATCAATTTGATGCATTTCAAGCAGCCTAGATCTGAACTTGAACTTCTTCTTCTCTTACTATTCGAAGAAGAAAGATTTTCTAATTCTTCAAATTGATCAATATCATTTTGCAAATTGAGTGTGGGAACTGCATCTCTTTTTAGCATTTTCCTGCCCACAAACTCACTACAAAAATGAATTTGGCGAACACAAAAAATCTTATCGCCATTAAAACTACATGCTTTTTTCCATAAATTATTTAAAATCTCATTTTTTTCTTTTGAGGGGCATGCAACAATTTTTAAATTAGGAAAACCCCTTCTCGATTACTTGCATGTCGTGCAAGAAACTCCTGATTTGCTTTTATCATTCATTTGTTATTTTTATTTAAAACCAAGCGCTGTCGCAATTCGATTTCAAATAAATGATACACATAATTTTTAACCTGCGATGACAGAAATTTCAAACTCATGTATTTACCAAAAGAAACAAGAAATACGCATCTAGAGAAGTACATAAATGCCATGCAACCCTTCTAAAACAACACGACGCGACGTAAGATACACACAAGCCATGCCAATGACACGATCGCTATTGAATCATACCATACCATCAGTTTGTTGTATGTACATAGATATTGTTCTTTAATAGAAAATGGTTTCTGTATGACAGAAGTTTGCTTTGGTGTTTCTACGACACACTGAAGAGCAAGATTATTGCATGGTCTTGCAACATAATTTTATTTCGTTTGGTCTGAAAGAGTTCGATTAATCTCCTTTACTAGGATGGCAACCAAGATCGATCGAACCCACGAGTAAATCCCAGTCGATTGAAAATTGGCCAATTTTTTTTTGTACTGGATGCGATATCTATGTAACTATATTATCTGTGATATTATCCTTGGAGAGATGGTCGATTATGATGGAGTTGTGTTGCTGATTACATAACAGGCTATGCATTTCGTTGAGAAGGCGCTTAGCACCATGGAAATTTGTTCCACTGTCGCTCCATATTTCATATGGTTTACCGGGACGTGCGACAAATCGATCGAGTGCATGTAAAAAGGTAACAGATGATAAGTCTCCAACCAATTCCACGTGAATAGCCTTAATCACGAAGCACACGAACAGGGCAATATATGATTTGACGAACCGTGGGTTTCTTCCACGATTTAAACGTAATGTAAAAGGACCTGCGTAATTGCAACCAACTTTGCTAAATGATCGAGAGTATCGAATACGTTCCGCAGGAAGATTAGCCATCTGTTGTTTCGTGGTTGTAGAGCGTAGCCTAAAACACTTCACGCAGCTATGCACGACCTTTCGGAAGAGATTTCTGCATCCAAGTATATAGTACTGTTGTCTGATAAGCGCGAATGTAAGCGACACTCCGGAATGCAAATGTGTTTTATGCATATGTTGCGCAATTAGGTAAGAAATCGGATGCGATTTACACAATATGGTAGGATGCTTTTCCGAATACGATAACTCCGACTGTTGTAACCGACCGCCGACCCGAAGTACGCCAACCGAATCGATAAAAGGGCTTAAAGACAGGAGTCTATTTTTTGAGGGTAACATCGATCCCCTTTGAAGTCAATCTAATTTATTAAAAAACACTGACCTTTGAGCACATATGATAAGTTTAGTCTTTGAAGTGTTTATTTCGTCAGAGGATAGGGGATTATAATTACGGGAATCCGCGGCCGACCAACAATTTGAGATAAAGCGTAGCAAGTATGATTACACCCGTAACGATTTGAGCCAAGTGAATGAATTTTGCAATATCATTTCTAACACACTGGAAGAACACATATTAAATAAGAATACTTGGGTTGATACTACTTTTCTTTCCTCTAATTCATCGTGACGGATGTCCTCCTTGTTGTAAGATGAAATAGGCCACTGACTTCTCTCCTCGCTAAGCCACTGAGGTCCCTTCCACCACAGATCCGTTGATGATAATTTCGACGGAGAAATACCACGAGCAGCCACATCTGCCGGGTTCGAAGCGGAGCGTACATGGTTCCAACATTTAAATGGAATCGTATTCAAGACTTCAGAAGTTCGGTTTCCTATGAATACCGACCATTTTTTGGGGGGAGCTGAGAGCCAGTGCAAGACTATTGCAGAGTCCGTCCAAGCAAATATGTTGACGTTTGTTTCCTGTAATGAAAGTCAAATTTTCTTAATTAAACGTGCTAATAAAACGGCTCCACACAACTCAAGTCTCGGCAGAGACAAGACTTTAAGGGGAGCGACTCTTGTTTTTGCAGCATCAAGCTTAACTGAGATGTTTCCATCCATATTAATGCTGCGAGAGTATACCACTGCAGCATAGGCATCTAAAGATGCGTCAGAGAATCCATGGAACTCCCAGTCGCATTTGTTTGTTATCATTAGCCTTGGCACGAAAACAGATTGGACGATATCGAGTTGATCTCTGATGACAGCCCACTGATGTGCTAATTCTCCGGGGATTTCCTCATCCCACTTCAGCTTTCTTCTCCATAATTCCTGGAACAATATTTTTACTACTATGATGACCGGCGAAAGAAATCCTAAAGGATCAAATATGTGACGCGTCCAAAAAAGTTTTTTCACGGTCCCACCTCTCGCGAGCGTCTGGCAAACATCCGAGAGTATTGTTGTCACGAAAAAGCTTCTCAAATCGCCGTTCGGAGTCGGCATTAAACTGTAGGTCCCTTCCATTCGTGTGAAAAAATATAACGCACACAACATGAGTTGTTGCGAGAGGCTAGGCCCTGGAACTTAAAAGAGCTGTTGTGCCAAATATTTGTTTGTTTGTTTGTCCGATAGTATTCGAAGTTTAGTAAAGGTGTTTGGGCTGCTGAAGTTGACCCGATAGGAAGTACAATCCTTAGATGGACACCACTGTAGGCCTAAGATTTTCACCGAATTAGATTCTTCGAAATCAGCTGGGGAGGCTTCTCGTTGATCCTCTGGTATTGACATTAGAAGTGGCCAACAGTTGGTGGTCTATTTGCGCAGGTGAAAACCTCCGGATTTCAGGACTTCTACTAAACTTTTCTGAAGGGTGATGAGTTCGTCTATAGTGTCTGCACCCGTTACGACATCATCCACATAAAAGTCATTCAACAAAATCGTTGATGCCAGAGAATGAATTGTAGATGTATCCAGAGCTAATTGCTTTAATGTACGAACGGCTAAAAATGACGCTGCGGACGTTCCATAGGTCACTGTTAACAGTCTGTAGTGTCTCGGAGGATCTTCTGTATTTTGGCGCCAAACTATCCTTTGGATACCGAAACGATATCGCGTTAGATGGTGGGCTCAACGAGAAGTGATTCGTTTAAGGACAAGGAGCAATTTTATCTAGCAGACGCATCAAAAACTACTCTTAATTTGGTTGTGCTGCTTTCGCTTTTCAAAACTGCGTGATGTGGCAGGTAATACGTGGCCGTAGACTTAAAGATTTCCCCTGCTGGAATTTCTTCCATGTGACCAAGAGAAAGGTATTCGCTAATGAATGCTGAGTACTGCACCTTAAGATCATAATTGAATTTTAATCTTTTTTCAATTGAATTGAGTTTGCGAGTTAAGCCCAAGCCTTGAACAACCCTTTCAGCAACTCGAATATTATGATAGTTTCCTTGATTATCTTGAATCCGAGCAACAGCGATGGGAAGGTTAGGTTAGGTTAGGTTGGCTGTCCAAACGAGAGTGTAGACACACTTAGACCAGCGAAGGTCCTTTGTGATACCATGGATCAAACCATTAGGCCACTCAGGGACTAACAAAACCAACCGGAGCTTTTGACAAAGCGATGGATGCTCATGACGTCCAAGGACGCCAGATCGCAGAGGTCGTCAAGGAAGGGGGACCCTAGATGGAGCATTCTTTTATGCGACAGGGCTGGACATGTGCATAGGAGGTGAAGGATGGTTTCCTCCTCCTCCTCGTCCCTACAGCTTCTGCAGAAATCGTTGGAGTGTTGGCCTATAAGACAGTGTCCAGTGAGAACACCGACAGCGCAGCTGATTTGTGTACGCTTTGACTTGATCAGATCGGCACTACGTTTTTGATCCAGCTTAGGCCAGATCTGTCTCGAAATGTGACACGTTGATCCGTTTACCCATCTGAGGTTGGTCGTGCTAACAGCGTTCAGCTTTAGTAGATACTTACATGTAGCGAGGGGCATACCCAGGGCTTGCCTTTCAGGCAAAATCCTTAGAGTGGTACCCTGTCTGGCGAGGTCGTCAGCCCTGCAGTTACCTGGAATGTCTCTATGGCCCGGCACCCAGCATAGGTGAATGTTGAACTGCTCTGTCATCTCCATAATAGATAGACGACAGTTTAAGGCAGCGTTTGAAGTGAAGGAGAACGATTCCAGGGACTTGATTGCCGCTTGGCTGTCAGTGAAAATGCTAATATCCCTGACAGATAATACATTACATTTCAGCCAGGACAGGGATTCTTTAATCGCCATGATTTCCGCCTGGAAAACGCTACAATGATCAGGGAGGCGGAAAGAGATGCTCAGATTGAGCTGTTCGGAGAAAACACCACGACCCACCCCACCCTCCGTCTTAGATCCATCTGTAAATAAGTGAACCGAACTACCATCGACAGGGGGGGAGGTGTCCCATACATTCCGGTTAGGGATGCTCGTACGGAAGTTACGGTCAAATCTCAGTTTCGGCGGGGTGTAGTCCGTGTTTTCGTGTTTGAAGTTGAGAAGATCAAGGATCGAGGAGTAGCGATGGGGAGAATTGATGAAAAATTATGATTTGATTCAAGCGAGTGATTGGTCAGTATTTGTGGTTCAGCATTATGAAGCAAAAGTGAAGAAGCAGGACTCGAGTTCGGATCTGAGTTAGATTCGATTGATTGATTTTGCACGGGATGTACCAGCGAGTGATGCCGAGCTTTACATGATCGGCAATGAAATTGCGAACGACACTTACTGGATGCATGATCATGCCGAAGACAATTAAAGCAGAGTGAATTATTCTTAGCAAAATCGCGACGAGCCTCAACGGTGAGGTCTATGAAGTCTTTACACTGTGGTAGGTTGTGATCCCCTTTGCATTTTGTGCAGCCCTGGCCAGATTCTACCAGAGAGGACCGAACTGCACTTGCAGTCTTTGAACGAATTTGATTAGGTCGAGAGTATGAATAGCAGGCTTCTAAACAGCTACACCGCGTTTGTAGAAATTCTAAGAACCCCATGATAGTACCGTCTTCCCTCGATCCTATTTCCTCTGCCCACGCTTGACGCGTTTCATGGTCCAATTTTTGAACCAATACATAAATAAGCCACGGGTCTCTCTTCGTAGATCCTAACGCATTAAGGCCTCTAATTGCTTATCCGCACCGTCTGCAATCTTCCAAAGAAGTTGAAGACTTAATGTTGTGCACGAAGGTAGCGATAAAAACGATTGTATAAAAGATTGTACAATCAAATGCTTTTGATCGTAGCGCTTTTCCAATTTGTCCCAGGCTTCGATGTAATTTGATTCAGGGCAGCTTATATGTTTAAGCAACGTTGCCGCGTCTCCCCGTAGAAAGGATTTCAG
This sequence comes from Brachypalpus laphriformis, assembly GCA_945910035.1. Classification (NCBI taxonomy): domain Eukaryota; kingdom Metazoa; phylum Arthropoda; class Insecta; order Diptera; family Syrphidae; genus Brachypalpus; species Brachypalpus laphriformis. Next base: position 19,012,809 of record OX246757.1, read on the forward strand.
ATAATGAAATTTTTGCGTGCACGTGAGTAATACTTTTGAATCGATTGTTCCAATGAACAAATCTCGAAATGGCGGCCAGTCTTAATAATCTCCTGAGAAAGTTGGAATGGAGATTTTTGGAAGGTGGACAGATTGGCTATGATTTCTGGGCTCAGACTCTGCCGCAGACGGAACGCTTATTGCTCGTTCTTCAGTGACAACTCCAAACGGCTTTGGGGAATTTCTTGCGCGTATCGCGTTTGAAATTAATGAATGAGCCTTGAAATACTTGGCCTCATATTCCGCGAATTGGAGTTCAGAATCTTCATATCCCTCAACGGTGGCAAATTCATAATATTTGTCTTCTAAAGACCTAAACTCGGACCAAGTTTCTTCTAATTTTGATAACCGATTCTCTAATAAATCTAGAGGTGTGTTAGCGTTAATGGATTCCGCAAATTCTAAAGAGCGTGTTAAACAACCCTTGGCGCGACCACGTTTTGCCACAACAATATTCATTTCAGGGCACAAAAACGAACAAAATTGTCTATTGAACGTTTATTTAAATTGCCAAAAACCGATATACGAGTAACGGTCAAATTAAGGTCTATATATAATAAGCGAGCACTCCCGTTACACCGGTACTAGCTTTTCTGAGACTGCTATGGTAACATCATCTGCATCTGCATCGTGCATCCCTCACCCCCCATTATTGTCAATAGTTCATTAACCACCAAATTTCAAAGGAGAGGAGATAGAACGCTTGCGGAGTGCCTCTACTGACAGATCTTCTAGAAGACCTCCCACCTAGCTCTGAGTTGATAATACGCATAGTGAGCTGTCTACCTTCTGGTCTGAAAGTGCATCTGCAATCGCTGATCCATTGACATTGTTAAAAGTACTCTCTATATCTAAGAAAGCTCAGATGCAGGCAAATAAATAAATATTTATGTACAGGTTAAGATTCTACAATTTTTTTAACATAATATGTTCAAATATGTATGTATTTTGTTGTCGCACGATTTCAAAGTTGCAAAAATTGAAAAAAGTAAATCCATTGCGTGGGTTGCAAAACTCGAGAGTGCACTGCATTTCTAAAGAGTATTTTATTTATGTATAGTTTGCATTTCAAATAATATTAATAACTAGTGCATAGATTTCGACTTCAGTACTAACAGAAAAAATATTAAATAATATTGTGATGTTTCTTGTTACTCAAACAATATAGAATATGATTTAAATTCATTAATAAAAATGTTAAAAATTATTTTACTGGATCGTTTTCGCAATCATTTAAGTGGGTCAAATTTGTCCCGCCGGCGTGGCGGCTTACGGGGATGTCAACATTCGGCGGCTCTAGTGTTAAAAGATTATTTTCTGAACAAGATATTCGCTAACAGCCACTTCTTCTTATCATTAAAAATTCCCTTTTTTTATAAATATTGTCATACTATTTTATTTTTGTTCTAATTACACATTTTCGACACTCCAAACTGTGAACGCACCCATTACAAGGACAAAATACGCAGACGCATCCGTCGAACTCTCATTTCACAATCATCAAATTGTTTCGATAAATAAAAAAAAATTGTGAAAGAGAAACCGCAGACTGTTAATAGTTTATTTATACGCTGGAAGTATGTACATATTTAAAAAGGAGACCTGCACAAAAGTTTATAAAGTTTAGAACCAGAAAAGGAGCTACCTAATCGTAATGCTCATAGATGGAAGGTGAAATACAAAAAGTAAATGTTTTTTATAATATTTTGTGTCTCATATCGTTGATTTATCTATGATGTAGTTTCCATCTGAGATTACTTTGGTTACCTTTTTGTATTTTGGTTTGTTTTGAACAGTGTTCGTATAATGTTTCGAATAGTACATCTTTTCCTCTATTTCTGATTCCTATTCTGTCGTCTTGTCTCTTTTTGAATTTATTCGAATCCTTCCTTGTCTAGATTTTTGCAAGTCAAATTGGTTTAATTTTCGTTGTTGAATGTAAGTTCTAATATAAATACAGATTATTTCAATGAACGTTTCGTCTAGATCTGAGTTGCCATTAGCTGCATTCATAATCCTTATGTTTTCATTAACTCGTAGGGTTCCGTGCAATCTTTCTACATCAGCATTACTAGTCTTATGACGCGCTGTTGTTTTGTGGGATGCTACATATATCGTTTTTACAAATTCATTCACTGCTGAATGTTAAATGCATGGTTTCCCATCAGCTAAAATTCGGGTGGGTTCTCCAAAGTATTTAATTGTTTCTTCTTATGCGCTCAGGATGGCCATCTTGTTTCTGTGTTCCAGTTTGTGAATTGTTGCATACTTTGAAAATGACTTAATTATGGTTAGATGCGGGTACATTTTGTGTCGCTCTAGAAACCCAATATCTATGCACTATGATGCTGAAGTACTTTGGTGTCTCTGTCACTTGTAGTTAAACTTTTGCTGATCGTAGGTCATGTTTCACCTAACTGAGGTAGTGAAAAAAATGTCTGCAATCATCGAAAATATCTTTAGTGCGCCGAGAATCCAATTACCGGCAGGATGGAATCCATTCGTCGCTTTACCTTTACCCAGTCCTACCAACTCCTTTCGTGCGAGAAAAGGATATTTATCTATCTGCGTTGAAAACAAAGAATAAAAAGGATGTATTTCAGCTAAAAATTTGTGTGTTAATCAGAGTTTACATTCAAAAATGAATTGAAAATAAGAATCGAAACAATTTATCGACTTTGATCCACATCAACTGGCATTGTTGACAGTGCGTCCGGGCTTGTCTCAGTCTTCTCTTGGTTTGAAATGCTACTTCTCCTGGCTCTCAATTTTTCGTGGTAGTTTCGAAAATTGCTCCCAAATTGATTTTCACAGTTGAAATAGCTTTCAGCGTCGATATCTGAAGAGCAGAGCTCTTCTTTTTTCAAACTTTCTTCGCTTGCGAGAACAGAAGTCGTTTAAGGCGAATGGATGCATTTGATGTAGACAATACACATGGCTAGGGTGGTGTTTTCTTTTTTGCATACTTAGCGCTGAAAAAAAAACGACAAAATAAGTACAGAAAAGGAGTAAAATCAAGAAGATGGTATATGGTATGTTGTTCTTGGCTATGATACTATTGATGGTTATGTTGACCCCAGAACTAATCCAATGGAACGACACTTTTTTGAACAACGTCCTGAGCGCAGGCAGTTAAAGCATAGCGAATGAGTCTTTGAAAAACTAAGACGAGCACCGATATCGAACGAAAGGAAATTTGAACATTTGGTAATAGGACGGTCAGCTTTACAATTGGGACAGCTTTGCTTAGATTTTGCATAATACGAGCGTATAGGGTTTTGAGTTCTGGCACGTGGTTGAGTAGATCGACAAAGAGACTGACAAAATTCCAGAGTATCACAAAGTAATTGCAAAAAAATTGTTCGTCAATAGTGAACTGCATCAAGTACTGCAATAAAGAGCAAAGAACTTAAGATGCTTCCTTAATGCACCCCGACTTTGGCTGGGAATTCTTCGGTTACTCCCGTGGGGAATCTTACTTTTGTCTTTGCTCCTTCGTTTATGTCCATGATCATCTTTACATAGGTTTTTGGAACCCTCGGTGTCTTAGCGCCACCCATATCAGATGTCGTGGTTGTCTGTCGAATGCCTTTTCAAAGTCAACCAAAACAATATGGAAATCCTTTAAGGAATCACGATATTTTTCCATTATGATTCGTATACTATGGGTGGCACCTGTTTTTGATTTCCCCGCGACAAACCCGCACTGGTCATCAGACAGCCGTACTATTTTTCGCAGTCGGCCGCCTAATGCCCGCTCAACGGTCTTCATGGTGTATGATACCAGATTGATCGAAGGTAGTTGTCACAGTTTCGCGTATCACCCTTCCCTTTGTATATAGAAAGAAGGTAACTTCCCTCCATTCATTCGGCATTGGATCACCTCTCACAAATTTGAATAAGAGAATTCTGAGCGATCTGAACCCGATGTCTCCGATCTTTTTCGAAAGTGCAGAGGCCATCTCGTCTTGCCCAACCGCTTTTCGTTTTGTTGAGTATTTGACCGCCTCACTAACTTCTTCGACCGTAATGTCGGGTATTTCTTCACAGTTAGGAGTGGCTTTTGGAAAGTATAGCCGGGGATAATGCTGATTCAGAATTATTTCACAATACTGCCGCCACCTCTGCAGAATTTTGTCGTCATCCACAAGAAGCTGGCGTGACATGAAAGTCATGTATTCTATAATCACTTTAAGTTAGTACTTAAGCTGAGCTAAACGCGGATTTTCTGGAATCGCCCGTTGCTCTACTAGCAGCACAAGAAAGGATCCTTGTTTTTTTTTTGTGTTTTTCTTTTTCGTGGAATCGCGCACGAAAACTAGCATTAAAAAAAGAAAGCCCAAACCTTAACAAAAATAATTTAGACTAAGCTTAGCCTAACCTTACTACTACACTTATCAGTAAATTATCTTCTTAATTAAAAAAAAAAAATCGATACACTTTGTGTCCCACGGAGTACCCTCCTGTTTTTTTTAGTGTTAGTTTAGAGCCACCATTGGGGTCCGGTAGTGGTGAAGCACCCTGGCTCTTCCTGTTGTCCGTTAAATGTTCTTTTGTCGCTTGTTGTATTTAGCAGTTTGTGTTCTTTGTGTTGTATAATCGATGTCCTTTGTTGTAAATGTCGTCGGCTTGTCGTTAGATCTGTAGCTATGTACGTGCATACGTATATGTATGTCCGTTAAGGGCAAACAGTACCACTAGCCACTTTCCGGTACTTCGGCTCACCGCTAACTTAGGTTACTGCTTCGTAGTTTCATCCAGCCAGGTTCGTTACGGAGCCGATTTATCGCGAGGAAGCGATAACTCGACCCGGTACCTAGTTCGCTCTCTGCACAGCTATTATGCCACCTACATATGTATGCTGTCCTGTATATAAGTAGGTATCGTTTTGGAAAGCCGAGCTTTCCCTCAGCTAAAAGTAGAATTCTCCTACGAATGAAATCTCGCTCACTGTTTTACAAGAAAATGTTGTTTTCTATGGATGATTTGCTCCATGGCCGCTCGTCCGCTTTAAGAAAAAACTGCGAGTCTTTCCGGTCAATGCTCTTTGGCCCACTTTCTGTTCTTCTTTCTTCTTATCCCGCTTTTTTTCTTCGTTCTTATTTCTCTAACCCCTCTCTGCTCTTAACCATTCGGAACATCAAAATTATCCCCATCTTCCAATATCCCTAGTCTCTTCTGCTCTGGTTACAATTTTTTACTTATTATTTTTATTTTTTTTTTGGGGTGAGAGCAGGTCAAAAATCTTCTAAAAGCACCATAAGGCCCGAACGCGCATGCTTATGGTAGTGTGAGATTTTTACTCACTAAAAAAACACCTCTCTTCAAAATTAATTCTACAACTAAGCCGAAGCTTATCCAGCAGTTTTAGTTAAGCTTACGATACGAGTGATTTTTGGAAAAAGATGTTCGTATGTACTCGTAGTTAAAAAGAAATGTAGCACTTTAGACAGGTTAAGTTCCAATGAAAGTTCCTGCCTTTTGCACGACCCGCATATACTACGACGCCAGGTCAAAAGGTTTTGTCTTTTGCAGACGACGAATTGAATTATTCGCGTCAAGTAGTTGAATGACGGTACGGTTACAATGGCCGTGAACACGATCTTTGTGTTTATGCGCAGAATTTGTTACCTCTTCGACGACGCTGGGAATTCACAGATCTCGATGAATACCTTCGTTACGCAGATACCTCGGTACTTTAACGATGATTCTAAGAACTTTATTTTCAAAAGTTTTTATGATGTTCCTATTGCTTTTCTTGGTACAACCCCATAGTTGTATACCATACGTCCAGACAGGCTTTAGCACTTGCTTATAGATAAGCAGTTTGTTATGTAGGCTCAACTTCGAATGTTTTCCGAGTAGCCAGTACATTTGTCGGTATTTGTTTTCGAGCTCTTCGCGTTTCTTTTTTATGTGCGATTTCCATTTAAGCTTAACATCTAGAGGCATTCCTAGATATTTTGCTTCGTTCGCGAACGGAATTTGAGCCGAGGTTAGATATACAGCCAATCTATCCACTTTTTTATAGGTAAAGTTGACGTGAGTAGATTTGCTTTCGTTCAGCACAATATGCCAAGAATTCGTCCAAGCGTGGACTTTATTAATAGAATGTTGAAGCTTTCCAGTTGCTACTTCAATAGTATCGCCCGTTGTCAATATCACCGTATCGTTCGCAAATGTGACGATGACGCAGTTTCTTTCCTACGGGATATCACGCGTGTAGAGTACATATAGAAGTGAGCCAAGGACACTTCCATGTGGGACTCTGGCCGCAATATTCTTGAAGTCAGAGTAATCATTTCCGTGCTTAACACGAAAGAGTCTCTCGGTGAGATACGATAGTAGGATCAGAAAGAGTTGCCGTGGCAGTAGTCGTTGCAATTTGTACTCCAAGCCTTCGTACCAAACCTTATCGAAAGCTTGTGAGACGTCAAGAAATACACCACAACAAATCTGTTTTTCTTCAAGAGCTCTCTCAATCACGCCAGTTAATTTGTGGACTTGGTCGATTGTAGAATGCTTACTTCTAAATCCAAACTGATGGTCAGGAATGAGACATCTTTCGTCGATTATGAGTTGTAGACGTTTGGAAAGTAGTATTCCAAATATTTTTGAGATAACCGGCAATAGGGAAATAGGCCGATATGATTTCTTCTCATTTAGCGGTTTGCCTGGTTTCGGGACCATTATAATCTCGGTGACTTTCCATTGTCTCGGAACATAGAGCAATCTGAACGAAACGTTGATCAAGTAGAGCAGTTTGATAATAGCTTTGTTCGGCAATTCCTTGACTACCTGCGCCGTTATCAAGTCGTAACCCGGAGCTTTTTTCGTCTTTAAATTTTAAATCACTTCCTTCCGTTCAATCAATGCAACTTTTTTTGCTTTAAAGTTGTCAGATGTCGTGACTGGGGAGTTGGGCGTTAACGAAGGGCCGTCGAATGGCTTAAACAATTCTTCTGAGTGCAAAGCAAAAAGTTCTGCCTTTTCTTTGTCGCTCTTGGCCCAGTTTCCATCGATTTTCCGAATTGGTGGTCCTTGCATTTGAGGTTTCCGGATGCCTTTTAGCGCTTTTCAAAGCGAATCATTTGATTCTCTTTCACCGGAGAGATTTCCAAGGCAGGTCGCTATCTTTCTGCTTTTAAATTCTCGAATACTATCTCTAAGGTGATTACATAGTCGGTTAAGGACCGTTTTATGCTGCGTTGCACGAGTGCTTTGCCGTTTCTTTCGTGTTTTTCGTTTCTCCCTCACCAGTTCAATGATTTCTCTGGGATACTTTTCGTTGCGGTTGATCTTATAACTTATAAAAGGAGCCTTTCTCCATACCGCCCTTTAGATTGCTTCCACGAAACAATCAACTTCGTCCTCTAGTTCACAAGGTGTTTTAAGTGATACATTTAAGGCGATATTTGTTTCGCAATCATTTCTAAAGCCCTCCCAGTTTATTCTATTTCTAGTTAGCCTTGGGGGTCCTTTTTTCTTGATCAAAGCTTCTCCAAGTAATAAAATTACCGGAGAGTGTTCAGAAGAGAGATCAAAATATTCTTTTACTGTAATAAATGCCTTTTGTAACAAAAAATCGACAAGACCGGGAATTTTTTCTGAGTCGGTTGGCCAATAAGTCGGTTTTCCTGTCGAATAAGAACAACAACCGAATTCACTTGCCACTTCTTAGAGGATTTTTCCTTTAGAAGATGTACATCCTGAACCCCAGAAGGTGTGCTTCGCGTTGAAATCTCCACCAATAAGGAAATTTGAACCAAGGTCATTGAAGACACGAAAGTAGTCATCTTTTTCTAGTAAGCATCGCGGCGGACAGTAAACAGATGCTATATTGTAGGTCAGGTGTTTATTTTTAACCCTTACCGCACACAACTGCAGTTTTTCCAGCTCTATGCTTATATCGGCCGAATGTTCGATGTTAGTTTTAATGAATAAGGACGAACCGCCCCGTGCTCAGAAGGATGATGGCGTGATAACCAGCGTAGGCTCTTATCCTTATTTGCGATTCCCTTGTTAGATGGGTTTCGGAGGTCAAAGATATGTCGATATTTTCTCTTATTAGGCATATTTGTAATTCGTTAGATTTTTGTAAGAGTCCATTTGCATTCCATTTTAATATTTTAAGCAAAGAGTTCATATCTACTTACAATAAATTTAGGTATAATGTTAGCCATACAAAAGCTTTCGACGTTACTTAGACGTTCGAGAATCCGTTTGTTAGTTTCGCATTGTTTCTCGAACGTAGCGTAGATGCAGCTTAGAATTTCTTTCAACAGATCAGAGAGTTGCCCGTCATTCCGCTTGGTTGCTTTAACTGCAGCCTGAGAATACGTCAGATAACTGGCTGGCTTTTTCGATGTTATTTTTCGTTAAACCTTTTTAGTGGACGACTTTGACGTACGTTTAATCGGCTCAGAAGGCTGATTGACTGTTTCAAGGGTCTCCACTGCTGATTCAAGCGTCCTTTCAGTCGGCTTAGGATTCTGAACAACTGGCTTACGAGCCCGCTTAGTCTGCTTAGCAATACGTTCTACCGACTTAGGAGTCCGTTCGACTAATTTCGTTCCCCGAACAATCGGCGTTATAGATTTTTTTTTGTCACATCTGTAATTCCTTTGCGACCTCGCAACCGCGATAATTTTCTGGGTGCCTTCCTTTGCAATTAACGCAAGTTCCTTTTTCATTTTTGCTCAAACTGCAATTTTTCGAAGAGTGCTTTCCAGCGCACTTAACGCAGCGCAGCTCTTTCCGACAGTACGCCTATGTGTGATTAAACTCTTGGCAACGCTTGCATTGATGGATTGTCCTGTTGACACGTAGCGGCTTGATTTTAACAACCATACTCATGATTGTACGAATATTGTATATCTTTTCCTGGCTTTTCGTTTTTATGGAATGATAGCACAAAAAGCGGAAGTTTACGTTTCGCTATAGCTTCTTCACCACGGTCGGGTGGTCACAATGACTACTTTTATTTCTCTAATTTACAAACTACTAGCTGGCATTGCACGTAAATGTGATGAAAAGGTCCGGTTTTCCATAACGCTGAACGTATGTCAACGCATCCTGCGTATGTTCATGCATACATCGCGGTCCTTCAGTGAAGCGCGATGGAAATATAACCATTTTGCCAAGATTAGTGACTTCAACATCAGTTTTCTTCATGGCATCCCGCAGAAGTATGTAGTTCTCTACTCTTATTTTTTTTTGGTTGCGCCTAATGAAATTTAGTCTTCCAGTCTTTATTTCAGCGTAGATATCAACCAAGAACTGGTTGGGAAGGTTGCGAAAATAAAGGAGATTATTGTATTCTTGCTCCAAAATGCAGTACGAATAAAAATTTAGAGCTGATATAGTTTTTTAAGAAGTGCCTTTGTTGTTGGGTCGCAACAATTTATGTTGGGACATAAGACCCAACAATTTATGTTGGGACATAAGACCCAACAATTTATGTTGGGACTTAAGTCCCGATGCGGTGGGACTAATGGCCCTGCGCCCAAAATTGCGGAAAAAAAATGTTTTCAACCTTTTTCAATTTGGTCTATGATCGTCTTTTTTGACCTTCCTATGTGGTGGGGCGAGATGTACTATATCGTAGGGGGAAGAACAACCGTGGCAATGTGACATATGAAACTGAAAACAAAAAGCTGCGCAACCGGGTGAACAAAAAAATTTCTTGAACCAAGGATCAATTCTACAAAGCAAAGTTTGAGCAAACAAGAGGCGATCCGAAGAAAACGTGGGCATTAATAAATGAAATTTTAGGACGAGACCATTCGAAAAAACTTCTCACGTAGTACGAACACAGCTGCCCTAGCAGACGCATTTGCAGACCATTTTTCTTAGCAGGCAGTTTCACTCATCGCTGTACTCTAACAACATCAGAGCATACTAGTGCGATATTAAACGCTATCAGTACTGCTTAAGGGCAAGCATTTTGTGACGAATATTACTTTGAACTGAAAGAGAAAAACTCAAATCAGCTACTAAGTAATATCCAGCTTGTCACAGTCATCAGTTAGCGTGGTGTTAGTTCTTAGTATTGTGAATATTTATAAAGCCTAACACCTTACACAAAAAGACTGGACAAGTAAACGAAAAGCAGAATGCATACTAAACAAAAGTATGAACTAAAAATGAATATGCTACGCATAAGTCAAAATTACAATAAACACTTTCAACGAAGAAACTAGTATCGTTCGTATAATTTATGCTTTAAATATAATTTACTATGGTTGTAATCAAATTTGTCGCGGTTACTATTTACTTCCTTCGCCATACGCGTAGAAGGTTTGTTAGAACCGTAGTTCGTTCGGTGGAAATTTACACGGAAAATTTCGGTATTTCTGGAGTTGTAGCATCTTACGTTTAAACCGACTTCATTTAAAAGATCCGGCGAGTCAATAAAACCATTTACCAGCTGGTGTAAAAATACTACATCACATACTTCCCTACGTTTCTCCAAAGAATGACGATTAAGGAGAAGTAGGCGGTCGCAATATGGTGGAAGACGTGTAGGGTCATTCCAGTTTAAATAGCGAAGTGCAAATCGGACAAACTTACGCTGTACCGATTCAATACGGTTAATGTGCACTGCATGCATTGGAGACCAAATATTAGACGCATACTCTAACTGCGGACGAACAAAAGTATTATAAAGCGTGGATGTTATAAGAGTGCACTTGAATTCTTTACTCCAACGTTTTATAAAACCAAGCATTGAATTCGCTTTGACAATCTGTTCAATGTGAAAATCCAAGTCGATATTTTGAGAAAAATGCACTCCTAAATCACATATTGATGCGACTTTGTTAAGTACAGATTTATTGAGATTGTAATCATAACATATTAAATTACGTTTTCTTGAAAAGATCATCGACTGGCATTTAGATACGTTCAGAAATAAATTGTTATTACAGCACCACTCAGCGAACGTATCTAAATCATTCTGCATAGCAACACAATCAGATTGACTGCGTACAAGTCTAAAGATTTTTATGTCGTCAGCATAGATTAAAATTCGAGTACTCTTAAGTATTGCCACCACGTCATTGATCGCAATGATAAATAAAAGAGGACCTAAGTGACTTCCTTGGGGTACACCGAATGTAGTGAGGATTGCATCGGATGTTATTCCCCGAAATAAAACTTGATAAGTTCGTTCTTCAAGATAAGAACATATCCATCGAACGAAATGATTTGGAACGCCCAAAGAGGTCATTTTAAACAGAATTAAGATGTGAGAAAGTTTGTCAAAGGCCTTGCTAAAATCTGTATAAATACAGTCGACCTGACCACCCTCTTCGACAACTTTGTTTGTAAAAGAAGTAAATTCCAACAGGTTGGTAACAGTGGATCTTCTATTCATGAACCCATGCTGCTTGGTTGAAAGAAATGGTTTACAAGCAAAATAAAAACCCTTACAAACTGTAGCCTCGAACAGTTTTGGCACACATGATAGCTTGGCAATAGGTCTATAATTAGAAATTTCACCTCGATTTCCCTTTTTGTGTATTGGAATAATAAAAGAGTTTTTCCAAATTTTCGGAAAAATGCTCTGCTTTAATGATGCCCGAAATAGCACGGCTAAGGGTGTTGCCAAAGTATTGCAACAATATTTTAGCACAATCGGAGGGATTCCATCAGGGCCACAGGTAGTATCGTTGCTAAGTAAAGCTAAATGCTCTCTCACATCTTCATCAATTATTGAAATCTGGGCCATTGAGCTGCTAGAGAAACTTCAAGGTGGGCGAAATTATTTGGGGTAGGTGAATAGTTGTCGGAACAGAAAGATAGACCAAAGAATGAAGAGAACATATTGCAGATTACAAGAGGGCTGCTGCTTGATTCGCTTAAGTAAGACATATGTATTGGCAGGATAACCATCCGCTTTTTTCTTACTGTTTACAAATTTCCAGAAAACTTTGGGATCGTAAAGAAGTGAGCCACGCATATTATTAATGTAACTATCATATCGATTTTTTCGATAAGATTTGAAAGTCTCTATAGAGGATAGAGAACTGGTTATAATCGCTTGTTCTGTTTGTCGTTAAATAATTTTTCCACGCTTTATTCTTAACGTAATTGGTTATTGTACCAAGGTGCAGTTGTAGACATATCCTTACGTGTGTTTCTCACCGGTACGGACAAGATAAAACAGTCAAATATACGTATGTAAAAATTTTCAGTCATTTGTTCAATATTACTATTGCTGTTGAAGATTCCTACAAAATCAATGCTAGATATTAGTTCGTTCAGTAAATTAAAGTCTGATTTCTTAAAATCAAATTCAAGAGTAAGATTTTCAAAAGTATCATGAACCACGTCGTCATGTGAAAGAATAACGTGAAGTGGAGGATGATACGCGTCAATAGTACTCATCGTGGTGGAACTAGGCTCTACAATACAACTGCTCGAATTTGTACAAAAAACCAGGTCAAGTTGTTTATCAAGAAAATTTGTTATACTGCTTAGTTGCAGTAATCCACAAGACATCACATTGTCCACCAAAATTGTTTCTTGAGGTAAAGACGCATGAGCCAAGTTTCCGTCAGTGCAATCACATCATGGATCGATGCATGAGATGACAATAATAAATTTCTAGTTTTCGTGCGGAGTCCCCTTACATTTTGGTAGTAAAGGGATAAGCGCTTTAGTTTTTTGGGGAATTGAGAACAGGGCGAGTGTTGTTATTCTGTGGCTTAGCAACAAACTATCTAATGAATGCATCCTGTGGCCACATCTCTTTGTTCAATAGCTTTTCAAAGAGACATAACTCCGTCGTCAGTTTAAATGAAGCGAAAGAACTAGTCTTTTTATTAATTGTTTGACATTTAATTTTAGATACGTCAACAGAATAGTCTTTTAAATTGTTAATTATGTCGTCATAGGACGTGCCAGGAAGTAGTCTAGAAACGAAGATTTCCTTCGGCTTAGGCAACGCTGAGAGACGATTTTTGATCGGGGCTATATGAGTATTTGTTATGCTAGAGGTTGGAATGTCAACAGTGGGTATATTTGGTCCCAAATTCTCGCTGGTGGTAGAAAGATCGGTAGATAATTCAGTATTGGATGAAATACTTGGTCCTGTTATTCTACAATCGATTTTCTCCGTCGCTTTCTTTCTTAGCTTTTTAGGTAGAATCTTGCTCGGACTAGAGGATTGGGAACGCTTTCTCTTAGGTGCAGAAAGTTGGTTCGTATCACTTGAGGGTGGTATCGGCTCGTTCCTTATTAACTCTTCAGTAATTAATTCGGAACCAGAGGTCGGAAAATCGGTGGATGTTGATACGCTGCACATTGATGGATATTGAGAAAGCGATGCAAAAAGACCATTTACTTTTTCAAGACGATCTGCCATAACACCGACATTCGCTGAGAAATCCGAGAATTCGCGTTTCATAGAGACAAGTTTAAAAGACAGACTAGGCAATGATACCAGTCGACATTCGGAGCAGTAAAAGTGCAATCCAAGTGTTGCATTTACTTTGTCTAAGACCAAGTCCGTGAGGCCAACACACTTAGTGTGAAATGATTTATTTCAAAGGCCAAAACACGTCAGTAGGGGAGCTGTGGCCTTACGTTCAGTGCATTTATCAGCACAGCAGTTGGACATAGTGAGTGGAAAAGAAAGATTTGAACGCGCTTGCAAAAAAATAAAAATAAAAAATTCTAGTTCGCCGTGGGTAGGGGGAACGCACCTAGGAAGACTGGATAGAGCGCTATAACCGAGAGACTAAATGCACACGCCCAGTCAACTACATAAAATTTCTCTAGCAAAATTGTATGTAAGGTGCTACCCAGGTGTAAGCTGTAATTTCTAAACAATATAAGTAGACAAGACAAGATAAAACAGGAAAAAACGGTTTAACTCACTCAATAAAAATCACTCAAAATAAGATCTCAAAAAAACAAAGAGAAAAACAGTTATATTATAAAAATCACTAAAATTCAATTAAAAATAAAAATTAGAACACTTTAAAACAGGTCCAATTAAAGAAAACACACTAGATACTACCATGTACCAAATAACAATTAAAAATTACACGGAATTTACAAAGAAAATCAGAATTGCATGCAGCACAAAGCACAACACGTCAAATTCGTACAACTATAGAACGATACTTCCCGAGACTCTATGTATTTTGGAGATATTGAATGCTCGGAGATAGAAAGCTTGTTGCATCGCCTAAATGTTCAAAATGCGCTTGGTGCAGATGGTATCAGAACGATAGATCTGAAATCAAATATAAACATTTTTGTTCCCATTATAACAAAGTTGATAAATCTGAGCTTCGACAAGTCAACAGTGATTGCCTACAAAGCTTAAAGAATCAGTTGTTCGAACAATATACAAGGGAGAAAGTAAAATTCAGTTAACGAACTATAGTCCAATTGCGATCTTGCTTGCCATCGAGAAGACTATGGAGCAAATAGTTGCAGATCGAATTCGGGATTTCATCGGAAAGCATGACTTAGTATGAAAAAAACAATATGGCTTCCAAAAAGGTAGAAGCACTAACCAACTCCTTGGAGACTTTGCAAACTTGGTTAATAACAGCTTAAGCAAACGACATTTGATACACTGGACCATAATAAGTTTATAGAAACTATTAAAAAAACCGGAATTAGGGGAATATTAGCATACTGGTTAACTGATTACCTAAAAGCAAGGACCTTCCGCGTAAAAATCAAGGATTGTTGTAGCAGTGAACAAAGAGTGCAGTATGGAGACCCGCAAGGCTCAAAACTTAGCCAACTTTTTAAACGAATGAAATACTAAGATGTTTGAAGAGGAGCTTTCCGTTTGCTTATGTATCCAAAGTCCATCCGAAGTCCACAGTAAACAGCGTCACCAATCGTACTAAAGACTTTTGGATGTGCCACCATATCTGATTGCGAAGATATTGAGGTTGTCGATACATACTCGTACAAATATCTAGGCATCACTATCGGTGACCACTTTCTCTGGGATGCTCATATAAATGATCTCCACAACAAGCTGAGGGGGTCCCTGTTTGCCTTGGCCTGTCTGCAGTACAAATCTACAGCTTGTGTACAAAAGCAAATGTACTATGCTCTTATAGAGTCCAAGCTGAGATACGGTGTACTGGCTTGGGAGGTGCAGCGCAAACACACATCGAGAAGTTAAAAAACATCCAAGATAGAGCGATCAAGTTACTACCTAGAAGAGCATAAGCAGCAACGTAAGAGTTCCAAAAGTGAAGCAGATATTTGAAATGACAGCGGCGCTGGAATACTATGATGATCCAAACTTCCGAACACAAAACAGTCACTAGTTTGATACCAGGCGACGTGCGGAGGGAATATATCAACTTCCTTCCATTATAAACGAGTACGGCAAAAGAAGCCTTATGTACACGGTGCACAGAATATTCAACAGCCTACCCCAACATCTGAAAATCATCAACCAGGTCAATGTCAGAAAGATTCACAAGAAAGGAGACCCCCTCAACTGCGCCAATTATAGAGGCATCAGTCTCCTCAACATCGCATACAAGATCTTTTCTGCGATATTGTGTGAACGCCTGAAATCTTTTATGAACAGCCTGATTGGACCCTATCAGTGCGGTTTCAGGCCAGGAAAGTCCACCATCGATCAAATCTTCACACTTCGGCAGATCCTGGAGAAAACCCAAGAATTCCAAATCGATACTCACCACCTCTCAGAGTTGTAAAAGAATGCAATCTTTTAGTAATGCATTCCGTGAATTCACACCAAGTACTTCACGTTTTAGAATGCATTCAATTGACTTCTCTTTTAGACTGGAACTTCAATAATTAAATCACCATTCATTTTGAGAAGTCTTTGATTGCGGCAATCATTTGAACCAATCAAAGATTTGAAGTCTCTGGAATGAAATCTTTGTGACTGCACCGCATTTTTTGAAGTCACATTGAAGTCACTTGCATTCACCTGAAATCATCGGCATTCAATTGAAGTCTTTAAGACTTCACTACTTCTTTAAGACTTCACACTAATTTCATTGAAGTCTTTAAGACTTCACAGTAATTTTATTGAAGTCTTTGAGACTTCACAATAATTTATTGAAGTCTCTGAGACGTCACTACATTTGTTGAAGTCAAAACTGGCAGTGGAAAATTCAATATGATTTGGTTTAATAATTTTTGGGGAAAAAGGTGAGATCCAGTGAACTCATATACTTATTGCTATTGTGTGATATGATTTAACATTTTCAGGTATTTAGAATACATACATTGAAAACCATGAAAACGAAAGCGAAAAGTCTTATAATAAAATATTTAATTTAATTTTTGTTATTTGTGATTCAAAAATAATAAAAGAAAATTTTCATTTTGTTATACATACCATATGTTCATATTAAATTTTTCATAGTCAGTTTTTACTTCACAAAATGTAGTGAAGCCTCAAAGACTTCAATAAATTAGTGTGAAGTCTCAAAGACTTCAATAAAATTACTGCGAAGTCTTAAAGGCTTCAATGAAATTAGTGTGAAGTCTTAAAGGCTTCAATGAAATTAGTGTGAAGTCTTAAAGAAATAGTGAAGTCTTAAAGACTTCAATTGAATGCCGATGATTTCAAGTGAATGCAAGTGACTTCAATGTGACTTCAGAGAATGCGGTGCAGTCACAAAGATTTCATTCCAGAGACTTCAAATCTTTGATTGGTTCATATGATGGCCGCAATCAAAGACTTCTCAAAATGAATGGTGATTTAATTTTTGAAGTTCCAGTCTAAAAGTGAAGTCATGAATTCAAAATCAGAAATTATGAATTCTATTGAATTACATTCTCCAAAGATTTAATTCTTTTACAACTCTGCCACCTCTTTATCGATTTCAAGGCCGCATAGGACAGCATCTATAGAGAAGAGCTTTATAGAGCCATGTCTAGTTTTGACATCCCTGCCAAACTTGTCCTTCTGTGCAGGCCGACGATGGAGAACGCTCGCTGCTCCATTAAGGTCGGTAATGACCTCACCGAGACCTTTGATGTCAAAAAAAGTTTTAGACAAGGTGACGCGCTGTCATGTGACTTCTTTAACATTGTACTTGAACGGATTGTGCGGAACTCACAAGCCAACCACGGAGGCACAATCTATTACAAGTCTGTACAACTGCTTGCATACGCCGACGATATAGACATTATGGGAAGAACTCAGCGGGCTGTCACAGGTGCGTTTGCAAGCATTGAGGCGGAAGAGTCCAAAATGGGTTTAGCGATAAACGAGGGCAAAACCAAGTATATGCTGTCAACAAGAAGGGAAAGCCAACACCGACGAATTGGACACAACGTCACAGTGGGCAGCTCTGCTCTGCTATAAATTCTACAAACAAAATCAGCGCAGAAATCAATCGAAGAACAACTCTTGCCAATCGCTGTTTTATTGGGCTTATAAGGCGATTCAACAGTAAAGCCCTGTCTCGAACAACTAAGGAGACTCTGTATAAGACCCTGATCATCCCAGTCCTGCTTTACGGCGCTAAAACATGGACTTTATTAAAAGAGGATGAAGATATCCTTGTTCGCTTCGAGAGAAAAATTCTTCGTAAGATTTTCGGTCCGGTTGCGTTGACGTTGGAGGAGAAGATTCAATCACGAACTATACGAGCTGTACAGCTGATCAACGCATCGTTCAGATTGCTTTATGTTCCGAGGCAATAGAAAGTCGCCGAGATTATAATGGTCCCGAAACCAGGTAAACCGCTAAATGAGAAGAAATCATATCGGCCTATTTCTCTATTGCCGGTTATCTCAAAAATATTTAAAAAACTTCTTTCCAAACATCTACAGCCCGTAATCGACGAAAGACGTCTCATTCCCGACCATCAGTATGGATTTAGAATTAAAAATTCTACAATTGACCAAGTCCACAAAATAACTGACGTGATTGAGAAAGCTCTGGAAGAAAAAAAGATTTGTTGTGGTGTATTTCTTGACGTCTCACAAGCTTTCGATAAGGTTTGGCACGAAGGCTTGGAGTATAAATTGCAACGACTACTGCCACGGCAACTCTTTCTGATCCTACTATCGTATCTCACCGAGAGACTCTTTCGTGTTAAGCACGGAAATGATTACTCTGACTTCAAGGAGATTGCGGCCGGAGTTCCACAAGGAAGTGTCCTTGGCCCGCTTTAATATGTACTCTGCACGCGTGATATCCCGCAGGAAAGAAACTGCGTCGTCATCACATTTGCGGACGATACGGCAATATTGACCACGGGCGATACTATTGAAGCAGCAACTGGAAAGCTGCAACATGCTATTAACAAAGTCCACGCTTGAACGAATTCTTGGCGTATTGTGCTGAACGAAAGTAAATCTACTCACGTTAACTTTACCTATAAAAAAGTGGATAGATTACCTCTATATCTTAACTCGGATCAAAAACCGTACGCGAACGAAGCAAAATGTCTAGGAATGACTCCAGATGTTAAGCTTAAATGGAAATCACACGTAAAAAAGAAACGCGATGAGCTAGAAAACAAATACCGACAAATGTACTGGCTACTCGGAAAACATTCGAAGTTGAGCCTACATAACAAACTGCTTATCTATAAGCAAGTGCTAAAGCCTGTCTGGACGTATGGTATACAACTATGGGGTTGTACCAAGAAAAGCAATAGAAACATCATACAAACTTTTGAAAATAAAGTTCTTAGAACGATCGTCAACGCACCGTGGTATGTACGTAACGAAGGTATTCATCGAGATCTGGGAATTCCCAGCGTCGTCGAAGAAATAACAAAATTTGCGCGTAAACACAAAGATCGTGTTCACGGCCATTGTAACCGTACCGTCATTCAACTACTTGACGCGAATAATTCAATTCGTCGTCTGCAAAGGATAAAACCTTTTGACCTGGCGTCATAGTATATGCCGATCGCGAAAAAGGCAGGAACTTTCATTGGAATTTAACCTGCCTAAAGTTCTACATTTCTTTTAACTTCGTACGAACATTTTTTTTTCCCCAAAAATCAAGTGTATCGTAAGCGAAAATAAAACTGCTGGATAAGCGTCGGCTTAGTTGTAGTACTACTTTTGAAGAGAGGTGTTTTTTTAGTGAGTAAAAATCTCACACTACCATAAGCACGCTCGGTCGGGCCTCATGGTGTCTTTAGAAGATTTTTCACCTACTCTCGGCAAAAAAAAAAAATAAAAAATCGTGTTCTACAGCGACATTGACCTAGTCAAAAAACTACGTATTGGAGATGGTATCTGAGATGGCTAGGGCATGTAGAGCGAATGGACACCAACGCTCCGGCCCGCAGAGTCTTCGAATCTAGCCCCGAGGGACAACGCAGTAGAGGGAATCCGTAGGTGGCGCGCACAAGTTCAAGGGAACGTCGACCAACTCGGAGTGCGCAAATTTAGGCAATTAGCTAAAGACCGAGCTAAATGCAGAGGCTTGTTGGTTGAGGCCCAGGTTCACCCCGAACTGTAGCGCCACCCAAGTAAGTAATTCAATTTGCAGTTGTTTTTTTTTTTTTTCATTTTGTCAATCTTCTTATCCATTTTCACAGTACTTTTTAAAATAATCACTTCACACAACTTTCCAACTTCTGACCGCTGTGGTATCTCCTTTCAGACTAAACTTTATTTCGTTTGCATTTGCTTAGAGCTATTACATTTTTTTTTAAATCTATTACAGTGTCTTAAATCTATTACAGCTTGATTTACGATACAACCATATATAACTAAGGAAAGAGTCCCCCTTTTGCTGTGGTGTTACCCCGGGTCTGAAAGCAGCATAGCCACAAGCCTGAACCTACGTGCCCAACTGTACTACCTTTTTCTTATATTATATTTTATTGAATTTAATTTAATTCATGGATTTATTTTTCTTTTAGCGGTGAGGTAGCAACTAGGTATCCAAGTAAGTACGGACTACTTTGTGTGAGAGGTATCTTTTGGGCCATTATGAGGGTTGTCCAGCAGATAGCCTCGAATCAAACTTTTTCACATCCTCGCCTTACAAGATTTTTTTCTTTCAGATTCGTGCCAGGAATCAATCCTCAGTTCCTGGCTTCCAAACAGGCTACCGTAACATAAAGCTTCCTTAAGTACTTCAACTCATCTGTCAAAGTATTGACGCGCATGCATATATTTTGACGCAGCGATCGTGAGTCGGCGATTTACATCCATACGTACTGGCGCTACTCTCGCGTACAACGTTTTGAATATGAAAAATATGGCGACTCGTCGTCAGCCGATTCATAAAAACGATTACTATGAAGGCAATCCTGAGTTAGACTTTGCCAGTTTGAATGGTAGTGCTGACTCACCACCGCCACCATCATCGGCAAAACGCCAAAGATTGTCATCTGATGATGCTAAACATAATTATTTAGTAGGTTGTGGTGGATCGAAGCAATTGCAGTCTGAAAAGCAAATGGAACTGCTGACTTCAACAAACAACGCCGTTGAAAGCAACTATCAGCAATCAACCAAAAATAGACCAACAACTGCCAGCAACAAATGTCATTTGAAGAACAACAATAACACCCATTATCACTACCGTCACCAAAATCAAATTATAACTGGCCACAATCAAAAGAAACATTTTCGAACGTCAGCATCGGCGACGGCGGTTACAACAACGGCGAAATCGATGACGACAACGCCACTGACGACAATGCAAGTCTCCAATGGCGCTTCAATAATCAGTGATGAAACTGTCAAAGTGAACGACAGTATTAGTGAAGAGGAGGCTGCGATGCAGACGAAAAATATGAAAAGGAGCCAACAGCAGCAGCAGCATCTTTATCAGATGACGGGCAGCAGTGGCAGTCCGGTCGGGGCTGATGATGGTACAGTGAGTAATCGCAGCAATCATCAACGCAATGCCAACAACGAGCAGTTACAACGTAATATGGAGGCAGTCAACACGGTGCGGATGAAATGCACAGCAGCTGAAGAGGAGAAGGTGAACCTTCCCCACTTTCAATTAATCCGGGCCATCGGTGCAGGAGCTTATGCAAAAGTATTCTTGGTTCGTAAGAAAGGTGGCCACGACGACAGGAAACTATACGTGATGAAAGTGCTGAGGAAAGCAACAGTCGTGAAGAAAAAGAAATTAGCCGAATACACAACGGCTGAACGACAGGTACTAGAAGCAATACAACAAAGTCCATTTCTTCTGGGAATGCATTATGCCTTTCAAACTGACTCCAAACTATATTTGATCTTAGACTATGTCAACGGTGGCGGACTCTTTACACATTTGTTAAATTTGGAAAATTTCCCTGAGGTCCATGTTCGCATTTACATTGCCGAGGTGATCTTAGCCTTGGAGCACTTACACAAACTGGGAATAATCTACAGAGACATTAAACCCGAGAATATCCTCTTAGATGGCAATGGGCACATTGTGCTAGCCGATTTTGGTTTATCAAAAATCTTCAAACCAGATTCGAATCAGCGAGCGCACAGTTTTTGTGGTACCTTGGAGTATATG
Organism: Brachypalpus laphriformis; assembly: GCA_945910035.1. NCBI lineage: Eukaryota > Metazoa > Arthropoda > Insecta > Diptera > Syrphidae > Brachypalpus > Brachypalpus laphriformis. The sequence goes on from OX246757.1 coordinate 19,034,317, forward strand.
TCGCCAGAAATAATTCGTCCTTGTCCAGCTGGGTATGATCTTGCTGTCGATTGGTGGTCTGTAGGTGTAATTACCTACGAACTGTTAACAGGTGAGTTGCCATTTACGGCGGTAGAGCAACGTAATACACGAAAGGTTATTTTACGAAGAATCCTAAACAGAGATCCACCACTGCCTTCAATATTGACTGAGACCGCTAAAGATTTTATCCTTAAAATGCTTCACAAGGATCCAAAGAAGAGATTGGGTGGTAATAATAAAAACGCTGATGAAATCAAAAGACATCCGTTCTTCTATGGCATCAACTGGAAGGACTTGAAGAGGAAACGAATAAAAGCACCATTTAAGCCAAAAATTTCCAACGAAGATGATACAGGAAATTTCACTGAAGACTTCATTAAACTTTCTGTTGTTGATTCACCGGCGACAGTTCCTCCCAATACCCATAGACTGTTTAGAGGATATTCCTACGTAGCACCCCAGCACTTGCATAAGAAACCAATCAGCAACGGGCAATGTATTGAAGAAGAGTTCTGTAATCCACCTCTTAAGAATCCACCACAATTAACTGACTTTGAGTTGGACGACAATAGCTATGCTAGTGGAAGTTTTGGTACCTGTTACTACGCCTCGTATCCAAGGAGCAAGCAAATCTATTCGGCAAAGGTTATTCCCGCGGCCAATTATCGGCCGGCTGAGGTGGATGCCTTGATATCATGTCGTGACCACGAGGGCATCGTCGAATACATCGGCACATATCGCAAAGACGGAAATATTGTCATTATCACTGAGTTTCTTAGTGGGTGTGAACTGTTTTATCATATTGATAATGAGGGCGGACTATCCGAAAGCAAAGCATGTTATTTGTTTGCACAAATTGCAGACACTATACGACATATTCACTCAAAGAATTTTATTCATGGCGACCTTAAGCCAGAGAATATTCTATTTGTTGACGACAAGTTGCGAAGCGTGAAACTTATTGATTTCGGTGCTGCAAACTATAATAGCCGCGATGTTGTTTGGAAAGATACGCCACGATACACGCTCGTCTATGCCCCACCGGAGGCACTACGCTCCCAAGACAGTGCAATATATTCAAAGGCATTCGACATTTGGTCGCTGGGAGCAACGCTCTACACAATGGTCATTGGTCATGCACCATTTCGTCATGGCAAGAATGGTCGAACCACAAATGCGGCTGTCATCCGAGAACGAATACTCAATGGTTATATGTGGATGACGGAGAATCCACGATGGCTGGAAACGACGTTGGAATTCCGAGACCTGGTTACATCGTGTATGCAAGTTGAGATCTCAAATCGATTGTCTATCGGTGAAGTGCTACAGCATCCATGGATGAGTAAGAAGCACTATTTAAATGATGTCGTGAACAATGATGAAAACAATGACGAAGAGGTCGTGTTTATTGAGAAGGACGAGAATCCTCTGGTCGTAATTCCGGAGCCAAAGCGATGGAGTAAAACCTCTTCAATACGCGTGCGTGGTTTAGACTCCATTCAGAGTTTGGAACGGAGCAATGGCTGCAATGAAAACGAAGTTGATACGACAGGACAGTACTTCGCCTGATCACCTTCACACTCATCGCATGGAGAGCATGGGGAGTTGCGACGTCTTAGTCCAATCTGCGGAGGATCACGTACAAACATTCAACATCGGCCTGGAGAAAAACAATGCGAAACTCCCGCCAATAGTAAACGTAATCAACATTAAGAAATCAATTGGAAGTGCAATTGACTCCAGTGAACACATTGGCAGTAGAATTAGATCTGAACGCAGTTGCAGAACTCCACGACGTCGAAAACGTCAACCTATCTACAAAACCAAACAATCTCTTCTCAGCATCACATTACAATAAATAAAATGAAACGTAAAGATGTTGACGATGAAAAGCTTACCTTCTCGGTGAACCAAACCGCGAAATCAACATTCGACGAAGATATTAGAGACTGTTCAACTGCATGGTATACTCCACCCAGCGTGTCCTAAAACAATTCAATGTCGTACGAAAATACAAGCAATTAGATACCTATGCAGCAATCCGCAGACGATAATGATGACGATAACAGCGGAATATTCCCCAAGTAAGTGCCAAGACTACGGAAAATCAAAAAAGAATCTGTACCCCGCAAGCCAACAGCAACGGCAGCGTTTCGTCTTCGAATGATCAATATTAGCGTTACTGATCGGTTCCATGAGACGATTATGTACAGCATGCCACCACCATCACCAAGACCACCACAAACGAAAAAATAAACGGACGACCTTTTCGTATTCTAAATGCGAATTTAATGGTATTTATTATTAATACCTCACCTACCTTATATAATCTATTAAACCATAAGTATATATGTAAATATAATACACAGTTGGTGGACCCTACACGAACAAAAGAAATTTTAATAAATTTAAAAAATTAATAGTATCTATTCTGAAAATTCTTAATTGTTTATATAATAAAAAAAAAATAAAAAATATGGAAAATGTGTTTAATACCATATATAAACTGCAGTGCCATTCTTAACAGTTTTATAAGCAATCTTCGGTTTAACACTGAATCTCTCTCTCTCTCGATGGGAGAGAGACTAGGGACTTTTGGAACTAAGTATTAACTTATCAAGCAATTTTTATATCATGAAATAAAAACGTTTAGCAGGTTTCTTTCCACTGAAAGATCCTCCATATTCCGCAATATAAACGCGGTTAATCATTAAAGGTTTCGTCCTTTGTAGTCGGCGCAATAAATTGCTCTCATCCAAAATTTGTCGTCGGTTTCGATGCTTTCTCGCGAAGCTTCTAGTTTCAGCTTCGATTGTCGGAATTCCGAGATCCCTGTGGATATCTTCGTTTCTACTATACCACGGTGCTTGGTCAATTTCTCTTAGCACTTTATTTTGAAAAGCTTGTAAAATATTTGCATTTGTTTTCTTGGTACAACCCCAAAGTTGTATACCGTAGGTCCACACCGGCTTCAGCACTTGCTTGTATAAAAGCAGTTTGTTGTCAGTACTAAGCTGGGAATGTTTTCCGAGTAACCAGTACATTTCTCTATATTTGATTTCGAGTTCTTTTCGTTTCATTTTCACGTGCGAATTCCATTTCAGTCTTGCGTCGATTGTCATTCCCAGATATTTGGCCTCGTTTGCAAAAGGTATTTGGGCCGAGTTTAGGAAAATTGGCAAGTCATTAGTTTTCTTGTAAGTGAAATTCACGTGAACAGAATTAGATTCGTTGAGGGCGATCCGCCAGTCCCTCGTCCATTCATTTACATTATTCAGTGCGTTTTGCAGTCGTTTCTTCGATTGTTTTACCTACTGCTAGGATAGAAGTATGATATGATTGGAAGAAGCGAAATTGAAAATTGTTTAGCTAGTGTGAGACTATTGTTCTATAAGTAAACATCGCTACTGTCGAATTTTGTTTTTGGAAAGTTTTATTAAATTTGTCGGCAATTATACAAGCTCCACCTGCAGATATGGGTTGGGATATTGTGGATTTGATGATAAATAACCGTACACGCTAGCAACTATTGATCGAGAAGGAAGGGCGAGCAGTGGATGAAACATATGCTGCATTTATGAAGGAGGAGAGCGATAATGAAAATTATGTTGATCTGTTCTAATGTGATGATGACGCTGACCTGACAAATCATCCAGAAGGTGCTATTGATGTGTCCGATGTCGAAAGCGAAGTGAATGTTGAAATGAATGACGATGAATTCGATAAAGTCGACGGTGGGGAGATAGAACAGCTTCGTGAAAAAACTGCTACTGCCGGTGCTGCCCGCCATTTTGCTGAGACTGGTGCTGCCCATTTTATTTCCAAAAATGACACAAAATGGTACGAAGATCCACCAACGAGTAGTCGTATTCGTCTTCATAACATTGTCGATTAAACCAGAAGCAAGCCAGTGCCATTGAAGAATATGATTCATGACCTATTTACAATTTTTTATTCTCTAATCACCGAAGATATGGCCCACATCATCATACAAGAAGCGAATCAAAAAAACAAGCAGATAACAGCTACATGGAATGAAGTGAATCCAACTAAGCAGAAACAATGCAAACTGTTGACTTTGAAAGAGTTTGATGTTTTTTGGCTTTCATTTTGTATGCTGGGATGGCTGAATCAAACAGCGAGCCTGGTAAGGAACTATGGGCCCAACACATGCTCCAATATGCAAAGCCGCTTTATCGTATTATTAATCGCTTCATATCCATTACATTCGCTTTGATAACTAAATAACATGGCCGGAGAGATTACTCACCAGCAAAACTGCTGCTATTGATGATTTGTGGCTTATGTTGCAGGCAAATTTGGCAGAAGCTTACAATCGGCACGATTCGATGACCCAGTCAAGGTTATGATTTATGGAGAGGTGCCAGCTCAGGAGCGCGACATTAATAAAGGCTAAAATGTCGTATTTCGATTAGCTGAAAATGTCTTGATACCGACGGAACAATCTCAATGTTGGATATGGTAGAAATATTGATGAGACGAAAAACTGCTTATTTACGCACTTAATACAACCGTAATTTAACAAACAAAGCCATCAGGCCACAACTGCATAGTGATAATGAAGTATATTTCTTGAAAAATTGTATACAAATGCCTCTAGGTCCCTAGGGACCTTGAAGCTTGTATAGCCCTATCGGGACTGTCGCCGATCGGAGGTTTAAATTACATCGTCTCTGCTATAATTGAGGTGGCTTAAGTCACAGTGGTGTATGTACTCGTAGGTCATATTTTCAAAAATGTTTGTAAGTCCAAATATGATACATATCTACTCTTGGAAAACTGTTGCATAAAAATATGAAGTAAGTTATAAGTTCACCACACCATCTAGTTTACATTCAATACATTACCATTACGAATTTGAAGCTTTCGAATTTTTTACACCATTTGTAATAAAACTTTTTGTTTCTCAGCATGAGCCCTTAACCTCCTCAATTATCTAAGACCAAGAACTTATCTTCATTTGAATGAAGAATAGAATATGCAACCAATAAATAAATTAGATGAGCCAGCTATAGAACGTAATATTGCTTATTCGAAACATACAGATGTAGAGGTTATTACACAGCGGGTAGTATTATTCTTATTCAACATTCTTAATAATCTTTTCGACTTTTACTTTTCTTTGCTGTGTCAATGAGAGTAAAGCTTTTACTCTAGCTCTAAATTGACAGAGCCCGAAGGCCAATCTCTAGTAGATAGCAACCTCTATGCTGTCCTCAAGCTGATCTTCTTAGCCGATTGAAGAGTTAGTTGCTCGCTGATGGTGCTGTCTTGACTGTGCTGTTTTCTAAGCTGAACTTTTTTTGCATAAGATTGTTGTATTACCTTAATTTTAATAAGATGGGTAGATAACTTATTGTAGCTAGAATAATACATTTCTTATAGACTAAATTACACAATTTTTAGAGATTTGGCTTATTGCTACCTTACTGCTGAAAAGTTCATTAACAATAATTGCTATAATTATATCACAGATTAATTCATAAAATTTTGGAAGGAAAAGCTACGTTAAAAAATCTTCATTCAATTAAGGTACATACTACGTTACTAGATACATATACCTGTGTGCATACACCTAGCAGAAAAAGTCTGCGTTCACCTACTAGAACATTTGTTTGCTGTATTATAACAAACAAATTAATGTAACTTTTTCAATCTTAATAATGCGCATTTAGAAACAAGAAAAAGGACAACGTATTACGCAAATTTTATTGAATTCTATGAACACGCATCCAGTTAACGGAACTTTTTGTTCAAACATCTAAAAGAGAAGCAGAAAGAGTCTGCGTTCAGTTGTAATTAAATGTTAATATCGAACAAAAAAATGGTTATATCTTAAAGTTTAGTAACTCGTAGGGTATCCCCGTCTTTTTAAGACTTCCTGCAGGCGCTCTTCCATAGAACTAACTGATTTAGACGGGTCTTCAGGGTAATCGTAAGCTTATCGTAAGCTGCTGCCCAAAACTTGGCTTGGGCCAGTAGCGCAACAATCAAGTTCGTGATGAAGTGCTTACTTTACCTCCTAGTGGTGGTCCCCGGGCAACTATACGTATAAACCCTTATACGTATAGGCCAAAATTGTAAGTGCGGATTGTCTAGGGCCTTGATTCTAGGCTAGGTAACGTGGGCCAGCAACCTGCGTTACCGAATATTGCCCGCTACGGAAACCGACACTATGCCTCGGATAATGAATGATCACATGTTGACGACTTTTGGCTATTGTACCCGGACAAAGATAGGTTTCTGGAATGTAAAGACGCTCCTCGACTCGGGAAGAGAAGGTCCTTACAATGCCAGATTCCTCCAATTGGAAAACGAATTCATGCGATATAAACTGGACATTTTGGGGGTAAGTGAAGTAAGATGGTTAGAAGCGGGCGAGTACCAGTCTCCAACGCGTAACACTGTACTACTCTATTCTGGAAGACCATCCGGAAACCCGCGGGAATATGGAGTCGGACTGCTGCTAACAACAACAGCACGCAAGGGCCTGATTTCCTGGCAGCCTCATGGTGATAGGATTTTGACGGCCAGATTCCGGACTAGAGTACGACGCGTCACCATCATACAGTGTTACGCCCCAACGAATAGTTCGTCTGAGGACGAAAAGGAGAGCTTCTATCTCTTAAGCGCCGTCTTCAACACAACACCAAATGGAGGCATTGTCATAGTGATGGGGGATTTGAATGCCAAGGTAGGCAGCGACAACGAAGGGCTCAAACATGTAATCGGGAAGCATGGACTAGGCAACCGGAATGACAACGGCGAAATGTTTGTGGATTTCTGCAATGCCAACCGCCTTGTGATAGGTGGCACCATCTTTGAGCACAAGACCTGCCACAAAGTCAGCTGGGTTTCCAATGATAGGCAAGCAACCTCCAACCAAATTGACCATTTTGCTATCAGCCGCCGCTTTAGAAGTAGTCTCCTGGACGTCCGAAACAGGCGAGGGGCAGATGTGGGGATAGTACGTGATCACCATCTTATGATAGCTACTCTCCAACTACGCACTGCTGCAGTTCGAAGATCCCACGACAACACAAGAATGCCCAGGTTCAACATCGATAGACTTAGTGATCCCCCAGTGCGCCAACAATTAAGGGAGCACTTTTCGCAAGGTGTGGAAGCAATCAGCAGCTCAATGCCCGCAACCATCCAAGACCATTGGTGTGCTGTGAAAAATGTTTTTACATCTGGTGCTGAAAGAATTGTCGGTCGATCGCAGGGAAGACATAGGGCGTGGCTTTCCGAGGATACCTGGAGACGGATTGACGAACGAAAACAGCTAAAAACTCGCGTTGCAGCTACCCCAGCAGTAGGGAGAAGCGAGCTAGAGTCCGTATATCGCATGAAGATGAGAGAAGTTCAGCGTAGCGTACGACGTGACAAGCGCAACTACATCAACGCGCTGGCTACAGAAGCAGAAGAAGCTGCACGGAGGTGCGACAGCAGGACCGTCTACAGAATCACGAAGGAGCTGACAGGTGGCCGCAGCTCCAGCCAACACCCAGTGAAAAGCCTAGACGGCTCCTTGCTCATTTCGGATGAGGACCAGCTCAAGAGATGGAAAGAGCATTTTGCTACGGTTTTGAACCGTGTATTCGCTAGCGATATGCTCCCAAATCAGACTGAGATGCCCGAGATGAGAAGTACCCGAATACGCACCACGACTCCCAGTAAAGATGAGATTATTACCGCGATCAAGGCACTCAAAACCAACAAGGCGGTAGGACTTGACGGTATTCCAGCAGAGCTCTTACGAGCAACGCCAACAACATCGGCTGAGCTTCTGCTTTCACTTATAGATAGAGCTTGGGAAGCTCAGAGCTTTCCTAACGAGTGGAAAAAGGGAATGATCGTCAAGCTTCCTAAGAAAGGAAATTTAATGGAGTGCGGAAACTGGAGGGGTATCTGCGTGCTTCCTGCTGCAGCTAAGATAATAGCTAAAATCATCCTTGAGCGAACCAAACAACATCTCGAAGACACACTCGATGCCGAACAAGCAGGTTTCCGCTCTGGATCCTCCTGTGCCGACCACATCAACACCCTGCGGATTATCATCGAACAGTGTGTTGAATATCGATCGCCACTGCACCTGCTGTTCATCGATTTTGAGAAGGCGTTCGATAGTGTCAACAGGGAGTTTATTTGGCGTGCCTTACGCAGGAGAGGCATTCCCGATAAACTAATTGCTATTATCAAAGCTACATATGAAGGCTCCAAATGTCACGTTCTGCACAGGGGAAGGTTGTCTGAGGAATTTGAGATCCAAAGTGGGGTAAGACAAGGCTGTATCCTTTCACCAATATTATTCCTATTGGTGATTAGCGATGTGCTTCATGCAGCTTTGTCGACGGGAAACGGAGGAATTCGATGGACTCTTACATCTCAACTGAAGCATCTTGACTACGCAGACGATGTATGCTTACTCTCCCACAGAATTATGGATCTCCACCAAATGACAGCAGATGTGGAGAGGGAGGCAGGTGTCGTCGGGCTGAAAATTAATACGGCAAAAACTAAAATTATCAGCCTTGGAACAAACTCATCGGCTCAAATATGCATTGCTGGACAACCGGTAGAGAGAGTAGAGGATTTCCAGTATCTTGGTAGTATTGTCTCGACCGATGGTGGAACCGAACTGGATATAGCCAACAGGATCGCCAAAGCAAAGTCCGCGTCCGGTATGTTGTCCAAAATATGGCGAAGCAATGCAATCAGTTTGAGCACCAAAATAAGACTGTTCCGCTCCAACGTTGAATCCGTGCTGCTATATGGTTGCAGCACGTGGAGAGTGACCACTACTATCACCAGAAAGCTGCAAACGTTTGTTAACAGGTGTCTGCGCAATATCTTAAGGATTTTCTGGCCCAATCGTATCTCTAACGAACACCTTTACGAGAGAACGGGTCAGGAACCAATAGGCACAACTATCCAACGGCGGAAGTGGCAGTGGATTGGTCACACGTTCCGAAAGGGTGACAGCTCCATAGCGAACCATGCTATGCAATGGAACCCTCTAACTCAGGATGGCAGAAGACCTGGCGGTCCGAGAAGAACATGGCGCAGAACAGTCGAGAAGGAGGCACGGCAGTTAGGGAAAAGTTGGGGAGAACTCAGACACATTGCCAGAAACCGTACACGATGGCGCGTAGGCGTAGTAGAGGCCCTAGGACCCACAAGGGGATAGAGGACATAAAGAAAAAAGAAAGAAGCTGCTGCCCTGCCCTGCTTTCGCCACACGATCTTGCATCCTTTTATTCCGGATATACAAAATTAGTTCTCATCGAAAGGTGTGGAAGTGTGGCAGTGCATGGCAAGTGGAGGAGTGGGAGAATTGGAATTTATTGAGTCTACAATAGACAAATATGCATACCGAGGGCATCTTCATCTGGTTTTGACAAAGCCCAAGTCTCTGCGCCATATAGCAAGACTGGGATGATTAGTGTCTTATAGTCCATAGAAACAACGATGGGCAAGAGTAATTCTTCGTTTGATCTCCCCACGGATGTCATTTGCGGAGCTCACTATAGAGCCTAGGTTGACAAAGTCCTTTACTACTTGTTTTTTTTTTTTTTAAACACTGCACTTTACTGATGTGAAAATTGGACGCGTGCGATTAATGAAAATTAATTGGCTATTTCTAATTTAATTATTATTGCTTGATGGTTGATGTGGGCAGAGATTGATCTTTTTTTTGTTAATTTGGGTGCACGTCGAAAAGCGTCCGCACACGACGACAGGCAACACGGCACTCATGGATTCAAGTTCAGATATCAGTATCCTCACTTCATTCTGATCGGGTTGACGGGAATCTTGACTGCCATCGTCACTGTTGAACGGCTCATTCTGACTGCGGAATATTGGTCATCATCGCCGTTAAACAGTCCGCAGAAGTGTTCCTTCCATATCCTTAGCACCGATTGTGATTCTATTACTATACTGCCATTTTCGTCTCTGCAGGCTTCTGTTCTGGCTTTGAAACCCTGACATGTTTTCTTTACCTCTTGGTAACATTTTCGAATATCATTCCTGCAATAAAGTCTCTCAATCTTGTCAATCGAACGCTTCTCATGCTCCTTTGTCTTCTTTCTGAGAGGTCATTGTTCCTCTCTTCTCCTCCGCTCGCAGAACTTGCGAGCAGCTTTAGTCCTTTTATGCAATGCCGCTTGTACGCCTCTTGTTTTGCTGCATGTGCTTGCCGGCATTCCTCATCAAACCAGGGGCTTCGTTGTGGTGGCCGAGAGAAACCCAGTACATCAGAGGCCATCTCTGATTGCTTGTTGACAACACTGCCATTGATTTCCGCATTTGCTGCTGGCGGCATAGGACTTGGATTAAGATTAAAAGAAACTCGAACGGAAAAGGCTCTGGCGGTCTCTTGCGATAATAGCCATCCGACGTTAAACTCGCTCACAGTTCTTCGTTTATTTCGCTCCGTTCCTGATATCCGCATCCGTACCTTGGCTACAACAAGGTAGTGATCGAGTCCACGTTGATTCCTCGGAAAATCTGGATACCCAAAATATTGGAAGAGTGATTTGCGTCGATCGCAATGTAATCGATTTGGTTGACAGTTTTCCGATCAAAGGAGAGCCATGCTGCGTTGTGAATATCGAGACGTGGGAACCGCGTACTAGCTACGACAAAGTTTCGTCCCGCCGCAAAGTCGACTAGCCTGAGCCCGGTGATGTTGTGCAGGCTGTGCTTTCCGACCGCACTACTAAGGACGTCCTCTCTTCCTAGGTAAGGTTGGGTTAGGTTGGCTGTCCACATGGGATTGCAGACACGCTTAGACCAGTGAAGGTCCTTTAGGATACCATGGATCAAAACCATTAACTCACTCAGGGACTAACAAAACCAACCGGAGCTTTTGATTAAGCGATGGATGCTCATGACGTCTAAGGACGCCAGATCGCCGAGGTCGTAAAGGAAGGGGGACCCTAGATGGAGCATTCTTTTATGCGACACGGCTAGACAAGTGCATAGGAGGTGAATGATGGTTTCCTCTTCCTCCTCGTCCCTACAGCTTCTGCAGAAGTCGTTGGAGAAGAGGCCAAGTCTTTTGGCGTGTTGGCCTATAAGACAGTGTCCAGTGAGAACACCGACGACGCAGCTGATTTGTGTTCGCTTTAGCTTGACCAGCTCGGCACTACGTTTTTGATCCAGCTTAGGCCAGATCTGTCTCGAAATGTGACACGTTGATCCGTTTTCCCATCTGAGGTTGGTCGTGCTAATAGCGTTCAGCTTTAGTAGATACTTACATGTAGCGAGGGACATACTCAGGGCCTGCCTGTCAGGTAGAATCGCTAGAGTGGTACCCTGTCTGGCGACCTCGTCAGCCTTGCAGCTACCTGGAATGTCCCTGTGGCCTGGCACACAGCATAGGTGAATGTTGAACTGCTCTGTCATCTCCATAAGAGATAAACGACAGTTTAAGGCAGCCTTTGAAGTGAAGGATAACGATTCCAGGGACTTGATTGCCGCTTGGCTGTCAGTGAAAATGCTAATATCCCTGACAGATAGTACATTACATTTCAGCCAGGACAGGGCTTCCTTAATCGCCATGATTTCCGCCTGGAAAACGCTACAATGATCGGGGAGGCGGAAAGAGATGCTCACATTAAGCTTTTTGGAGAAAACACCACTTTGCACTTGGACAAATGGAAGATGCGGCGGCTCAATGTAATGAAGACATACAAAGGATTTTTGTCTGGGCTCAAGAAAACTGCTTACGGCTTAACCCGGTTAAAACGAAATGCCTAGTGATAAATAGAAATGGTCTCAACACAAACAACTTTCCCACAATATACCTTGGTGATGCCTCTATTGAGTTTCTGGATAAAGCTAAAAACCTTGGAGTTTGGTTCAACACAAGTTTGCAGTGGGATGACCATGTGCGTACAGTCACCGGGAAAATTTATGGCTGCCTCAGGAACCTCTCGGTGTCCCAAAACTTCACGCCAGTTAACACAAGGCTAATGCTAGTCAGGTCCTTACTCATTCCTTTAATTACATATGGCTGCGAAATTTGTTCTTGCCATAATGCACTCACTAGGCGGAAACTCAATGTCGCATTTAATAACATTGCACGTTATGTCTATGGTTTAAAACGCTATGACCATGTGTCGTCGTACGCAAAAATGACTCTTGGATGTTCACTCGACAAGTACCTTGACTACTGCACACTCAAGTATTTACACAAAATTATAACCAGCAAACAACCTCAGTATTTATATGAAAAACTTAGGTTCTCACAATCAAACCGTTCTTTAAGTTTAATTTTGCCGCTTGTTACATATCAAGTTTGTGAACGACAATTTTTCATTCACGCCATACGCCTCTGGAATTCACTCCCTCTCACCTTAAGACGGCTCTATAATACGAATCTTTTTGATGACACTCTCTTTCGGCACCTAGCAGGTAATAATTAGGAATAATATTTGTCCATGGTAAATAATTGCATTAATACATCATACTCGGTAACTTACATTTAGCTCAATTTCTAGTTTTCATTATTTACAAATTAGAGATCGTTAAAATTTATTTAAATCATGTTATTTTAAAATTCACATTTATTATTTAAAGATTGTAATAGTCTATTATAAATGTTGTTTACTAATATTAATAAAATACTGAAATACTGAACCCACCCCACCCTCCGTCTTAGAGCCATCTGTAAGGAAGTGAGCCGAACTTTCATCGACAGGGGGGGAAATGTCATCCCGATTAGGGATGCTCGTACGGAAGTTACGGTCAAATCTCAGTTTCGGTGGGGTGTAGTCCGTGATTTCGTGTTTGAAATTGAGAAGATAAAGGATCGAGGAGTGCTCAAAGCGATAGCTGGACCGCTGAGAGGAAGCTTTTAGGCGGATGGCCGCAGAGGCAGCCGTCTGCTAACCGAAAGTATCTAAAGGTAGCAGGTTGAACAAAATGTTCAGTGGCGCGGAGGGAGTAGTTCTCAGTGCACCACTGATGCAAATGCATTCAGATCTTTGCACATTAGCTAGTTGAGCGAGGTGGACAGCCCTGTCAAGAGCAGGCCACCACACGATCACGCCATAGAGTAGTATTATCCTGATAACGGACACTTACAGCCAATGAGTGATTTCGGGTTTCATTCCCCAGCTCCTACCTATAGCCTTTTTACAGGAATAGGCAGCTACATTAGCTTTCTTGACGCGTTCTAGTAGATCGGCCTTCCAGTTCAATTTCATATCGAAAATAAGACCCAGATATTTTGCGTTTTCAGAGAAGGTGCGACTGGCGCCATTTATCGTAGGAGGGTCTATGAGGGGAACTTTATATTTCCTCGTGAAAAGAACGAGTTCCGTTTTATGGGGATTAACTCCGAGTCCACATTTGGAGGCCCATCTGGTGAGCGGGAGGAGAGCATGTTGGAGGATTTCCTTGAGAGTGTTTGGGTGTTTACCAGAGGCAGCAATCGCAATATCATCAGCATATGCGATCACTCTGCAACCTGACGTATCCAGGTCCACCAGTAGCTCAATTACTACCAGGTTCCACAGAAGAGGTGACAAGACTCCACCTTGTGGTGTACCGCAGCGAGCAATTCTTCTGGCCGATGCTCCGCCCAGCTGTGTGTTAATAATCATGCATGTAAGCAATTGATTGATCAACACTCCGAGCGAAGTATCCACTTTAAGATTTGCAAGTGCGTCAATAATCACCTTTGATTTGGCATTGTTAAATGCTCCCTCAATGTCAAGGAAAGCCACCATGGTGTATTTTTTGATGCTCAAGGAATTGTCAATGATGCGCACAAGCGAATGCAAGGCTGTCTCAACCGATTTGCCTTTGCAGTACGCATGTTGGGACGGCGAGAGCAAAGCTGGGCTAATGCTTTGCCGAAGATGCATATCAATTAACCTTTCTAAAGTTTTAAGCAGAAAGGACGATAGACTGATAGGTCGGAGATCCTTAGATTCCACGTGCGAGCTCTTTCCTGCCTTAGGTATGAAGATGACTTCAACCTCGGTCCAAAGTTTGGGAATATAGACCAGATTAAGACAGCCCGACAAGATGACTTTGAGCCATGGAAGCACAATGTCCTCGCATTGCTGAATTTCAGCTGGAATAATACCGTCAGGTCCTGGGGAGGGTCCTTGAAGGGTTTGAAACTGCACATGGCTCATCGGATATTTTCTGTAGTTACCAAGACTAAGGAGTTGCTGCAAGATTGAGGGGGGTACTTACCACTTGCGAGACAGCAACAGGGGAGCTACCAGGAAAGTGAGTATCCAGTAAGATGTCAATGGATTCCTCAGCAGAGGAGGTCCAGTGACCATCCGGATGCAAAAGGTAGCTGGGTATAGAAGGGCTCTTAGAGGGGATTTTTCGCAACCTGGAAGCTTCCGAGGACTCTTCAATGCTGTCGCAGAAGAGTCTTCAGGATAGTCGTTGCTTTTTCCTCAGTGAGATTTTGTATTTCCTGAGAGACAGTTTATAGGAGTCCCAATCGGCCGTCTCACGGGAGCTTTTAGCAATATTGAAAAGGAGCCTACAGTCTTTCCTAAGGGTACTGAGATTTGCATTCCACCAAGTTGGTTTCTTTTTACCTCGAGGTTTGCGGGGTGCGCAGGCCTCAGACATGGCACCATTGAGTGCCGATGTTAGGGTGTTGACCAGACTCTCAAGGTCCTGAGTGCAAGTAGGTTCAGTAGGCCGGTGGGAGGGAATCAGCGTTAATAAACGTTCCCTATAAAGGGACCTAGTGGATTTTTCTATGATTTCTAAGATCCTTCTGATCAGGCAGATAGTCGTTAAGACTAAATTGGAGGTAGCGATGGTCTGGAAAAGAGTGCTCTTCAGAGACTCTCCAGCCCTTAACCAAGTTAAAGTGATCGGAGACAAGAGTGATGTCCAGGACTTCTTGTCGATTGCGAGAAATGAAGGTCGGTTTGGACCCCCGGTTACAGATAAGGAGATTCGTACCAAGGATAAAATCAAAAAGTTGCTCATCTCTTTCATTTATGTCGGAACTGCCCCAGATCACAGCCAATGATGAGACTTGTATTAAGGCTCTCCACTTTAGCAATCAAGATCCCCAAGATGTCCGGAGGGAGTGGGCCCACATGATCGTGGCCTCGATATGCCGATACCAGCCAGTAATTTCTTGACCGCAATTCTAGGTTGGTAACGACTGTGTCTTGGTTGCTGAAATTAGAGAGCAAAATTATGTTTAGATGGGTCTTCGCAAGGATACATGATCATCTCGGTTTACCTTCCTTTCTTGCGTAAATTAATTTATAGTTAGGAGTCTTGAAGCCACAAACCCGGTTTCCAACAACCCATGGTTCCTGGATCAAGACTAAGTCTTCCCCGTTTTTGTTGAGTCGGAGAATAAGGGAGGCCGAAGCCGTGGCTGAGTCTTGCAGGTTAATCTGAAGGATCCGCAGCATTAGAGCTACTTCTCTGTACAGATACTATTATCACGGTATTGTTGGATTCCTCTGAATCTGATGACAGAATGTCATCCTCGAGAGAGAGACTACTAGGGTCACTGTCCAGGAGAGATGGTGAGGGGAAGGAGGACCAGAAAAGTCGAGTTTTACAAGAGCGTCAACCAATTCTGTGTCCGTCGACGAGGAGTCGATCCCCAAGAGGGGAGCGAGGGGAGATGCTCATAGCTGCTGCAGAAGGTAGGTTGCTTGGGAGGTACTTTGTCGAGCTCCTTCTCGTCGCATTTGTACACTTTCAGAGTGATGGAGCTGAATTCATAACTGGGTACCCCTTTAGAAGATGCCAAGTTGGCCAGAGACTCTTCATTGATAACAATGATGACACTTCTGACGTCTCCTCTCGGCTCGTCCACTTTGGCAATCTTCCAATTATGCGTAGGAAGGGAGCTGTTGTTTGCTTTGAGAATATCCAGGATAATCTTAGGATCAGAGGTCTCAGTCGGAATGGTGGCACGTGTTCTTGGTCGGTTTGGAATCTAGTCTTTTTTCATGACCTCCAACTGTGAACCTGGCCAAACCTGTCCTAATCGGGAGACATCAATTTTGTAGAGATCCTTCGATCTCTGGTCAGCGTTGGATATTAGTTTGACATGCCTTGGTGCCAGCCACCATCCCTGCAGGAAACATCACGGTGGCGATTTTGGCGAGTTTAATCTCCACCTTCCTCCATTTGTCCGCCGTAATGCTGCCATCCGGATCGCTATGGTCAACGACCGCGATCTCCACGTGTGCCTTTAGCACTTGGTTGAAGGGCTTGGTAGTAGCGATGGAAAGTACTGCCTTGGTTTTTTTTTAGCTAGGGAGGGAGACTCATCCTGAGACTGGCGTTTGGACGATAAGTCCTTGCTGGAAGAGTCGGAGGGGAGCTGGACATGTTTGAGTGCCCAGCTTAGAGAAGTCTTATGCTTCTGAGTTCTGTCCCGCTCAGGAATTTCCTGGATGCGGCGAATAAGCTTATAAGCTAGCCAGTGATCTTGGAGAGAGCGACATTCAATTTACGTTCGTGGTGTCGTGGGGTCAACACGTACTCTGATCTGGCCGTGTAAAGTTTTACTTTTTCCTCCAGTTAAAATTAAAATATAATATATAAAATACCCTGTGTTTGTAAATCTAAGGTTGAACGTAATCAGCCAAAAATTAAATGTATGAGTTGCAATGAGTATTTCCACTGTAATTGCGTTAATATTCAACCGGCTGACGTTGAGTTTTTGCAAAAATCAAATAAGCAATTTCGTTGTAAGAGTTGCTCTGCTGCGCGAAGGAGCTCCCTTCGCCCCCCCCCCCCCCCCCCCCCCCTTCTACGAATCGTACGAAACAGCAGCCAGAACGACTACCACAACAAACAATTGATGGCAACAATTCGCCTCTCTCATCAGCTGAATTATCAAAAAGCTCTACGTCAGATCCGCAGCCAACATCGTCACTCACAATACAAACTATTGGTGAACGGTTTCAATTACAACATCAACATGATCATCAACAGCAAAAACAACAGCATCATCACCAGCTAGATCAGGAACCGGTTTCTATTCAGCAGCAACACCAACTTCAGCAGTGTTCTACCCATAACAAACAAGTGATAACCTTGGAAACAGTGTACAACGAAATTGTGGCTCTTAGATCGGAAAATGCTTATGCTCTCTCTTTGATAAGCTCTTTACAAGATGATAAAAATAAACTTTTGCAAACAGTGAGAGAACTGCAAAGCGAAGTGAATTTCTTGCACCAGGGTAGAAGAGAAAAATGTGTTGAAATAGTGGGTGTACCAAACGTAATGCTCTTAACTGTGCTCTTCAAGTTTTTTCAAAGGGTGCATGCGCAGATGTTTCTGAAACCGATATTGACAATTGCTACGTTAGAAATGTAAAGAAAACCAGTAATTCAGATAAAAGTGAATCAAATGTCTTAGTGGTTAAATTTGTTTCTAAATTAAAAAAATATTTTATAATGAAGAATAAATTTAATAAAAAAAATAACTTAACCTCAAAGATTTTTGGTTGTGAAAAAAATAGTAAAATTTTTATAAATGATTCTTTAAGTGGTGCGACAAGATATCTTTTAAAAGCTGCACAGAAGGCTAAGAAAGAAAAATTGTATAAGTATGTTTGGGTTAAAAACGGAAGAGTACTCATGCGTAAGAGGGATAACGATAACTACATTGTTATCAACTCTGTTGAAGACCTTTTAGCACTTAATTAGTATGCAAGATCCACTAACAAATTTTTTAAATATTCCATCTGTCAACTGCGTAGACGTTGACTCTCATGATCTCGTTTTTAACCAAAAATAC
This sequence comes from Brachypalpus laphriformis, assembly GCA_945910035.1. Classification (NCBI taxonomy): domain Eukaryota; kingdom Metazoa; phylum Arthropoda; class Insecta; order Diptera; family Syrphidae; genus Brachypalpus; species Brachypalpus laphriformis. The sequence goes on from OX246757.1 coordinate 19,052,131, forward strand.
TTACAGAATTTTCTTATTATTCATCAAAACATTCGAAGTATACGTACAAATTTTATTAACTTTCTTGTGCATTTAAATTCTTTTGTGAAAAAGCCAGAGTTTATTTTTTTGTCCGAAATGTGGATTTACGAAGAAGAAAAGTCGCTTTTTGGTATTGCAGGGTATGATTTCATATCTTGCTGTAATAATGAATATGCCTCTGCGGTGTTGCCGCTTTTATTAAAAATACGATTAATGTGGAAGCTTACAGTTATAATTTGCATAGTTGTGATGTTCTAAAAGTGAAGGTAATTGATAAGAAGTTAACTTTATTTTGTATTTACAGATTTAATGAGTCTTTTATTAACGTGTTTTATAAGGAATTAGAAAATCTATTGTCAAGTGAGTCAGCTAATGACATAATTTTATTGGGTGACTTCAACATAGACATCTTACAAAATTCGATTCTAGTAGACAATTATTTATTTTTACTGTCATTTTATGGCTTGGAATCATGTATAAACAGACCAACTCGTATTTCAGACTCTACTCAGACTTGCATTGATCACATCACGGTGCGTTTTTTTAGCTCCCAAAAACTCCTGCTCAGCAGCTCCATTTTAGATTTACAGTTAACCGATCATTGCATGACGTGTTTGAGCTTTAAATTCGTTTCTGGTACAAGTTCAAAAAACTTGCCTTCCTGTTCTTCCATCGTAAAAACTGATTATGTTGCGCTAAATAATCTACTTCGTTTTGAATGCTGGGATAACATATTTAGTGAAAGTGATCCTTCAAGAGCTTTTTCTACATTTATTGAAACCTTAAAAAAGTATGTCAAGCAATGTTCGAGAGAAGTAGTGAAAAGTACGACCAAAATTAAAAAACTTAAACCTTGGATAACCTTTGAGTTAATCAATAAAATTAAAGAGAAGAAGAAACTTCACAAGAAAAAAGTAAAAAATCCAAATAATATAGAAATCTGTACTGCCTATAAACAATTATGTAAGGATATCTCTAAGGATGTTTTGTTGTGTAAAAATAATTTTTATTTAAGTAAGTTTTTAGAGTTCAAAGGTGATTCAAAAAAAGAATGGAATTTGGTCAAAGAAATACTGAACAAATCAAGCCAAAACGAACAATTTCAAAGCCTGAAAGTTAATGATGTTATCATCTCCAACCCCAAGGATTTAGCTGATAAATTCAATGATTATTTTGCGTCTGTCGGCTCTAAAGTGGTGCTAGATAGTTGTCCTGTTTTTAATAAATGCGAATGTTTAGCTCATGAAGTGTCATCCCCTCAGAGCTTCTTTTTTCTTCAAATCAGCTTCAAAACTATTATCTCACTCAAAAACTCTAATTCTGCAACTACTCGGTGCTTTTCTAACAACTTCGTGAAGAAAATAGCTTTGAACATTTGTGACATTTTATGTCATATTTATAACAAGAGCATTTTTAATGGTGTGTTCCCAGACGACTTAAAACAAGCCGAAGTGTAACCTTTATTTAAGAAAGGTGACAAAACTTCATTAAATAATTATAGACCAATCTCTTTACTTTCAGTATTTTCTAAGATATTTGAAAAAGCTATAAAGAACAGAATGATCAAATATTTAGAGAAAATCAAATTTTTTAGTGAGTCTCAATTTGGTTTTCGTACTGGTTTTTCAACTGAAGGAGGCCTCTTAAATTTCTGTTCAAATATTTTTAATAGTTTTAATAGCAGAAATTTAACTGCAGCTCTATTTATCGACATTACAAAAGCTTTTGATACCGTGATCATCAAATACTTTTGGACAAACTGTACAAATGTGGTTTCAGGGGAGTAATGCATAATTGGTTCTGTTCATATTTATTTGGCAGAGGGCAAAGGGTTAAAGTTAATGGACAGCTCAGTTCCAATAGCATGATCTCTATAGGAGTTCCCCAAGGTTCTGTGCTTGGTCCGATACTTTTTTTAATTTTCATTAACTCGCTTTTTTCACAAAAATATCGAAGCAAAGTTAATGCGTTCGCTGATGATATGGCATGTGCGTTTCAGAGTGACTCTGTTCTTAATCTTTCTGCTGACATAAATCATGACCTGGAGGTCTTAAGTCATTGGTTCCAAATGCATAAAATGGTTATTAGTGACAAAACTAAAATTATGTTTTTTAATGTTTGTGGTAAGGAAGTTGACTATGGACCTTTCTTTTTTCATTGTGCTAACTGCAACAAATATAAGCACAGTAAGTATATTTGCAATTCGGAAGATACCTCGCAGACATTTTTTGACTCACGCACATGCTCTGATAAATGTTTTAATATTGAAAGTGTCAAGTCGTTTAAATATCTTGGAGTCTTGCTTGACTGGAAGATGAGTTGGTCTGTTCATACCGATGCACTAAAGAAGTATCTTATGGCTGCCACAAGGCAAATGTACATTTTAAAATCGTATGGCTCACGAATTCTTCTTAAGTGTATTTATTACGGTGTAGTGCATTCTAAGCTTGCATATGGCATAGTTTCATGGGGTGGTACACACAACAACAAAATCCACCCGCTTCTAATTTCTCAGAAACACGTTATACGTCTCATTTGTTGTAAAAATCGCAGATATAATAGTTTAATACTTTTCCGAAACCTTAAAGTTCTACCTCTAAAACACTTATATTTTTACAAAGTTTTGAAAATATTTTTCGCCAGATCGGGCTATCTATTGAACAGGTGCTCTTCTAGTTATAACCTTAGAGTAAACAATCAAAATCTTGCTTTAGCACCTCATCACAATTTGCAAATTTTTTTTAATTTTTTTAAGTCAATTGCTCCGAGACTTTTTAATAGCCTCCCTTATAGCATTAGAAGTATAAGAATTGAATCTATTTTTCTTAAAAAAATTAAACTATGGCTTTTAGACCTAAATTATAAAGATATTTATGATCTATTACGTGTTACTACTTAACTCATTATTCTATTGTATTTCAATTTATATCTATGCTGGTATTTAAATAACAAAAGGAAAAAATAAATGTATTTATATTTATGAATCTTGTCGTGACCCCATCTCACTACATTCTAAACTTTTTTTTTTTATGTTATTTTCTTATGCTTTGCCTGCTGCTTTCGCCTCTAGTTCCTTCTGAACTATAGATTGCAGATTCTTTATTAATTTACTCCTATTAATATTAACCATTGCTATTTGTAGTCTATTCTAAATGTTATAAATTGATAAAGAAATAAATTGAAATTGAATTGAATTGACATTCGGCAAGCTCGAAGCCGAGCAGTCCGTCGCCCGTGAAAGGGATTTGAGAAGGGGATGTGGATCCTTTGAGGTGGAGGGCACAGCGTGTTGTAAGCTCGAGGCCGAACAACTAGCTGCCCCGAAAGGTGCAGAGGTAATTTGGTGGTTAAGCCCTCGCGTCTCATGGTCTGGATTTCCATTAGGACCAGGTACTGATACCGATGTCCTAGCTGCCGAGGTTTCAGACGCGTGTTGAGCAACCCTGGGGGCGCCCACCTGCTCGCAGCTGCTCGCAAAGCTAGTGCTAGGCCTCAAAGCCAATGCGCTAGCAGGGATTGCCTTAGCAGGGCTTGCGGGTATGCTTCCCAGGAGGCTGGAAGACAGTTTTTTAAGAGGACCCTCCTCGTTATTTTTGACTTTTTTTTATATTTTTATGGTTTTTTTTTTGGTATTGTTTTTATTGATTATTTTGGACCCACGAGTGGCGGAAAATGGAAGGTCGACCTGCACAGAGATCCGCATTGTGCAGGCAAGTCAGGCTAATCCGGAGGTCACCAGGTAACCGGATGCTCCATTAGCGACTGGACTATTATTTAAAGTGGGCCCCCAGCCAGGCTGATCCTTGGCACGGGTCATATTACACCATGATCCGGCCCACCGAAGAGGAGAGAGAAATGGGTAGGATATGAAGGGGAGGGATTAGGACAGCTACATCTTGGCTTCTTGTCTCATCTGGGGAATAATACCCGAGAATCCTTGACCATAACTAGGCCCCTACACCACGGCGAGGTGTGTAGTCATGTAGGGGAACAAAAGTTCCAAAAGAAAAATTTGGGGCTTATATCCCTGGCACTTATGTCCCTGCGCCGCTCCAATAAGAGTAATCATTTCGGTCGATGATCGTTTTTTTTTGGACCTGCGTTGCAAAGTGCTTAAAAGCTTTTGGGCGATTGTCACCCACTGTTGATGACCATTTGGGCTCTTTTTACCGCATTTTCGATCGTTATGGCGAGATCTTCGGGCGATAAGTTCTCGCACTCTTGCTGGATATTCTCTTTGAGAGCTTTCAGAGTCTGTGGGTTGTTCCCATAAAAAAAAAACCGAAAGAAATAAATCTGGAGCGGTCAAATTGGGCGATCTTACTGGCCAGTGCAAATCGTCAAACGAGACTGTTACTGCCATTCAGCAGTAAGTTAAATGTGCTGCAGCATCACTCATCCAATGTCTACACTCACTTGCACTAGAATAGCACACACACTCGCAATGTGCAACAGCACAAAATTCACCGTTTTTTGTCGCATCGCATCATACTACGGTTTCGGACCGCTAGAAGACAATGGAAAATTCCCAAAAATCACAGAACACACATATGTACATATATAATCACCACTCGCACCGCAGCAAGAAAGCAGTCACAAGCAGTCATTCGTTATCTTCGCAACTCACCATCGTCATGGCCCAAGAGGGGTCGCGTCGCACCTAAGTAGTTAACAACAACACATTTACATCCCTTCGTTCTATTGCATTGCATAAATCATTTTTGTTTGTCAATTAATTTCTTTTATATTAACAAGTCAATTTTTAAATGTAAAGTTTCCATTAACAATTTCATTCAGTTAAGTGTTTTAATAAAAGCTATAATAAAGCATTGAAAAATTTCAACTACAGTGTTCATAGATTCATTTTCAAGAATTGGTTTCTCATTGATTCGCTAATTCGAAGCATTTCATCGATCCGATAATTTAGCGTCAACTGTGGAGGAATCCACATCCGGTGAGTCTGAAATCGAAGAAAATTTAGAGGCAATCGCATCGTCATCGTCTCAGCCACAACTAGTGAGGTCTAAACGCTTCAAGTCCGCAAAAAATGAATTGTTGGACTTTTTAAAAAAGGAAGCTGAAGAAGAAATAAAACGGCATCAAGATCTAATGGAAATAGAGGCACAACGGATAGAAGTAATGCGTGGTATAAAAGAGGTATTGGATAAGGATAAGATGTTTTAAGGAAGAGCAACTCAAACCAAGCGACTGAATTAATTTTTTTTAATGCTCTTTTTTGCTGTTGTTTTTTAGTACTGAAACTGAATTTGTTTATTTTATCTCTTTAATACATTTTATTTGTTATGCTGATATAAGCATCATAATCGAGTTTCCATTATCTTGGTCTTGATTGTAAGTTCCACTTGAATGTCCCTCTGCTCCCGATGTGATTCGTTGAACTAGTGGACTTCTCTCCTCGACCGATAATTGTTCATCATACTCAGCCGAAACACCTTGATTACGTGTTATGTGATTGTGTAGGACTACACAAGACATAACAAAATGCTTGCGTCTTTTAAATTACGCATATCTAGGTATTTTAGAACTCTAAATCTCTTTTTTAGTATTCCAAACGCTTGTTCAATGCACACCCATGTTGAGCTCAAGCAAATGTTGTATCGTACCTGCTGACTGGTAAGATGGCCATTGCCTCGGAATGGACCCATCATATGCATTGACAACGGATAAGCCGAATCTCCCAAAAGATGTGCTCCTTGTGGAATGGAAATTGATCCGTTTCTTATGCGGTTACTTACCCCGGCGAGAGTGTGGTGACAAAATGTAACATATAGTATGTGGCTGGGTATGACATACCCACATACAAAATTACCTGTAAATATTGTTATAATAAATACTAACAGTTAACAAATGATATTTTATTATAAAGGGTATATAATAATTAGTTGCAAATGAAGCACACACTTATGTAAATAACAGGGTGGGTATGTCATACCCAGCCACACTCTCGCCGGGTTAAGGGACTGTTTCGCCATACTGCAGCGTCATGTGTTCTTCCAGGCCAACCAAAATATACATCCGTGAAAATGCAGTTAGCGTCGCATACTGCCTAGATACAATGAAATGAAGAAACTTAAAATAAAAAGGGGTTTTCATTTATTTTTCTTTGCTTACCTGAAGTATCATGGAATGAGTACCATGTCTATTATAGTAGCTCTCTGTATCTGATCGCGGAGTAGGTATAGGAATATGAGTCCCATCGATACAGCCAATAACATGAGGAAATGGGTACCTCCTTAGTGTATGGAACATATCCATTTTCCGGGTAAGCTCTTCGCAGCTTATTAGTTTTGTGGTTTTTAAAACAATTTTGTGCGAAACAAATCAGATCTAGGCAATATAACACCCAAGTGTGCCTAGCGACACATATACTACCTTAAAAACCCTCCCACAAGTGTGCATGCGAGTCCGTGGGTTGACATGACTGGAGATCACCGGTGTCATATAAGAAAGATCAAACAATACTAAAATGGGTCAAACAACAAACCGGGGGCTAGCAAAATAAGGAAACAGTTTGGAAGAAATTTGAGGGTCGCGAGTTGGAAGTATGAGCGGTCGAAGTTACGAGCTGAAAGAGATGATGAATAGAAGGCGGGTGGATATCTTGTGTGTTCAAGAGACGAAATGGAAAAACACCGGAAATCGGGCGCGTTTCTTGGACGTTAGGACAAAAGATTACAAGATGTACTACTACGGAACCGAAAAGGCTAAGAACGGAATCGGTATCATCCTTGCGGCAGAGCTACTTGGAAACGTCTTGAGCATTTCGAAGTCCAGCGACCGTTTGATGTCTCTCAAACTAGTAATACAAGGAGAGGTGTGGAATATTGTCAGTGTATATGCTCCCCAAAATGGGGATAAAGATGCATTTTGGGTAGTTTTGCATAATCTCCTTAAGAAGATCCCAAAGGAGGAATTTCTGTTTGTTGGAGGAGATTTGAATGGACATGTCGAGAAGTCAAACGAAGACTATGAAGACTGCCATGGAGGACTAGGATATGGCACCAGGAACCTTCCTGGTGAAGACATCCTAAGCATGTACAAATCACACGGTCTTATCGTGTTAAATACCATGTTCATCAAACAAAGCCGACACCTGATCACCTACAGCACTGGTAGAGATGAAACTCAGATTGACTACCATTTGGTAGCCAGTTTCACGAAGCCTCGGGTAAAAGATTGCAAAGTGATCCTGGGAGAGGCTATGAGGTATGAAAACACCGAAGAAAAGCAAACAAACAAGGGTTTCGGAGAAAATCAAGTAGTACAATCTGGACAAAGAAAAAGGCGAGGGTTTGGTTTTCGTAATGAAAAATTACCTCCCTCCATCAACGGAGCTGAGGATGAAGAGTGCAGAGCACAAAATATGTGGGATTTCCTACAGCGAATTTGCTTAAAGAAGGCCAAATCACTGCTAGGAGCTTCAAAAGGCCACCATCAACACGCCAAAGAAACATGGTGGTGGAGTGTTGAAGCTAAGAAAAAGATAAATGAGAAGAAAGTTGCTTTTAAAGCTTGGTCAAAGTGCCCTTCTAATAATAGTGACGAAAAAGCTCGCTTCGAAATGGAATACAGATGCTGCAAGAAAAAAGCGAAGAAGAAGTGCGCCCAGCTTCAAGCAGGGAGTACGGAGGGCCTGTATTGGGAGCTGGAGAAAATATCTTCCCCGGTAGTTGATGCAAACCCGGCTATCCAGGAGCTGCGAAGACACAATATGAACAAGAGCGCAACCCTCTTCAAAATAGCCGCCCAAAGAAGGAGGAATGCTCAAGAGATTCGTTCGCCAAAGTTCATTAACAAAGCTCATGGCCAGCTTCTTGTGGATGACGACAAAATTTTGCAGAGGTGGCGGCAGTATTGTGAAGAACTTTTAAATGAACAGATTCCCCGGCTATACTTTCCAAGAGTCACCCGTAACTGTGAAGAAATACCCTACATTACAGTCGAAGAAGTTAGTGAGGCTGTCAAATACTCCAAAAAACGAAAAGCGCTTGGGCCAGGCGAGATGCCCTCTGAGTTCTGGAAAAGATGGGAGACATCGGGTTCAGATGGCTCAGAATTCTCATCTCCAAATTCGTGAGAGGTGACCCAATGCCGTATTAATGGAGGGAAAGTTACCTTCTCCCTGTATGCAAAGGGAAGGGCGATACGCGTAATTGTGATAACTACCGTTCGATCAAGCTGATGTCACACACCCTGAAGATCGTTGAGTGGGTATTAGGTGATCGACTGTGAAAAATAATACGGCTATCTGATGATCAGTGTGGGTTTGTCGCGGGTAAATAAACCACAGATGCAATTCAAAGAACAGGTTTCAGAAACCTATATGAACAGATGATCATGGACAACTACGAAGGAGCAAAGACAAGAGTAAGATGCCCCGCTGGAGTAACCGAAGAGTTCCCAATCAAAGTCGGGGTGCTCCAGGGCAGCGTCTTAAGTTCTTTGCTCTTTATTATGGTCCTTGACTTTCTGGTTGAAGGTAAAGTGACGGACCCCAAGGTACATCAATTAGTCTTTGCTGACGATGGAGCCATCATAAATAAGGATCCTACGCCCCTGCAACGAGCACTTGATGTGTGGGTGGACGTTTTGGAGGGAAATAGGTATCGCATTAGTTCAAAAAGGACAGAGTACTTGTATTGCCCGTCCTCTGATCCGCTCAGCCCTATTCCAGTTATTTATATGAATGGAACAGTGCTTCCCAAATGCGAAAAGTTTAAATATCTGGAATCTATGATCAATAGCAAAGCAACATGTCATGATGACATTAATCATCACGTAAGCTTAGGTTGGATAGATTGGCGATATCTTCTGTGACAGAAAAATGCCACCTAAGTTGAGAGGAAGGCTCTACACCGCAGTTGTGCGTCGAGCGCTCACATACGGTTCACAATGTTGGACGATGTACAAAAAGTATGAGAGTAAATTAATCGCAGCTGAGATGAAGATGCTTCGCATGACAGCAGGAGTGACAAAGCTTGATCGAATAAGAAGTTCGAAGATCCATGGAAGCTTTCACATCAAGGAAACCATCGTAGAAAAAATAAAGCGCGATCGGCTCAGCTGGTATTGCCACGTTCAAAGAAGAGATCATTTGAACCATGTTAAAAAGGCAATATCAATGCACGTTCCAAAAACGTCGCGATGCAAGAAAGGCAAGCCTATAAACGCCTGGATCATACAAATGCGACGACATCGGCATTTCATTGGCCTCAGTCACCGAGTGATCCAAAATTGGCAGACCTGCCGATATTTTCTGAGGACAAATAGGCGAACCCCACAGGCGGATCAGTAGAAATGCGGTGAAGTGGGACGGTTGTGATGCCTTGTTTTCGGATCATAACCTCGCTGATTAAAGGAAGAAGAAGAAGAGGAAGTTTGTGCGAAACACCTCGACCTATACAAAACCGATTGGACAAATCTCTGTAGGAAGAACCATTGGCCAGTTTCCATATCGTTATCAGTAAAGCATGGTTCAAACTGATTGCAGGTCGTCCGGTTTCAGCTCTTTCCCAAAAAGGTTCGAGTTTAAAAAGAAGTTGCTGCCAACCAAAGAAACTAAAGCAATGCGTCCAACAACTATTTTCTTACCTTGAATGTTTGCCAACTCATTCTAAAATGACTAAAGAAAATGTCATCGGGAAATACTTGTATCAGTTTAAAAAAGTCCTCTATTTTTGATGACATGGCGCTGCATTCCCCATATTTTAGCGTTCACCATTTTTTTTTATTGCTTTATTTTTACCTCTTTTGTTATTTCTTCCTTGACAACTATTAAGAAGTGTATTTAAAATTAAGACGATTAAGAGATGCTGTTTGAAAGCAGTAAAACGAAATAAAATAAAATTGCGCAGTGAGCTGTTCGTAAACTTCTTAAGTTTGCAAAGCCATCATATGCTTTTGACGTTTCAACTGCTTTTTGCACATGCTTCGCAGTAGTATGCTTTGCAAATCTTGCGTTTACGAATTCACCCCTACCTTGCTCACTTCCCACTGCGCTAGCGTCAGTGAGTGTGCTGTCCGCATCCTCCCTGTCGTTAGCCAGTAAAATTTCCTTAAGGTCTTTCTCCAATCCAGAGGTGAAACACTGGAGGCAAAACAACGTCATCATCGCCGTCTGGTTTTGTCATTTTTATAATTTTTTTTGTATATTTTCCAGGGAGTTGGGTATCTGTTGTTACCGCATTCTCGATGACCATTGCGCACGATTGAGTACATGCGTGTTAGTCTTAGCTGAAATTAATCTAGTGAACTAAGTTTAGTCATTTCCAGCGGCGCCAACGGGAAAAACTGGAGAAGAGAATTTTTGCCGACCTACCCACCGACTTACCCGCTGAAGGAATGAAATGACTAAATGCTGAGCGAGTTCGAAGTGGTCGGGTAGACGACGAAAAAAGAGCATACGAAAAGAATCGCAGTATCGCAACAGCAATGGAACGAATTCATAAAAGGAAGATGGACGTATCCGTCTTATACCAGTGATCGATGTATGAAAGAAAGGGAACCATAGCGAAAGGAACATTTATCTGATTCAGTTTTTGACGATGCATGGCTTTTTCAGAGAATATATCTTCAAATCCGGGCACGAAACTATCCCACACTGTCCACATTGTGAAAATGGTTCAGGAAACGAGGAACACGTGTTTTCTCGTTGCCCACGATGTGACACTGAAAGGATCGCCCTATGGGACCAATTTGGGGAGTGGCCTTCTCCCGAAAACGTCATAAATTACATGCTCCAGAATGACGAAAACTGGAGCATAGTAAGCAACTTGTCAAGGACCTTAGGCGCCTAGAGCGCTAACGAAACGCGAATAATTCTAACAATAGAGTATCGAACGCATAAGAATATAAAATGGCATAAAGGAGTACGAGCCCTAAAATGCTTACCAGCCGCGCAAAGCAATACCTAACGGTGGTCCCGCGTGGAGAGTGCTAGAAGTGTGTTGGGTGTGGATTAGTAAGTAGGCGCATTCCTGTATTCGATTAATCAGATTTGCAAATCGTGCATGCTGTTATCCCGGGCTACTAGTACGACTATCTTAAGAGATTACTACATACCTTATTTACTTAGGTGGCGCTACAGTTCTGGGTGAACCTAGGCCTCAACCAACAAGCCTCTCCCTTTAGCTCGGTCTTTAGCTAATTGCCTCCAGTTGCGCACTCCAAGTTGGTCGAGATCCCCTTGAACTTGTGCGCCACCTGCGGCGATAAATCCCTCTACTGCGTCGTCCCTCGGGGTTGGATTCGAAGACTCTGCGGGCTGGAGCGTTGGTGTCCATTCGCTCTAAATGTCCTTGCCATCTCTGACATCCAATACGCAGTTTTTTGACTAGGTTGATGTCGCTGTACAGCTCTTATAGTTCGTGATTGAATGTCCTCCTCCAAAACCCGTCAACGCAAACGGGACCGAAAATCTTACGAAGAATTTTTCTCTCGAAGCGACTAAGAATATCTTCATCCTCTTTTTTTAGAGTCCATATTTCAGCTCCGTATAGCAGGACTGTGATGATCAGAGTCTTATACAGAGTCTCCTTAGTAGCTCGAGATAGGGCTTTACTGTTGAATTGCTTTATAAACCAAAAAAAAAAGCGATTGGCAAGATTTATTCTTCGATTGATTTCTGCGCTGAGGTTGTTCTCAGAGTTGATAGCAGAGCCAAGGTAGACAAAGTCCCTTACTGCCTCGAAGTTGTAGCTGTCCACTGTGACGTTCTGCCCAATTCGTCGGTGTTGGCTGTCCCTTCTTGTTGAGAGCATATACTTGGTTTTGCCCTCGTTTATCGCTAAACCCATTTTGGCCGCTTCCGTCTCAATGCTTGCAAACGCACCGGTGACAGCCCGCTGAGTTCTTCCGATAATGTCCATATCGTCGGCGTATGCAAGCAGTTGTACAGACTTGTAATAGATTGTGCCTCCGGTGTTGGCTTGTGAGTTCCGCACAATCCGTTCAAGTGCAATGTTAAAGAAGTCACATGACAGTCTAAAACCTTTTTTGACATCAAAGGTCTCGGTGAGGTTATTACCGACTTTGATGAAGCAGCGAGCGTTCTCCATCGTCAGCCTGCACACACGTACAAGTTTGGCAGGGATGTCAAAACTAGACATGGCTCTATAAAGCTCTTCTCTATAGATGCTGTCGTAGGCGGCCTTGAAATCGATAAAGAGTTGGTGAGTATCGATTTGAAATTCTTGGGTTTTCTTCCGGATCTGCCGAAGTGTGAAGATTTGATCGATGCAGGACTTTTCTGGCCTGAAACCGCACTGATAGGGTCCAATCAGGCTGTTGATAAAAGGTTTCAGGCGTTTACGCAATATCGCAGAAAAGATCTTGTATGCAATGTTGAGGAGACTGATGCCTCTATAATTGGCGCAGTTGAGGGGGTCTCCTTTCTTGTGGATCGGGCAAACGATGCTGAGATTCCATTCATCAGGCATACACTCGTCTGACCAAATCTTAGAGATGGGTTGGTGTATGCAATCTACCAATTCATCCCCAGCTGCCTTGAAAAGTTCGGCCGGTAAGCCGTCAAGTCCAGTAGCGTTGTTGGATTTTAGCTTGGATATTGCTATCCTCACTTCGTTTTGGTTAGCTGGACGGAAATTTCGACTACCATCGTCGATGTTGAATGGTTTATTCTGCCGACAGCGGGATGTTGATCTTCGTCGCCATTATACAGTCTGCAGAAGTAGTTTTTCCATGTTTCAGCACCGACTGTGATTCTACTACGAGGTTTCCATTTTTATCTCTACAGGTCTCTGTACGGGTATTGCTTCTCTGACACGTTCTTTTTACCTTTAGGTAAAACGTCCGTACATTGTCCCTGGAGTATAAACACTCGATATTCTCAAACGCGCGCTTCTCATGCTCTTTCTTCTTCTTTTGGAGAAGCCGATGCTCCTCACGCCTCTTTTGCTCGCAAAGCTCAGGAGCAGCAGCGCCTCTTGTTTTCCTTTGCAGCGCCGCTTTGTATGTCTCTTGTTTTACTGCATGCACTCACCGGCATTCTTCGTCAAACCAGGGGTTCGCGGTGGTGGGCGACCGAGACCCAGCACATCAGTCGCGGCGTTTCGGATGGCATGTTGGCAGCGTGTCCACTGGTCTTCGGCACTTGATGCGGCAGCATAGGGGTGATGGAGAGATTTCGGGATACGCGTTCAGCGAAGAGTCTGGCGGTCTCTTGCGATTGTAGCTTTTCGACGTTAAATTTTCTCACAGCGATTCTTCTTTGTTGCTCAGATTGGGATATTCGCATTCGTACCTTGGCTACAACAAGGTAATGATCCGACTCTATGTTGGCCGCTCGGAAGGTCCGGACATCCAGAATACTGGAGGCATGCCTTGTGTTGATCGCAACATGATCAATTTGGTTGATCGTTACATGATCATTGGACCGCCATGTCTGCTTATCAATATCGAGATGAGGAAACCATGTGCTTGCTATTGTGACATTTCACTCCACAGCGAAATCAATTAGCCTTAATCCGTTATCAGACGTGGTGTCGTGTAGGCTATGCTTACCGACTGCCCTACCAAAGATGTCCTCCTTTCCTATTTTGGCGTTAAAATCGCCCAATACGATTTTAACGTCGTATTTAGGACATTGCTCATATGTTTTGTCGAGGAGCTCGTAGAAACACTCTTTGGTGGCAGGGTCCTTCTCTTCCGTGGGGGCACGAACACATATTAGGCTTATGTTAGCGAATTTAGCCTTGATCCGGATAGTCATAATACGCTCGCTTACGTGCCGGAAGCTTAAGACTTCTTGCCTAAGTCTGCCGCGTATGACAAATCCGCATCCGAATAAGCGTTGCCTGTTGCCTCTGTAGCAATCACCGTAGTAGATGTCACAGTTTTCCATCCTCTTTTTGCCCGGCCCATCCCATCGCACTTCCTGGGTGGCGGTAATATCTGCTTTATAGCAGTCTAGGGCCTCTGCTAGTTGTTCGGCTGCACGTGGTCTGTAAAGGGACAGAACATTCCACGTACAGATCCGAAGGTCGTTGTCCTTATTTCGTTTGCTGGGGTCGTCATTAGTTGAGTCATCCTTATCCGAGGCTTTTGGTTGTTTCGGAACCATAGATTTCGTACGCGGTAGGGAAGTTACCCCGACGGCACAACCCCCAACCTGGAGGGCCAGTTCCTTAATTATTCCCCTAGGACCAGGGGGCGGGTACACCGGTGCCAGTAGTCCACTACGGGAGTATGAGCGCTGCCGTTGGCCCATTAAGGGCTCCTCCGCCACCATCTCTATTCCAATGTCCTGACCAACATTGGAAATTCCTTACCGACCTGTGATCCGAATACGTCGAAGCAGCTCGCGCAAGGTATTCACTAGGTTCAGCCTAACTGGAACTATAGACGCCACCGTTGACTCCGTCTAGGGAATTCGTCCGCTGCCGCCTGGATTAAGGTACTAGGCACCCGGCTGTCACCGCGTGGAGGTTGAGAGTAGGAGTTGGTAGGCCTCAGCTGAGTGAAAACGCTTGTGTTTTCATATGAACGCATGCACTACCGTTTGACCAGCCAATTTCTACATACCGTGGCATAGCCAAAAATAAATAAAAAATATTGCACTTACTGGATAGGATACAAAATCGCATGATAAAGCTGACTGCAGACGTGAATTTTGGGAACGGTATTGTTTCGTTGAACACTACCGTAATGTATCTGCCTTCTCTGTTTTGCCGATATTTCGACTGAAAATGCTCAAAGGAAAAAGCCAATAGCATTTCTCCCCTTCTCCATACCCGCCATGCCTCGAATGCTCATCAGTTAACCATTAGGTATATCTTCGGACTAGACTGAAATAGAGAGTTTCTTTTATGAGCCGCACAACATGTTTGTGGAACGCCCTTCCTGATTCTGTTGTCTTTCCCCATTATAACCCACAGATATTTAACCCTTTCATGCCCGATGTTGCCTATAGGCTTTTTTTTGTTGTTGTGCAAGTTTGTTGTACAATTTTGTTTTCGAATATTTTATTCAAATTATTGCTATTTTTTTTATAGTGATCACTTTGTAGCTGATCTTCGTTGAGTGCACATGTAAAATTGTTTGTATGGAAAATATGAGTTTATTATTATTATTATTATTTGTGTAGGGTTATTTTGCGGTTACGAAGCAACCAACAGCCTCGGATACGGATGATCTTACTGTTGACGACCCATGCAAACGTAAAAAGGACAACGATCTTCGTGTCTGCACATGGAATGTTAGGTCCCTCTACAAACCACGTGCAGCCGAACAACTTGCGGAGGCCCTAGAGTGTCTCAAAGCAGACATTACCGCCATCCAAGAAGTGCGATGGGATGGGCCGGGCAAAAGGAGTATGAAAAACTGCGACATCTACTACGGCGATTGCTACAGACAAAAAGGACAGCGTCTATTCGGGTGCGGATTTGTCATTGGAGACAGACTTAGGCAAGAAGTCTTGAGTTTCCGGCATGTGAACGAGCGTCTCATGACTATCCGTATCAAGGCTAAATTTGCCAACATTAGCCTAATATGCGTTCACGCCCCTCACGAGGAGAAGGACGACGCGACAAAGGAAGACTTCTACCAGCTCTTGGACAAGACGTATGAGCAATGCCCTAGCCACGACGTTAAAATTATCCTAGGCGACTTTAACGCAAAGCTAGGAAGAGAGGAAGTCTTTAGTAGCGTGGTCGGAAAGCACAGCCTGCACGACAACGCTTTGTTATAGCTAGTACGCTGTTCCCACGTCTCGATATTCACAAAGGAACATGGCTCTCCTTTGATCGAAAAATCGTCAACCAAATCGATCACATTGCGATCGATGCAAGGCACTCTTCCAGTATTCTGGGTGTCCGGACTTTCCGAGGAGCCAACGTGGACTCGGATCACTACCTAGTTGTAGCCAAGGTACGGATGCGGATATCCACAACGGAGCGAAATCAACGAAATGCTGTGAGGAAATTTGACGTCGAAAAGCTACAATCGCAAGAGACCGCCAGAACCTTTGCCGATCGTGTTTCTTCTAATCTCAATCTTAGTCCTATGCCGCCAGCAGCAAATACGGAAGACCAGTGGCAGCGTTGCCAAAAAGCCATCAGAGATGCCGCCTCTGATGTACTGGGTTTCTCTCGCCCACCACAACGAAACCCCTGGTTTGATGAGGAATGCCGGCAAGCACATGCAGCAAAACAAGAGGCGTACAAAGCGGCGCTGCATAGAAGGACTAGAGCTGCTTACGAGCTCTACGTGCGCAGGAGAAAAGAGGAACATCGACTTCTCAGAAAGAAGAAAAGCATGGGAAGCGCTCGATCGAGGAGATTGAGAGACTTTATTGCAGGAATAATGTTCGAAAATTTTACCAAAGGGTAAAAAGAACATGCCAGGGTTTCAAAGCCAGAACAGAAGCCTGCAGGGACGAAAATGGCAACATAGTAGTAGAATCGCAGTCGGTGCTGAGGATATGGAAGGAACACTTCTGCAGACTGTTAAACGGCGATGATGACCAATATTCCGCTGTCAGGCAGAATGAGCCATTCAACAGTGACGATGGCAGTCAAAATTCCCGTCAACCCGATCATAATGAAGTGAGGATAGCGATATCTAAACTCAAATCCAACAAAGCTGCTGGAGCCGACGGCCTTGCCGCTGAACTCTTCAAGGCAGGAGGAGATGAGTTGGTAAGGAGCATGCATCAGCTCATCTGTAAAATCTGGTCGGACGAAAGTATGCCCGATGAATGGAACCTCAGCATCGTTTGCCCGATCCTGAAGAAAGGAGACCCTCTGAACTGCGCCAACTACAGAGGTATAAGTCTCCTAAATATCGCATATAAGATCCTGTCTGCCGTACTATGTGAACGCCTAAAACCGATCGTCAACAACCTGATAGGTCCTTATCAGTGCGGTTTCAGGCCTGGAAAGTCCACCATTGACCAAATATTCACACTACGGCAGATCTTGGAAAAAACCCATAAATATAAAATCGATACGCACCACCTTTTCATCGATTTCAAAGTTGCCTATGATAGCGTGTATAGAGACGAGTTATACAGAGCCATGTCTAGTCTTGGCATCCCTGCCAAGCTCGTCCGTTTGTGCAGAATGACGATGGAGAACTCTCGCTGCTCCATCAAAGTCGGTAAGAACATCACCGAACCGTTCGATGTCAGGAAAGGTCTTAGACAAGGCGACGCGCTATCATGCGATCTCTTTAACATAATACTTGAGAGAATTGTACGAAACTCACAAGCCAACCCCGGAGGTACAATCTTCTTCAAGTCTGTACAACTAGTCGCTTATGCCGATGACATTGACATAATCGGAAGAACTCAGCGGGCAGTCAATGGGGCATTTACGAGTATTGAGAACGAGGCAGCAAAGATGGGTCTAGTGGTCAATGAAAGCAAAACAAAATATATGCTGTCTACAAAAAAGGACACCCAACATCGGCGTCTTGGACAGAACGCCACAATAGACAGATATAATTTTGAGGTAGTAAAGGATTTTGTCTACCTAGGCTCTATGGTCAGCTCCGCAAATGACATCAGTGGAGAGATCACACGGAGAATTACTCTTGCCAATCGTTGTGTCTATGGGCTAAAACGGCAATAGAGTAGCAAAGCCCTATCTCGAACTACTAAGGTAACTCTTTATAAGACATTAATCATCCCAGTCCTGCTGTATGGCGCAGAGGCATGGGCCTTGAAAAAACCGGATGAGGATGCCCTTGGTTATTTCGAGAGAAAAGTTCTTCGAGCGATCTTTGGTCCCGTCTGCATAGACGGTGAGTGGAGGAGAAGGTACAATGCCGAACTATACGGCCTGTACAAGGACATCGACTTAGCCAGAAGAGTTCACATACAGCGACTAAGATGGCTGGGTCATTTAGAGCGGATGGAGCCCAACCTTCCCGCTAAGAAAGTCTTCGAATCCAACCCGGACGGACGGCGCAGTAGAGGACGACCTCGCGGTAGGTGGCGCAAACAAGTGGAGAGGGACCTCAACCAACTTGGCGTGCGCAACTGGAGGCAGCTGGCTCGTAACCGTGCTGGCTGGAGAGGTTTGTTGGTTGAGGCCCAGGTCCACCCCGGACTGTAGCGCCATCTAAAGGAAAGGAAAGGGTTATTTTGCACTAGAAGCGGAACTTCACAGGTGGATACAGAAAGTTTGAAAACAAGTTAAGGGTGAGAATATAGTTAATTAATTCCATTTATTGTTTGCCCAGAAGGAATAATGTTCATCAGGAGGCAAAAATTATAAAATAAGCATGTTGCCAATCTTTTAAGACCGACACATGTCACCTCTTATCACCCTTGTCAATAGTGCTTCATTTTATTATCAAGTAATTACCACTATGGCTGATAATACATAAACTTTGTAACGATCTTTAGTTGGATAAAGCAAGACTTTTTTTTGAAAATGTTTTGTTTTTTCGTTTTTAAACCCTGCCGGAGAAAGTACCAGCCTCACGTTGGTCGTTCAATTAATCAATTACCTATCTCCTTATTGCATTCACAGCACTGTATCATAATTTGTATAATCAAACGCAAGCCAACTTCTCAGAATTTTATAATAAACTGTGACTGACTTCCTTACTTAAAGCTTTCACAGATACCTCCCCGTTCAATTAGTATTAATCCTAAAAAATTAACCTTGCGAAGATTTTTCTCCTCTTTTATGGCTCTCCACCCACTCACTCACATTATCAATGCGCGCCGTCACAGGATAATCGCTTAATTATTCGCGTCGTTCAATGTGAAATTCACCGCCCTTATAGTCGTTTTGAATGCAGCATAACACAATAGCTATCTGGTAGCAACGACACCATCATCGAGACTAATGACGATGAGAACAGCAGCAAAAAAGGAAGAACACTCCTGATGTTGCTTCAGTTCACTAATAGAAATTTCTTTGCCTTGGAAGCAGGAGTCATAATGGATATTAAAAAAAAAATACAGATTTCTGCAGAAAGACTTCAAGTGTGGCAGAATGCTTAACCGAATCAATGAACAGAGGGAACATGCCACCACTTAGCGACCCAATACTCCTTTTCGTACACTGTACTGTACATCCCTCCAAAAAGGCGGAACGAATGATACAACATGGAGATTTTTATTTAGTTAATAAAATTTTCCGTTTACGAGTAACATATAATTTCACTTAAAAGGATGATTTGGGCTTTAAGAATAGAACGATATGCGGTAATGATTTTTATTTTTATTGAAATGTAGTCAGTGTAGAAATGGAGCAGCATTTTGTGTACATACGTACATTTGTATACGATAATTAGAGTGAGTGTAATATAAAGGGCCAATTTTATACACAAGCAATGATTAATGTATCTTAGACAATTGAACTAGTGTTGTTCTACTGATTGGTATACTGTAAGTACCTATTCTTTCGTTTCCTTCACATTCAGTCATTCACTAAATCAAACCAAATTTTAAACATAACCAAAACACACTTAATCAAATACATCTATTCACCGCCTTTAATAACCAAATCACACATGCAACTAATGGTCTATTGTGCCCCCTGCTAATACCTTGGAGAAGTTTGCTCCCTCGTTAGCATCCCCTTCGCAATTGCAATTCCTGCGGAATTGTGTTTGAAGGTTCTTACTTTGCCTCGGCGAGAATAATTCACCTTAGAGCACTTTCTCCAGACCAGTTTCTTTTAAGAATCTGAGAATGATAAGTAGGTCCATGGTTGGCATATCCTCTTCTGATACTTGGTATTTGCCCAAGTATTTCAAACTTTTGTGGGTCAGTGCCCCGCAAGACTCCAGGATGTGTTTCGGAGTCTCACATGACTCCTTGCAGAATCTGCAAAGGCCTTCATTTGTTATACCTAGTTTCCGTAGATGCTCCCTGAGTTTCCAGTGCCCCGTTAGGAAGCCTGTTAGGATCCGTAGGTTATTCTTGCTAAGGCAGATACAGGCTTCGAATCGTTTCCGGTTGTAACATCCCAGTAGTTTCTTAGCTTGCCTCAGGCCTGTGGTGTTGTTCCAGGTTCTTGCCCTGTCTTCTCTCTCCATTTTCCTGAATTTCTCGCGTATGTTGTGTTCCCCCACTCCGCAGAATGGTTCAGGTCCAATGAAGGGTTCTGCAGCCCCTTGTCTTGCCAAGGCGTCTGCTTCGTTAGCTTTAATCCCGACATGACCGGGTATCCAGTAAAGTGTAACTTTATTGTTTCTGCCCAATTCATTAAGTGTGCATAGGCATTCGTAGAGAAGTTTTGACTTAATGACATGGGAGTCAAATATGAGTTTACAAATTATTTAAAAAAATATATAAAGAAATTTAAGTGTATAAAACCAACTGTGTAAAATAATTAAACACATGTAAGAAAATTAGGAAAAACAAAAACAAAATCGAAAAAAAACTTTTAGTTTATGGTCAGCAATTTTTTTAAACTTTTTAGGCAACATCTCATAACTTCTAAACCAGGGTATATAGGACTTTGAAATTGATGTCACTTCATATTTACGTCTCGACAAAAAACTCCATACTCTTAAAAAAGTATTAGCCACGCCCCAATTAGTTCGGGCATGAAAGGGTTAAGACCAATGTGCATCCAATCCAATCTATTTATTTATTTATTTTGTCAACAAAGAGCAATTTCTTTCTTAGACTTAGTTACAAAAGTATGAATAAAAAAAAGAAAAACAATAAAGTGATATACAAAACGAATCAAATAAGATATGTTATAAATACAAGAACATTTTGAAGCATATCCGTAGAGTTAGCAATCATGACTGAATATTACCTATCAATCTCTTTTTAAGAGATACCAAAGATATATTAAAATCAATCAATATAGCATTAGCGTTGTAAGTTATCAATAATCCATTAATAGAGGATGAGCGACCGTAGTTAGTGCGCGAATGTGTAATAGTAAAAAATCTATTATTATGTAGATTGGTCGATGGGACATTAATGTTAATACAGTTCAAAATTCCGGGGGAATCAATATCATTTGTAACCACTCTGTGAACAAAAACCACTTTAGCAACCATCCTCCTATCCTCAAGCGAGTCAAGGTTAATTAACTTTAGCCTTGATTGATAGGACGGGAGGTTGTAAATGTCAGACCATGGAAGCCCACGTAAAGCAAATCTCAAGAATCTTTTCTGGACAGCTTCGATTCTGGTTATATGGAACTTGTAATACGGACACCAAATAACTGATGCATATTCCAACAGAGACCTAACAAATGCTTGGTATAGTGATTTAATAACATAAGGGTCGGAGAATTCACCGGCATAACGCCTTATTCTTCCCCAAGATCGATTAGCCATATTTATAATGTGGTCTATATGATTGTTAAATGATAACTTAGTATCTAACAATACACCTAGATCTTTTATTAAGGTAACACGAGACACGGCTTCACCACCAAGTGAGTAATTATATAAAATGGGCGAAATACGTCGTGAGAAAGTAATTACTGAACATTTGCCAACATTAAGGGAGAGATAATTTTTTGAACACCATAGATGAAATTTAAAAAGATACTCGTTTAAGAGTTGAAAAGTATGATACTCATTGCCTGATAAATAAATTTTAAAATCATCAGCAAACATTAGAATGTTGCATTCCGGCAAAAATGAGACTACATCATTTACAAAGAGGATAAACAAAATAGGACCAATATGACTACCTTGGGGAACCCCAGATGTCACATAAATTTTACTAGAAATGTGATTTCGAAAGTTGACAAATTGGCATCTTTCCGATAAAAAGGATGATAACCAGCGTAAAAAGGAACATGGAAATCCTAGTTTGTCCAGTTTATAAAGCAGAATTTTGTGGTCAACACGGTCAAACGCTTTACTGAAATCAGTGTAGATTGCGTCAACTTGATTTCCTTTACTAATTTCCGATATCACGAAATTTGTGAACTCAAGCAGATTGGTCACTGTGGATCTTTTCTTTACAAAACCATGCTGGTTGTTGGACAATAAAGATTTGCAATTAAAGTTCAAATTTTCAGAAACCAATTTGTCGAACAATTTAGGGATTGACGATTGTTTACATATACCCCTGCAGTTCTCAACTTTGTTTTTCCTACCACTTTTAAAAAGTAATATAATAAAAGAATTTTTCCATACAGATGGGAAAATACCTGATTTTAATGATAAGTTGAACATGTGGCATAATATTCCATGTAATGGGATAGCACACATTTTTAAGAAACCAGAAGGCAGGCCATGAAGGCCAGGATTAAAGTTGAGTTCCATTTCGACTAGGCTTTTTAAAGTACTATCGGGAGAAATCTCAATGTTATGGAACGCGGAAAGAGGTGCATTCCCAAGGTAACTAAAAAATGAATTGTCAATATTTGAGTCCACTTTTGAATAGACTGACTGGAAAAAGGATGCAAACGAGTTGCAGATAGAATTAGGTGTATCCATTGCCTGTCCATTAAATGAAAATGAGGCAGGGTAACCGTCACTTTTATTTTTAGTATTTATGAATTGCCACAATTTTTTAGGACTCGATTTAAAAGAGTTTTGCATTTCATTTAAATAAATCAAATACGAGTTGTGTAAAGAAATTTTAAATTCGGATTTAAGTTTTCTGTATAACACAAAGTCCTCATCCTCCATGCTACAGCGCCATATCCTATAAGCTCTATTTTTAAGTACTTTTAAATTGCGGGTTATCTCATTGTCCCATGGACAAGACCCCAGAGTAGAGTTTTTGACTAAAACTACAGGAATAAAACTAAAAATTATTTTAGTAATAACCCGATAGAATTCTGAACATAAATCATCAATATCTAACGATAGATGTGGGACCCAGTTATAATTGCTCAACTCCTCACATATATCAATGTAATTACCATTTTTGAAATCGAATTTATAAAAGTTAAAGGATTTAGCTTCATTAACATTCAAGTTGCAAAAAAGGATTAGGGAAGGATGGTAAATATCTTCGGAAACGAGAGGTGAGAAATTTCTAGTAACAAAACTTTCATCGTTGTTATTAGAGAAGATAAGATCTAACGTACGATTTTGATGATTCTTAACCGGATTTAGTTGAAGAAGACCGAGGGATTGGACAGTATCAATGATTTCCGACCCAATCACAGATAAGGCATTTACAGGATTAAGAAAAGTGCAATCTGCATCTCCTGAGGCCCAATCAATTTTAGTTTGATTGAAGTCCCCGAAAATATAAAATAAATCCGACGTGGATATGAGACCTTCAATAAAGCGAAATGCTTCTAGGTACCTTGTTACAACAGGTAACAAGGACTTAGGCGGAATATATACACATACTATAAAAATGTTAGTCGAGGCTGACAAGACAATTTTACTACAACAAATTTCAATATCTGGCCCCTCACTCTGTATTGCTACTCTAAAATCAAATCATTCGAATTCGCAGAATTGGCACTCTGTAATTCGAATCGCAAATCCAAATTTATGACAATCGAACAAACTTTTGTTGCCAACTTCAATGTCAATTTCTTATCGCAAATCTGGCACTCTATATTGCTAAACCAAATGTCAAAGTAACTCGAATTCGCATAATTTTGTTCTATTGCTATTTGGTTTGCGGATGTTGAGATAAGCAATTGCGTTTCTTTTAAAATGTAAGTATTTTATGGCATCTAATGTTATTTTTAACTTGAAATACAATGAAAGTTATATACATAAAATAGTTTTGTGAAATTATTTGATTAAAACGTGTTTTAGAACATGAGGGCAGTCCACCAAAAATCAAATGTAAATGCTCCACCTTAACTTCTCTTGAAGGTAGCAGTGGATAGAATGAGTAAAGTGGGAAATACACGATACAACTGTTCTACGAACGGTTTCACAGCTTTGGTGTTGTATTCGATAATTGTGTCGTGTGTATTCACACAACCGACCGTTGTGCCGATATCGTATGGACGCATGGTCTTGACTGTACAACCGCTGTAACATACACAAACTGTATGGGAATTATATGGTGTGTTTGTGTAAAATGGCTGAATAAAATGTCCGGTTGTACGTAAGTCGTATGCAAATTGTATGTGTGTGCTGCATACAACAGTATGCCGATGCCGGTACGACGGTTGTATCGTGTATTTCCCACCTAATACTCTCAGTTTCGGGTTGAACCAACCACTGCTATATTTTTCCTCTACTTTTTATCACTTAACTCCATTATTTTCGACCTATTTCTAATTCGCCTGCGTGATTCTTTCTCCCTGTATGTTATCTTGATGGATGGATGGATTCGACAGCATCCAGTTCCATTTCTATAACATATATTTAACTTTCTTTCTCAAATATAAATAAAACACAAAATTCTTCGGAACAAATTTTGCTCCAAAGTGACATTTCAGCGTTCGATACTCGAAACTAGATTTGCACATTTCATAGCCTCAGTTGGCAATACTTCCATTCGATTCTGTTTTCTTACAGAGTGCCGGCTAAGATTAGAATCGCAAAGCACTTTCGCAAAAATTTGACTTTCGAGTAGCAATACAGAGTGAGGCCCCTGAAAAATCATTGAGATCTACTTCAAAAGACTGAAAGGCATTTTTGATTGCAATTAGAACACCACCAAATCTTTTGTAATCACTATTATCTGGTGACCTATCGCAACGATTAACATTGAAATTTTGGGGAAAAATAACGGCATTGGTGAAAGACTCATCTAAGCCCGTTTCAGTGAGTATAATAATGTCTGAAGAAGAGCAAAGCATATTTAATAAGAACCGAGTACATTTAGTTCTTAGCCCTCTAACATTCTGGTAATGGAAGGCTATTTCATTAAGTTTTTTGGCTTATTGCTTTTAGTGCTTGGACGGTTAGTGAATTCCTTAACTATCATATTAATGGGCCAAAAACTTGGATTCACAATTGTCTTCCCAACCGAAGACGGGGCAATTATTTTGAACGACGCTGATAATCGTCCAGTTAGATTGGCTGGTGTTAAACTATGGCACCTAATATTATTAGTTTCAATGCCTTTATTTGACAAATAATTCATTATATCCGTCGACTTAGTTCCGTATTCTAAACGAGACAAGAACACAACAAATGGAGGTGGAACAACCCTTAAAGTGCTGTCATGAGAAGACGGCAAGTTGGCTGCCGAAATAGCAGAGCTAGCTACCGAAATGGCAGAGCTAGCTGCACGATTGCACACCGCATCACTCGTTAATGAGGAGTTGTCAGTGGTGGACGGCACAGTGGGAGAGGAAATGATTAAGGGGTAGAAGGAGTAACGTTTGCATTAGGCAAAATCACCTTTTTTTTATTGGAACGTAAGGTTCTGGCATTGCTGATGATTTGTTGAGAATTCTTAGGTTGTTGTGGTTGCTGAGGTGGTTGAGGTTGATGAGGTTGTTGAGGTTGCTGAGGTTGTTGAGGTTGCTGAGGTTGTTGAGGTTGAAGATGCAGCAGATGAGGATCTTTCACCGGTTGTTCTTTTAGTTGAACATCTACCTGTTGATCATCTACAGGTTGATCAACTACAGATTTCGGATGCAGTTGGACTGGCTCAGTTCGTTGTAGTTGATGTTCCTTCAACTGCAGCTGCAATTGCTGTAACTGCTGTTGGTGATTATTAATTTGGTCCTGTTGTTGACTCAGTTGATGACGCTCAGTATCATTAGGTGTTTGAAGTAATCGATCAATGTTGGTAAAACCGACTGACATTCTTTCGATTTCGGAAACATCAAACTCAAAAATGTCTTGCAATTCTGCGAACATTGCAACTAAGCTTTTAAAAGTCTTTTTTAGCTTTATAATCTTCCAGTGTAAGACATCAAAAGATATCTTACGATGTTTTTCGCAATAGTAACAAAGGCCTGGGATAGCAATAATTTTATCTGCATCTCTCCCTTTTATACCAATACATTTTGCGTGAAATGATTCAAGGCAAATTGCACATGAAACACTCACATCATTAGTGTTTTTCTTGCAGAAAGAGCACTCGTAATTATCCATTATCCCCAGAAATCTCTTCGATAAATCGCTGAACTATGGTTAGTGCCCAAGCTCGGTTCCACTCAAAATTAGAGTTAAATGTCGCTGATTGGAGTATGAAAGTCAAGAGATATGGTGATAGTTAGTCTCAATTTGCTATGAATGGCAGAACATGTACTAAAAAAATCGTATTCACTCGTGCCAAAGAGGCAGAAGATCAAAAATGATGATGTGAAAGCAGCCAAGCTCGGTTCCACTCAAAATTGACGTTAACGGCGTTGAATGGAGTATGAAAGTCAAGAGATTGGTGACAGTTAGTCTCAATTTGCTATGAATGGCAGAACATGTACTAAAATATTGTACTCACTCATGCAAGAGGGGCAGAAGATGTTGTTCTCAATTACTCAAATGACGTTTCCGGCGAAGTGAGAAAGAGTTTCCACTCAGACGGCTGGAGCTGGAGAGAGGGAGGGAAAGCGCAACCCACTCAATATACACTCCCAACGGATTTATTGATTGAAAATAAATCTATTTATAAATATTTTTTTTATTTTCTTTGTTTTAATATGTTTACTTGAGGTAAACTCAAAACAAGAAAGAATTCCTCAAAGGATTGAAACGCGATAACACTTAGGTTTAAAGCGTAGGATGAAATAGGAAAAATTATATATTTTCCGCAGCGAAAAAAAAAACAGCGATGATAAGCGCACACGTCACTCACTCTATTCTAACTCCAATTCACTATGCTCACGCTATGTAACGCAACAGTACATAGAAAGGGTAGTCATAACCCCCTAGCGCGAGTTAAGTATAAAAAAAAACGCGGGCAGTGTTTTTCCGAGCGAGGGGAATATCTCCACAGGGGGTAATCGCCCCTTGCAAAAACGTGGTTACCGAAATATAGTATGACGAGGACTCAACTTATTGGCAGCAGTATGGTGGTTTCAGTATAACGTATCCAAGACAGCGAATACTAGATGTAGGCTATACCATTGTATTTGCTGTAACTTGTCTAGTTATGGTTGGATTTTCAGTACTCAAACGTCCAGCTAAAGTGGCAAGTCCTTGTGCATAGCCCAACGATATTTGGTTTTAGTACAACCTATGCAAGATGGCGTAGACAAAATGTAGGTCACACCCATTTAAGGACCAATTTGCCATTGCTGTAACTTGTTTGCATATTAATGGACTTTGACCATTCGTTTATCCAGCCTAAGTGTAAGGCCTTGTGCATAGAACAAATGCATTCTGGTTTTAGTACAGCCTATCCAAGATGGCGTAAACAAGATGTAGGTCACACCTATTTTAGCACCAATTTGCCATTGCTGTAACTTGTTTGCATATTAATGGGCTTTGACCATTCAGATGTCCAGCCTAAGTGTAAGTCCTTGTGCATAGCACAAATGCATTCTGGTCCTAGTGCAACCTATCCAAGATGGCGTAAACAAGATGTAGATCACACCTATTTAAGCACCAATTTTCTTTCGCTGTACCTTGTTTGCATATTTGTGGACTTTGACCATTCGGATGTCCAGCCTAAGTGTAAGTCCTTGTGCATATCAAAAATGCATTCTGGTCTTAGTACAGCCTATCCAACATGGCGTAAACAAGATGTAGGTCACATCTATTTTAGCACCAATTTACCATTGCTGCAACTTGTTTGCATATTAATGGACTTTGACCATTCGGATGTCCAGCCTAAGTCTCCTTGTGCATAGAACAAATGCATTTTAGTTTTAGTACAGCCTATCCAAGATGGCGTTAACAAGATGTGGGTCACACCTATATTAGCACCAAATTTCCTTTGCTGTAACTTGTTTGCATATTTACGGACTTTGACCATTGGGATGTCCAGCCTAGGTGCATTGCCTCGTGCATAGCACAAATGCATTCTAGTCTTAGTTCAACCTATCCAAGATGGCGTAAGCAAGATGTAGGTCACACCTATTTTAGCACCAATTTGCCATTGCTGTAACTTGTTTGCATATTAATGGGCTTTGACCATTCAGATGTCCAGCCTAAGTGTAAGTCCTTGTGCATAGCATAAATGCATTCTGGTCTTAGTGCAACCTATCCAAGATGGCGTAAACAAAATGTAGATCACACCTATTTAAGCACCAATTTTCTTTTGCTGTACCTTGTTTGCATATTATTGGACTTTGACCATTAGGATGTCCAGCCTAAGTGTAAGTCCTTGTGCATAGAACAAATGCATTCTGGTTTTAGTACAGCCTATCCAAGATGGCGTAAACAAGATGTAGGTCACACCTATTTTAGCACCAATTTGCCATTGCTACAACTTGTTTGCATATTAATGAACTTTGACCATTCGGATGTCCAGCCTAGGTGCATTGCTCCGTGCATAGCACAAATGCATTCTGGTCTTAGTGCAACCTATCCAAGATAGCGTAAACAAGATGTAGGTCACACGTACTTTAGCACCAATTTGCCATTGCTGTAACTTGTTTGCATATTAAGGGACTTTGACCATTCAGATGTCCAGCCTAGGTGCATGGCCTCGTGCATAGCACAAATGCATTCTGGTCTTAGTGTTTGTTTTTTGTTTTTCAGTTATCCGAACTCCGGTTAAATGAATTTTTTTTCAGTCATCCGAAGTTCGCTTTATTGAAAATACAGCTTAAGTGAAAAAATAATTGTGGCAAATTGGTGTTTCAGTTAAGCGGAGTCGACTGTATATGTATTTTATACAATATTTGAAGAAAATACAGTGCAGTCATAAAAGAAAGCTTAACGGCAGAAAAATATTCTAATTACTCGCTTTGGAAGGCTATAAAAGGTATTAAAAAACCTCAAATTCAAGCCGCCCCAATTAGGAAAAAACAAGACGAATGGGCCAGGCATGATAAAGAGAAAGCGCAAGTTTTTGCCACCCACCTGCAAGAAACTTCCAAACCGTTGGGTGGACAAGCTCTTATTCAAAATATAAATACGTCATATATAGCCAATAGCGTAATAAGAAATGCAACACTTACAGAAATTAAGGAAGAAATAAAGAAACTTAAACCAAAGAAGGCACCTGGATACGACCTAATTACGGGAAAGGTTCTTAAAGCACTACCAAGAAAAGCTTCTGTTCATTATAAATGCCGCGATTAGACTAGAATATGTTCCCAGTCAATGGAAAGTTGCCGAAGTCATAATGGTCCTTAAGCCCGGAAAACCGCCGAATGAAAAAACGTCCTATAGACCGATTTCGCTTCTTCCAATTATATCCAAAGTGTTCGAGAGAATATTGATTAAGCGAATACAGCCGGTAATAGAGGAAGGGCATCTCATTCCGGATCATCAATTCGGATTCAGAAGTAAGCATTTTACAGTTGAACAAGTACATCGAATAACACATGTAATCGAAAAGTCACTTGAAGAAAAAAAGATTTGTTCGAGCGTATTCCTTGACGTCTCTCAAGCTTTTGACAAGGTCTGACATGAAGGCTTAAAGTTTAAATTACGACAAGTTCTGCCAGAGCATCTATATAACATTTTGAAGAACTACCTTACCAATAGACTATTCTGCGTCAAATGTGGAAACGAATATTCGGATTTTAAGGAAATAATGGCTGAGGTGCCGCATGGAAGCGTTCTTGGTCCGGTTTTATATCTATTATACACTCGTGATATACTGCAAGTAGAAGGCACTGAGCTAGCTACATTTGCCGACGACACTGCTCTCTTGACAGTAGGTAAAACGGTCGAAGATACTACAGAAAAACTGCAAAAAGCTTTGGTTAGAGTAAATGAATGGACAAAGGTTTGGCCAATCGCACTCAACGAAACCAAATCTGTTCATGTAAATTTTACTTATAAGAGAGTAAATAATTTGCCGATCATTTCAAACTCGGTTCAAATCCGTTTGCAAACGAGGCTAAGTATCTTGGAATGACACTTGATACAAAGCTGAAATGGAAAACGCACATAAAGAAAAAACGCAAAGAACTAGATAATAAATATAGAGAAATGTATTGGTTACTTGGAAAATATTCCAAGCTTAATATAGAGAACAAACTGCTTTTATATAAGCAAGTGCTAAAGCCTGTATGGACATATGGTAAACAACTCAGGGGTTGTACCAAAATAAGTAATATTAAAATTTTACAAACTTTTAAAAACAAAGTACTAAGAGGTATTGTCAATGCGCCATCGTATATCAGAAATAGCGATATCCACAGAGATCTTGGCATTAAAACAATCGAAGACGAAATCAAAAACTACGCGAGAAAACATAAAAGTCGCGTTAATATTACAGTCCTCCAAGTTTTGGATGAAAGAAACTTACTACGCCGTCTACAAAGAACAAAACCTTTAGACTTAACGCGTTAAGTAACCGCGTCTAAACTGCGGAGCTGGCAGGAACTTCTAATGGGAAGGTACCTACAAAACGTCATTATTTCGTGAAATGAAAACTACTTGATAAGTCGAATACTTAGTTGTAGTAAACAATAAAAAACAAATCTGTTTTGAAGGGAGGTTTTTTAGTGGGTAAGAATCCCACACTACTATGAGCACGCGCTGTCGATCCTCATAGTGTCTTGTTGAAGATTTTCACCTACCCTCGGAAAAAAAAAATTAAAGAAAGGAAGCCACAAAAAAGGAAGGCACAAAAAAGGAACCAAAAAGTATTTCATATCTGAAATGAAAAAAAAACAACATGAAGAAATTAAACAAAGTAAGAGAGAGCTATATTTTTAGATATATGCTTAAGAAACCCAATATAGCTAAGATCTGTTCTTTTTTTTTAAATTATTGTTATTTGTTTGTTTTTTAAAATACTTTTTCTTTTCTTTTTTAATCTCTCCCCATTTTTCGCTCGCTCGGCTTCAGCTTTGGAAATGATAAGCTCTTTTCGTAAGTGTTCAATTATCTTGTAAAGCCCTGTATGACTTCGGCCAACTAACACCTTTAATCGACGATGCCAAGCTTCCACGTTGTTTTGCGTTCTGGGAAATGCTTCTTTGAGAAATCTTCAGAGTTGCCATACCTCCTTACTAAACTGAAGTAGAAACTCTAATATAGTTATATAAATATATTAATGTATATTTAGATCTAGTCTTACTGTTCTTTTTGAACCCTTCCCAAAATAATTTGGCCGAAATGGAAAAGATCAGCCGAAGGAAAGTAAGACTTTGCTGCGGAAGAAATTTCCTTCGAAGCAAAAGACACTGACGGAATAATTGCCTAAAACAAGAGTTATTAAGATTTAAAAAAAAAAACTTTTCTCTACACCTCGACCTCATGCTAGAACAAGTGAGACGGTTGTTTTACAAAATTCTGCAAATAAGAAAAAAAAGGTTTAGAGAATGACGGAATTTAAAAAAGCAGAATTTTGGAAAGCAGAATTTTGTAAAAAAATATTGACCCTTCCATAATTTTAACCCCAACCCTTATAGCTGTAAGGAATCAATTTCTAAAACACTAAATAATAACCAATGTATTCATCATTCTCTCAAACTGCTTTAATAAAGTAAATCCAGTATTAAATCACTTCAATCATCTTGAAAACTTTCCAGTTGTCGAAATTAACCAGGAAGCAGCACCAAGCGATTGCATTTACTGGATGAATTCATTCAAGGAAATGTAATAAATGTGTTGAATAGAATCCATTTATTGCTATTAAGCAGTTTTTTAAATACATAAATATTTAAGTCTTAGAAAATACAAATAAAAGGAAATTGATTCATGTAGATTGCCGTTGGCGGTTTTTGCTTTCCAAAGGTTATCGTTTTATTCATAGCTACGACCTACTGGCCGTTAAATGATACAAAAAATTGTTTTGTCGTCAGTAGTAAAGAACAGAAATAGAATACTGTTACAACTCTTTAACATTTCAAAATTTATGAAAGTGGATTCATGTTACTGATAAACAAAACGACTATCGTTGTAAAGCGAAAAACACAACTGGTTAATCGGGGGATTATATGTAGGTATGTATGTACACAAAGTCTTATAATATCTTCATTGTTACTTGAGAGTGCAACGTTGGGAGAGACTTATTCTTCAAATTAACCAAACTGTGTTTTCGTCTCGTCTATGACTTCCGTCACCTGGACCCGACCTCTCTGCCTCGTACACCACAACTTCATTCTGATTGAGTTCACCAAATCCATTGTCTGATTGTTGTTCCTTTTGAAATAACTTCCTTATTATACGCATCTTTCTTAAGTAGCGGTCTTCCTTCCTTTTTTTCGAATCATCCACTTTTTTAAGTTTTCTTGCGGTGTAATCGGCCAGGGTTTTATTTTTATCTGCAGCAGTTTTCCGCTTCAGTTCCATCTTTTCTTTGAAATGCTTCTCCTTGTACGGCATATTTCTTTTTGTTGGTAATACACGGGACGAACGTACTGTGTTGCATGATGGAAGAGATGGACTTTCCGAAGCCTGTAGTTGTCCTATAATATAGGATATACTTCAGTAAAACACTACTCGTATATCTCTTTAACATCGCTTACCATAAGAGCTACTATCGGATTCAATGGGAGCTATTGACATTGGCAACGCATCAATAGCCTTCTCCCGCAAACTAGTGTTGCGTTCCCTTCTGATTTCTGGTCGTGACCGAAATATTTCCTCCATCTCTCCTCAAAGGCAGCTTTGCTGGGCGAGTCTCCCGTCCTACTTTTTCTTATGTATCGAAATTCTGCACGCCTCCAGGAAACCAGAAATTTTCTTTGGCGTCCAACTTCTTCTAGTGCTTCAGAAAATAATTTATCTTAAATTATTGTTCTTTTGGAATAATGAATTAAAGACTTATTTGGAAGTACACGATTCTGTGTCGTTCTCCATTCGATTTAAGATGAATTGCTACTTGACAGTTAACACGGAGTTACCATGCGATTGAATTTTTTTTAATAAATTCAAAGAGTATGCGCTGGTTATCTTATAAGGAGGACATTTTTATTATATACATATTCTATCTATTATACCATAATAGAATGATGTTTGTTGACAACATTTTAGTTTTGATTCTATATTTTTCTGATACTCATTTAATTAAATAAAGGTAAGGGTAGGTAAAATCTTCCATAGACACTATGAGAATAGCAAGCGCGTGCTCATAGTAGTGTCAGATTCTTACTGACTAAAAAACACCATCCTTCGATATAAATTTGTTAGATATCGCAACAAAATAATAACTTATCAAGCAATTTTTCTATCACGAAATAAAAACGTTTAGCAGGTTACTTTCCATTGAAAAATCCTACATGCTCCGCAATCTAGACGCGGTCTTTCATTACCTCGCCAAGTTGAAAGGCTTTCTCCTTTGTAGTCGACGCAATAAATATCTCTCATTCAAAATTTGTAGGAATGTATTGTTGACATATCCGATTATTCGGTTTCTATGTTTTCTGGCAAAGCTTCTAGGTTCAGCTTCGATTGTCACAATTCCGAGATCCCTGTGGATATCGTCGTTTCCAATGTAGCACGGTGCTTGGACAATTTCTCTTAGCACTTTATTTTGAAAAGTTTGTAAAATATTGGCATTTGTTTTCTTGGTACAGCCCCAAAGTTGTATACCGTGGGTCCACACCGGCTTTAGCACTTGTTTGTATAAAAGCTGGTATCTCTTATTTCAAATATTTAACCCAGATATAAATACATGCATTTTTCCACTTCGACTCAGCACCTAAAGCGGTCCCACGACTCTGCATATAAAAGTAGCAATCGAAGTTATTGAGTAGAATTTGGGTTGGGAAAAACATTTCCAATTCTAATCTGGCAACATGAATGTTTGGCAATCACCGACTAGTGAGGACAGTGCTGTTAGTGTTTTGTGACACAAATCGCAAAAAAATCCATTTTCCCTTCGTCTGGCGTGAAAAACCACCTCGAATTTTCCCACACCCAATTTATAAAAAGAAAATTCATGAAACGGGAAACAGTTTCATTCAAAATACTTATACAAAACGCAAAAAAATGTTTTAGAAATAAAAGAAAACGTTGGATATATAGATAGATATTTATTTGGTAAATAAAAAAAAAAAAAAAAAGAGGGTTTAAACACCCGCCATGCGCTTTATCCTTCGAATGCACATCAGTTCATTGTCACGCCCAATTTCGAAGGTACATATGTACTGTCAAATACAAGGATTCGTTAATAAGCCGAAAATAATAAAAAGAAAATTACTTCAGAAATAACTACTACCTCCTTAAAGGGCTCCTGCCTGACACACGGCTGCCTTCCATCCTCTTCGGTCCCGGCCACCCAGCTTCCTGTTGTGAAGGCCAAGTGTTTTGGCATCAGCGACAACTTGGTCTTTATACTGAAGGTTCTCTATTTTTCGTCGTCTCGAAACTGGGGTTCTTTTTCTTATTTATTGTACATCCACGTCGTGGTACAACTTATAGAGTTCGCAATTGTATCTTCTACTCCATTCTCCTTCCTCGTATTTGGGACCGAATTTCCGTCGAAGTATTTTTCCTTCTCTCATAAGCTTGGAGATAAAAAGTTTGAGCCATCGGAACCCGATGTCTCCCATCTTTTTCCAAAACTCAGAGGGCATCTCGACTGCCCCAACTGCTGTTTGTTTATAAAGTATTTGACCGCCTCACTAACTTCCTCGACTGTAATGTTGGTTTCATGGATAAATAAAATAAAGCTTATGCATGAATAGAACAAGCTGAAAGCCCTGATGAATCTGAGGTAGAAAGGAAACACGAACTCTTCTGCTCAAAACTAAATCAAGCGGCTATTGTGGTCTAGCTTTAAAGCTCCCTCGTCTGCCAGAGTATCCCTTCGGTGTCCCCGAACCCTTCGTATGTTGTTTGTTTTATCAAGCTTATATGCTGTGTAAAACAATATGGTTAGTGAAAGAGTTAATGGATATGCAATTCAACCCATGTCATATTGGTGCTACTTTAAAAAGTCTTTAAAGCAAAAATGCCGAAGTGTAAGGAAATCGCCAAAGGCAACGATGCCGATTTACTTGGCGAGAGTGAAAACACCAACGAAGATTGTGTATGGACTATATTTTATTTTGACAAACTTAAACCTATTTGCATTGATTGCATATTTTTTCTTATAATTGATTGGCTAGGGGACACGCAGTTGCCACAGCAAGACTTGTTTAATTTGAGTGTTCTTTTTGGTTTGTGTTTTATGCTTGGGGTTACTCCCGTGCATTGGATGTTGTACTACGTACTACGTGGCAGCATTTTCCTTGGAAAAAAAATGTATATGTTATTTATGACATGTATATTATGTTTGCTTAATATTTGAAACCATTTTCTTAGTTTGCTTACATGTTACATACATACATACATACATACATACATTTTTCAATGGCCCGCTAATCCTTCATGAGGTTCGCGGGGGTAGGATGCTCAGGTCAGAGAGAGAGTCGCCTACCTGTGGCCTATTTCACCACATTACAATTATAATTACAAATTTGTATTTGTTGATTACATTTTCAAATTTGTTTACTAATTTTCTGTCTCACAAACTACAAACTTAATTCCAACAAATTTGTTAAAAAGAAAAAAAATTAAGGGTAATTGTATTTGTTATTTACAAATACACAAAAAAATCGTTTCACCGTTTATTTTTCAGAGTTGTAAACAACAATTGTTTTTTTATAATTTTGTAAGTCCTCTAACTGATAACATCAAAGAACAAAATTAATAAACAGAACAAAAATTTGATCGCCGGTTTAATTCGCGATAAGAAAAATGTTTTATTCGGCAAATTTTTGAATACTATAACATATTTCTTTTCTTTTTTCCGAGGGTAGGTGAAAATATTCACTTCTTCCGATTCAGCTTTGCATCAAGTGTCATTTCAAGATACTTAGGCTCGTTTCCAAACGGAATTTAAATCGAGTTTAAAAAGATCGACAAATTACTTATTTTCTTATAAGTAAAATTTATGTGAACAGATTTGGCATTGTTGAGTGCGATTCGCCGAACCTTTGTCCATTCATTTGCTCTATCCAAAGTTTCTTGCAGTTTTTCTGCAGTATCTTCAACCGTTTTACCTACTGCCAAGATAGCTGTGTCGTCAGCAAATGTAGCTAGCTCAGTGCCTTCTACTTGCAGTATATCACGAGTGTATAATAGATTTAAAACTGTACAAAGAAAGCTTCATTGCGGCACTCCAGCCATTATTTCCGTAAAATCTGAATATTCGTTCCCACATTTGACGCAGAATAGTCTATTCGTAAGGTAGTTCTTCAAAATATTATATAGCTGCTCTGGCAGAACTTGTCATAATTTAAACTTTAAGCCTTCGTGCCAGACCTTGTCAAAGGCTTGAGAGACGTCAAGGAATACGCTTGAACAAATCTTTTTTTCTTCAAGTGATTTTTCGATTATATGTGTTATTCGATGTACTTGTTCAACTGTAAAATGCTTACTTCTGAATCCGAATTGATAATTCGCCTAATCAATATTCTCTCGAACACTTTGGATATAATGGGAAGAAGCGAAATCGATCTATAAGACGTTTTTTCATTCGGCAAATACAAATATTTGGCGCAACGGCTCTTTAAAGTGCCAGGGCCTAGCTTCTCGTAACCACTCATGTTGTGTGCGTTATATTTTTCACATGAATGTAAGGGACCTACAGTTTAATGCCGAATAAGAACGGCGATTTGAGAAGCTTTTTTCGTGACAACAATACTCTCGGATGTTTGTCAGACGCTCGCGAGAGGTGGGACCGTGAAAAAACTTTTTGGTGTTTTCTGGGATTCGAACTTGGAACCTCATGCGTAGTTTTTCATTCGGCGGTTTTCCGGGCTTAAGGACCATTATGACTTTGGCGACTTTCCATTGAGTGGGAATACCAGAACACATAATGTTAAAGTTAGTGAGTGGCAACAATTTTTAATTTTTCATTTTTAACGTACAGCATTTTCAAAGATAGCATCAACAATGGCTAAACAAACACGATGGACAGTTTTGCATATCGTAGATTTAGATATACCGTCCATGTTTGCGATACTGTCCCCCATTTCCAAGCCAATGTAAAACTGTTAGAAATTGATGTATCGGTGTCAGTGAAAACAATTTTTCAGACTTATTTGCAATCCGAGGTCCAATTTGTCTTATTATTTCCTCTGCCTTAGGACGTTTTAACCGAATCTTTTCATTGAAAACAAAAGAATCCGAAATTTCGTAGTTAATTCGCGGTCGATACATTTTTTCTTCGTCTATTTAGCACAAAATCATCACTTATATCATTTATATGCCTTCGACGTAAAGACAGTTTTAGGTTTGGAAATCGATTCCTTTCGAAAATTACAAATTGTTATTAAATCGACACACGATATTTCTATTGTAAGAAATTTTCAGCAATTGAACAAATTCGTAAAATTTCTTGATTTGGTGAAACACAAACTTACAAAAAAATATGAATTTTCACAAATATGTGCTTGTAAGCAACAAAGAAAATTAACTTTTGGTGAAACGGAAATAATGAAATTTCTACAAATTTCCCTTTGTAAACAACAAATACGATTTTGTAACACAAAAATTTTGTGAAACAGAAAAATTCGATTTTTCCACAAATTTGTTGAAAAAATGCTTGTGATCAACAATTTGTAAGTTGGTAAAATAGGCCTCTGATGGCACGGCAACCATAGCACGTCTTGGAAGCCGGTTTGGGGGCATACGCACTACGTGACAAAACCATCGAAGCATAGATCGTTCCGTTCAGAGAAGTAGCTGCTCAACATTGATCACCTCGCGTACTCTTATGTTGCGCACTCGATCCCTACGACTTATTTCAGCAACACCGTGAAGGAACCTCATTTCGGGAGCTTGAATCCGCGATTTTATTCTTTCGGTCATTACCCGTTAAAAGCCGATAGCTTAGCTTGAATACTAAGTTCAGCCTTCCTTATAACAGATTAGCCAAGCTCTCTCAAAATTGATCCAGCCTGACCAATTCTACAGGATAACTCGGCATTGCTCTTCCAATCACTCGTTAATAAGATGCCGAGGTACTTAAACTTATCCACCTGCTTCAGTGGGACTCCACTAACATGTAGATTGCGCTGAATGGTTTTTTTTTTGGAAACAACCATTAGTTCTGACTTGTTCACGTTGATCTTCATTCCAGCATCATCACAAATGGCTACAAACCTTTCGAGTGCGCGCTGAAGTTCGGTTTGAGACGACCCAAGGATGACCAAATCATCCGCAAAGAGCAGATGACTAATCCTTAGGTCTTCCACTTTGAAACATTCCCCGCCACGGCTGCGCTGCATTATCCAATCCGTATATACAATGAATAGGAGAGGTGACAAAACGCACGCCTGGCGGAGTCCAACACCTACATTGAAAGCTATTGATTTAACACTGTTTATCCGAACACAGCCTCTACAGTTTGTATATGAAGACTGAATCGCCCTCAGCAGGAAACCATGAATCCCATACTCCTGCAGAGCACTCCAGAGTTTGCCTCGAGGAACCCTATCATATGCTTTTTTCAAATCCACAAAACAAGTGTAGACAGGTTTGGCATACTCCCAGGCCTTCTCCAGAACCATTCTAAGAGTGAAAAACTGGTCGGTTGTGCCTCCACCGGAACGAAAACCGCACTGCACATCCCCCAAACTGTTCTCAACCACAGCTCTGGAACGCACCTTAGCGAAGATTTTTCCAGGGAGACTAATAGTTGGCGCAATTTGGTTTGTCCCATTTTTTAAAAAGAGGAACTATTACCCCCATTTACCAATCACCAGGTGTTTCACCGCATTCCCAGGCCACTTTAATGACACTCGAGAGCCATCGCACTCCCTCTTTACCTAAAGCCTTGAGCATTTCTGGCCGGATTTCATCCACACCAGCAGATTTGCCAACTTTTAGCGCTTTGATCGCTAAAGTTACTTCCTCTACCGTAGGACTACTTTCCGACCTACTCTCTCGACCATAGGTCTGTCATCTTCTGTGGCCTGCTCGGGATTGAGCAATTCTGAAAAATGCTCGCTCCATCTGCGTAAGATGTTATATTAGATGTTATATTACATATATCATACTGTATTATCATACATAACTTTTCATTTAGCATAGACGTATATTGGACTATTGGGTCTCATAGGCCTATAGATTCGTAGCTCTCTAATATTCTAAGCTACTGATCAAGTAGACGTAGAATGGTTTAAGTATGTACAGTTCCTCGATTATTTTTGTAGTTAACATTGCAATTTACATCTTTTTCCGACTTCATATGGTCTAATTTTTTTCGGTTTTCGTTTTTCAATAAAACTAAACTACCTTCTTTGAGGGTAACTTGCATTGTCTGACATACACTAACTCAAAAGGAGTATACTCTGTCTCAGAATGTACGGAAGTATTGTAACAAAAAACGTAGTACGGAAGCCACGTATCCCAATCAGTGTGCTTTTCAGATACATACGAGTACGATCTAAGATACGCTCCCAATACTTGGTGTGTATTTTCCTATACTCTCGTGGTGGTACGCAGTGGATTGTTGTATTTTCAATAACCAGCATGTTCCTCTGAACATTTCATTTATCAACTCTTTTCCTTGGCCCGTTTCGATATTATTTGGAATTGTGTACTTTAGGCTTCAACAGTAAAGCCGTATCTCGGACAATTAAAGAGACTCTGTATAAGACCCTGATCTTCCTAGTCCTGCTTTACGGTGCTGAAACATGGACTTTATTAAAAGAGCATGAAATATCCTTGGTCGCTTCGAGAGAAAAATTCTTCGTAAGATATTCGGTCCCATTTGCGTTGACGGGTTTTGGAGGAGAAGATGCATATTGGACGTCTGAGATGGCTAGGACATTTAGAGCGACTGGATACCAACGCTCCGGCCCGCACAGTCTTCGAATCTAACCCCGAGGGACGACGCGGTAGAGGACCTCCTCGCCACGCACAAGTTCAAGGGGACCTCGACCAACTTGGAGTGCAATTAGCTAAAGACCGAGGTAAATGGAGAGGCTTGTTGGTTGAGGCCCAGGTTCACCCCGAACTGTAGCGCCATTTAAGTAAGTAAGTAAGATCCTAAGTACTTGGTGCGAGGTTCTATGGTAGCGCCTAAAACCAAATTGTTTGTCCGGATATATCTATCACAGATAATTTTGAGCATGTGTTCCTTAATGACGTTTTCAAATACTTTGCTTATAGAGCTTAACAATAAAAAGACTCTTAGAGAAATGGAATGCATTACAAATTTATTTCATTTCCAATACTTTAGAATACGACGACGCTATCAAGTCAGATGAATTCACTGAATAAGTGAACAATCCGGAAAATGGAAATATGTAATTAAAACGTAATTAATGGAATGCATACAGAATTTCAGGCGGAGAACCTTCGGTTGCATGGAAATCATTTTGAAAGTATTTAATGTAATTTTGTGAAAGCTCACTGTGATATCGTACCAGATATATGTACAAGATGAAACACATGCGCTATGTACTTTACATTTATTAGGTTAGGCAGCAACTGTGTGCGCCTACAGACAAATGCTATTGCAGTGACTACAAGTGGCTGGCATGTACAGTGTTGCCATAAGGAGATGCATGTTCATTTGGGTTCTGATTACATTTATACAACATCTCCCCTTTTCCAAAGTATCCGTGCATATGTACATACACAGACACCCATGGTGCGCACTGCAATAAGCGATATTAGATGTTGTAACATAATTCAGCTAAATATCATAGAATTCTTAAATATAAATTCATAATAATAATTTAGATATTCAATTCATGTAATTCGAGTGTTTTTGGGTAATTCAAACATTTGCCTGGTAGAAATTCGTCGGCCTTATTTCCCGACCGTATCTTGTCCTATAATGACCTTGCGGTGATGACTTTAACTGTGGTTGTGAAGATGCTTCTATCATTTCATTTGCGCCCTTATCTACATCATTTCCTACTATTGCCCTATCACTATCTTTTCTACTCCTTGTTGTGCTAGTACACGAGGGTACCGCGATTGTGTGCTCCTCAGTGTCGTCCCCTTTAGCTTGAGGAGGGTTCACTGACCTTCTAATCTGTTCAGTATTTCGGCGTACTACTTCCTTATTACCATTCCTCAGAAAATACGATCTTGGTACGTCTGATCTAGCCTCAACTATTGCTCGTTCCCATTTATCCCCTTTTCTATACATCACGTATTCGCCAATTTCAAGATCTAGTTCTTTCCGATGAGCATTCCTATCATAATACAACTTTTGCCTTTTCTTTGCATTTTCCATTTTTACCTGGGATTCATTATTGATGTTTTTTGGAACAAGCAAACTTTTTGATACTGGGTGCTTAGTTCTAAATAATCTACTCGACAAGAGCTGAGATGGTGTATATCCAATACTCGGTATTATAGTATTACGGTACTCCAAAAGAGAGTGAAAAAAATCTTTTCTTCCTACTTCCGATTTTTTAAGCATGTTTTTTATTATATGTACCCCTTTTTCTGCTAGACCATTGGACTTTGGGTAATATGGGCTGCTGTGTGTAAACTTAAATTCCCAATCTCTAGCGAACTCATGGCATTTAAAGGAATTGAACGGCTGGTTATCACATATGACCTCCTCTGGTATTCCATTGGACGAAAATATTTCTTTAAGTGCACCGACAACACTAGGTGCTGATTTGTTTTCCAGCTTTTTAATGTCTATCCATCTGGAATAGTAGTCAATGACAATCAAAAAAGAACATGCTTTAAAATCAAATATATCACTGGCTACTTTTTGATACGGGTATTCTGGAATAGATCGCAGTATCATGGGATGTTTATTGTTAGCGCAACTATTATTTTCACAGATTGGGCATCTGCTAATAAAGTTCTGAATATCTCGACCCATGCAGGGCCAATAAAAGAGCGTCTTGGCTCTTGAAATGGTTTTGGTTATTCTGAAATGATTATCATGTAATTTGTTCAAAGCTTCCTTTCTAAGAGTTTGGGGTACAAACACCCTGCCTTCATACATAACTAGTCCCTCCTCCGCATATAAGGCATCCTTTATGCTCCAGTAGAACTTTAGATAATCAGGTAACTTGCTCTTAGAATTTGGCCACCCTTCCTCATATAACTTTTTCAGCTCAATAAGTATTCTGTCTTTATTTGTTTCTGATATATATTTATCCTTAGCTCTATCACTCATGCTTATACTATGAACTACCTCCTTCAACATGCCTTCCAACTCTACGCTTCTGTCCAGTGCTGGGTTACGTGACAGCAAATCGGCGATATGTAAGTCTTTACCAGGGACATAGTCAATAGTCAAATCATACTTTAACAATTTAATCTTTATTCGCTGTATTCTTACTGAGTAATTTGAACTGAGTGATTTTCCCAAGATCGATAATAATGGCTTGTGATCAATCTGAATCGTAATTTTTTTCCCGTAGATAAATTCACTAAACTTTGTGCACGCGTAAACAATAGCTAACAGTTCTTTCTCTATTTGGGCATAGTAAATCTCAGCATCTGTTAGGCTTTTAGACGCGTAACATACCGGCTTGCCTTCTTGCAATAGGCAACAACCTAGCCCATACTTTGATGCATCCGATTGGATCACGATAGGTACATCTGGGTTGAAGGTATGTAAGATGCTGGAGTTTTGTATGGCGTCCTTAATTTTATCCAATGCCTTTAAGTGTGTATCGGTCCATTCAAAACATACATTTTTTCGGAGTAATTCTCTTAATGGCTGTGTAAGTTCTGCCAAACGTGGAATAAAGTTTCTCAAATAATTAATAGTTCCTAGAATTTTTTGTAGATCTTTGGTATTCTTCGGTATGGCGATTGTTTTAATCGCTTGTACCCGTTCAGGGTCAGGCCTTACCCCCAATGCAGAAAAAATATGCCCCAGATACTTCACTTCCCCGGTTTGATATTGCACCTTTCGAGGGTTAAATTTGATATTGAAACATTTGGCTCTGTCTATTACTCTTGCTAAGTTGTTGTCATGCTCATTTATTGTCCTTCCTCCTACTATAATGTCATCGATATAAACAAAAGTTCCTGGTAAATACCCAAAGTATTTTGTGTTCAGTTTCTGAAACTTCTCTGGAGCTACCTTTATTCCAAATGGCAGGACATTAAATTGATAGCAGCCGAATAGAGTCGTAAAGACCGTGAGTTTTTTGGACTCCTCCGTAAGCTCAACCTGCCAGAAGCCTTCGACCAAATCCAGAACCGTAAAATATTTCATCCCTCTCATTTCTGTTCTAAAATCCTCAAACTTTGGTATTATAAAATGCGCATCCTTAATGTTCTCATTCAATTCCTTGGGATCTAAGCAGATCCTTAAGGAATTGTCCTTTTTCTCGACCACAACCATGTTGTGACCCCGATCCGATGGTATATCTACTTTAGAAATGATGCCCCTCTCTTCCATTTGCTTTAATGTGCTTTGAACTTTGCTCCTGATACTCAAAGGTAACCTCCTTGGGGGCTTGCTGACTGGTTTTGCCCCGTCTTTAAGTTCTATACTACATTTATCAGCAAATCGCCCATAACCTGAAAATACTTCTTTATATTTTAATATAAATTGCGCCGTATCCACCTGCTCGATCGAATTGATTCTCTGGAGTAAACGAAGCTCTACGCATGCTTTGAGGCCCAACAATGGCTGTGACAGAACGTCAGCCATAACAAAACTCAGCGAATATGGCTTAGATTTATAGCTAACACTCAGAGTAGTCCTACCTAGTACATGCAAATTAAATCCCCCATATGCTTGTAACCTAACCTCACATGCGCTCATTACTGGCTTTGGTTTCAGACTCATCCACACATATTTGGGCAAAATGTTAACTTGTGAGCCCGTGTCAAGTTTAAATTCAATCATACTCGTATTCTGAATGATCAATTTTTCTGTCCACGATGAAACGCTAATGTCTACATTACTTAACGAATCCACGAAGAGCACATCGTCATCACTTCCACAGTCTAAATCATATTTTACCGCAAGATCACTAACCTGTTTAACTTGTAGACACACCGAAGCGAAATGGTTGAATTTACCGCAAACTGCACATTTTTTGCCGAAAGCGGGACATCTTCCTTTCTGGTGGACGTAATTGCAGTACGTACATGGTGTTTTATC
The DNA here is from genome assembly GCA_945910035.1 of Brachypalpus laphriformis. Taxonomy (NCBI): domain Eukaryota; kingdom Metazoa; phylum Arthropoda; class Insecta; order Diptera; family Syrphidae; genus Brachypalpus; species Brachypalpus laphriformis. Next base: position 19,096,121 of record OX246757.1, read on the forward strand.
CCCATAGCCCTGACTATTCACTTTGCTGTTATTTCCAAATGAAGGTGCATTTCCTTTTACATATCTGGAATTAAAATTTTGATATCGGTTTTTATTGACAATATTTTTTTCTAAATTTTGCTTGGCACTACTACTTCCCCCTGTTTTGTTCACCGCATGCACCATCTCCTGTTGTCTGGATTGAGTCGATCCATCTCCCTGCATCATCTTAATCTGGCCTCCAGTAATTTCTGCAACTCGACAAATTTCAATGGCTTTCGACAATGTTAAGTCGCTTTGCATAGAATCCTTCTCCGCCCCAAAGCTACAGCTATCCACCAGCGCTGATACGTCCTTCAAGAAATGGTCAAAAGGTTCGCCTTCCTTCTGATTTCTCGAGTAAAATAAAAATCTTTCGTAGATTATGTTCGAAATTTTAGGATTGCAGTATTGCTCAAACTTCTCCAGAACTTTATCTAAGTTCTTATTGTCATTTCCAGTAAATTCGAAGGTATGGTATAGCTCTATGGCCTCACTCCCGGCACAACTTAGAAATCTTGCTACCTGAATTGACTGCTCCTCCTTGTCCGTTTTCGTTGCGGTGGCATATATCGAAAAGTGGGTTTTGAATCTTTTCCAATTATCCCGTAAACTACCATCCAGGCACAATTGCTGAGGCTTCGGAAAATCCATACTTGCTCGCTTTATACCGCTTTACTATTCTCGTTTACCGACTGCGCCATGTGATATCGTACCAGATATATGTACAAGATGAAACACATGCGCTATGTACTTTACATTTATTAGGTTAGGCAGCAACTGTGTGCGCCTACAGACAAATGCTATTATAGTGACTACAAGTGGCTGGCATGTACAGTGTTGCCATAAGGAGATGCATGTTCATTTGGGTTCTGATTACATTTATACAACACTCACTACGTATTAGCCTTAAGACAGATAGGTGATATTCATTTAATAAACCAACGTTTTTACCTTGATTTGAAAGGTATTTCACATGCCGGATCGCAGGCAGATGAGTTCATATTGAATTCAAAATTGTTAGAATCGTATGTATTAGAGAGAGTAAAGGAAAGAATTTTCAATTTTTATACTGAAGTCTCTTAACAAATCTTAAGTGGATTCGAGTTTTATAACTCGCAAGTAAAACGTTTGTCATATATTAATCCCAGAAACGCGTTAAATCGAAAATCCCTACTCTACCGCTTTAAATTATGATATTGAGGTAATACATCCACCGCCTTGATTACGGCTAGGCTCAAAAAGAAAAAAAAATGCTATTCGGATGAGGCACAAAACTGTAGATCTCTTTCATTTGTGCAAAAAGTATAACGCACACAAATTGAGTGGTTACGAGAAGCTAGGCCTAGGCGCTTAATGAGCTGTTGTGCTAAATTTATTATTGCTAAAGGGCCCAGCGGCCAAAGTTCGACCGCATTCTAGTTAATCAAATATTTTATATATTTAATAAAAATTCATTATTGCTTAATTCAGTGGCATTATTTTGATTATTTGCGTTATAAGAATGTACATACAGTGCACTTTCGATTTTTGCAACTAATAAAAACACGACACTGTTGCAGAATCGGAAAAGTTGTATTAATCGAACAGAAAATTGAAACGCTTTAAAACGGCTTAGGTAATAATATACTCTGTGATATGTAAATAAAATTACATATGTACATTCCATTTAAGAATTTAATTTTTGTTAAAAAAAAAATTATAAATATTTATTATCTATTTTATAAAAAAAAAACCATTTATACGAAACTCAGATGCAGGTTGAAGTGGCTGCCAGCTTACGCCTACACACATAGACCAAGGAAGGTCCGTTTTGGTACCTCGAAGGATCATGTAATCCCAGCCTACTCGTAAGAACCAATTAGAGCCTCTAATGAAGCGAAGGAGGCTCCTGATGTCTAAATCTATCAGATCGCCTAAATCTTTAAAATAGAAACTCCTAGGTGAAGCTTTCTTTCTTGTCTGGAAGGATTAAGTTGATACACCTGTTGTTGATATTCCCTCTAAATCTTAGCGTCATAGCTTGATATTTGCAAAAGTTACGTAGCCAAGAGTACATCTATCTCTGTGTGCGTTGGCGATTTTTTAGAAATGAATTAAAATTTGCAACAACGAACTTGTATTAAATTTTGCGTAAAAAACGGAATTAATGGTGCGCGAACGTTGGAAATATTGGAAAAGTGTTTCGGCAACGATTCTCTAAAGAAAACGGCACGAGCGGTTCAAACGTGGTCGTGAGTCAATCGAAGATGATGAACGCAGTGGCAGACGTTTTCAGTCAAAAAAGAAGGCAATGCTCACGGTTTTCATGGATTACAACGGTGTAGTGCATCATGAATTTTTGCCAGAAGGCCAGACAGTAAACAAAGAGTATTATTTGGGAGTTATGAGACGTTTGCGTGAAGCAATTCGCCGAAAGAGACCAGAATTGTGGGCAGAAAACTCGTGGATTTTGCACCATGATAACGCACCGTCGCACAGTGCCATCATTATTCGTAATTTTTTGACGAGAAGTGCAACAAATACCATCCAACAGCCACCGAATTCACCTGATTTGGCTCCCTGTGACTTCTTTCTGTTCAATCGAGTTAAGAAACCATTGCGGGGAACGCGTTTCAGCAGCCGAGAGGAAGTAATAGAAAAATCGCAGGAAGCACTGATGGACATACCGAAAACCGAATATAAAAAATGTTTCGAAGATTGGATCAAGGGCTGGCATAAGTGTGTTGCAGTCGATGGGGATTACTTTGAAGGGGACAAAATAGATTTAGATGAATAAACTTGTATTTATAATTTTCTGAATAAATTCCGGGAACTTTTTGATCAAGGTGGTATTTATGTACAGGTTAAGATTCTACAATTTTTTTAACATAATGTGTTCAATATTTTGTTGCCGCACGATTTCAAAGTTGCAAAAATCGAAAAAAGTAAATCCATTGTGTGGGTTGCAAAACTCGAGAGCAGTGATGCCGTTTGCCAATTTTTTAGTGAAGTGTTTTCAGGAAAAATTAGAAGTGTTTTGTTGAAAAGTGAAGTGTCATTATAAAAGTTGAATTTCTTATATTAAACGACTATTTATGGGAAGGTAGGTAGGTAGGAGTGGTTGTGTCAGCAAACCGCGCCGACACTTAATTAACGCAGAAGCGCCGTTTTACTACCACAACTCAAGTGACCTAACGGATGTAACAAGGACGTTAACTACTACCGAAAAGAAGAAGAAAAAGGGGGTAAGGGTTATTCCCCGTTACATTGAGGAAGCTTATAATATCCCCAATGCTAATCTCCGCTAGCTCTCTGAGGTTGTCGAAAAAGAGTTTACCTAAGGTGCACTGTCTGGCCTTGCCTAAAGCCGGACACTTACAGAGGAAGTGTAAGATTGTTTCTATCTCGTCAGCAGTATTGCAGCTGCGACAGTGTGCATTAAATGCAATGCCTATTCTGGCCGCATGAGCCCCGATGGTTTCTGTTTAGTAGATCTTGCGTTCTTTTTTGGGAGTATTTGGGCCACATCTGCCTGGAGATGACACAGTTCTGCACCCCCTGCCATCTACTATGCGCCTTTAGCGGATAGTGCGCGAAGATGCCTCCCTTAAGGACCCCCAACGTTCACCTCCTTATATTTATGGGAAAAAAAACATATTTTTTTTTTAAATTAGGGAGCTTTAATCTAAGCTTTGTGGTATCTTAATACAACATCTTTTGGCGATACCCAGTTCTTTAATCCGTTCTTAGAAACAATTCCTTTCACAAGCATCAGTGAATTAACAATACTAACTTTTAAGTTGTCTCGGCCTAAAATCTTAATCAATTTAGTTTAGAAAAACACCCTATCAATAGTTGCACTACTATGAGGAAGGCGCAACAAGGCTCCTAAAAACTCTTCTAAATGAGGGTACATAATCTGCCCCAAAGAATTTTTGAGACAGAAGACAGAATGCCAAAAGACTTAAAGACATTTTTCTTTGGGTAGAATTGTAAATTTGTAGTTATCGAATGGATGTGTTCGCGTATACCATTTTTGGCTACTTTATGGGAGAGCTCATAAATGAATATATAATGCAATTTCCCAACTAACCCTTCTGTCAATGGATGTTTTAAAACCTTCCCATCAATGGAATAGGTCTGGCTGGACCTTCATACATTTTGTATGAAAATTGATGGAACTCAATGAAATAATTGAAGTTTTTTTGTTATTTTGGACATGGTATTATTTTTATTTTTAATTTAAAGTTTTTTTTTTACATAACATTAATATTACGAAGTATTCTCTTGATTTACATATTTATGGCATTTATGTAACTGAATACTGTGTTATAAACAGACAGGCTCTTCGCAGGCAGTGCATGCAAATCTGGTTTTCCTTTGTATTTTATCGTTTATTTTGCAAATTCTACAAGACTTTTTCTGACCCGTTGATGTCTGGCTACTGCTGGGCTGTGGAATCCTATTTTCTAATGGTGCTCTGAAGAAAGATTCGATGCCATTTCGAACGGAAAACACTCCTATTATCCTTGGATCGTTCATCCTTGCTTTGATCTGAGGGCTCACTAACTGCTCAATCAAAGAATGCAAACATTGTCGACGTGCATTGGTTTTGTTCATTGCACTCATATCATTTACTTTTTTGTAAATTATGAAAGATGCTAGTGCTGCGACATCCAACATGTTGTAGAAAAAAGCCAATGGCCATCGCTTCGTCTGTCGTTTACATCTATATTCTCCCAAATTTTGATCCATGTCGTCGACACCAACTTTATATTTGTTGTAAAACAGAATTGCTTCACTCATATATACCCACAAACTGAACAAAAATAACTAACTGTAAAATTCACTAATGATCTAATTATCTGGAAACCGTAGGCAATAAACGATTTACAATCAAATACGGAATGTTCAAGTGACCCAATGGCCTGCATACGTCATAAACATAAGTAATTAGTGGAAAACTCCAGGCAGCTGCATATTTTTGCAAAATACCGTAATAAGTTATTTTGTTTATATTGTTACGCGAACGCACAAACTAAAGCCGAGCACAATCGCGAAAACCCTAGAAGTTGTCAACTAGAACATTGTAGAACTTGCCAGACTTTCTACAAATAAAGTTCCAGCGGCGAACTGGAAAATTTGCCCTTTGCCTGGAAATCCAGAGTCGCATATAAAAGGAGGTTGACAGAAGTCCAGGGAGGAGTTCTGTTTTTGAGAGCAACGACATCGGCGATATAGAGACGCGCAGACAATAAAATTGTACTAGAATTCTTTTGCTAGTTATTCATTTAATTGGAGAGAATTTTATTTTAATAAAAAGTTCACCCTCTCGAGAACCAAATAAATTGTGTTTTCTTCAGTACCCGTCTCCACTTTGGGAAGTCGTGTTTGGCAGGATCGACCACTTTTGTTACTATATTTTAATGCACTAAACAAAACTAATAATTACTTGATGGACTTATTTAAAAAGAGTTTTTTTTTTCGGATGAAATGTTAAATAAATACGTTTCTCCATACAATATGTAGCAAGGTCTGGCCAGACCTATTCCATTGATTCTAGGGGTTGTTGTAGAAAAACTTTTTTTTTTCTCACCCACTTAGATTTACAATTTATTGACCACACTAAAGTATTAAAAATATGTTCGCTGACAAAGTCAGGAAATTTGGTTAAGATAGCTACACAATCAATTAGGAAAAAATGGTTTCGAAAATGGAAAAGGTCTGGCCAGACCTACTCATTGACAGAAGGGTTAAGAGGGAAAATAAAAAGTCGACAAAAAGTGAAGTGTTTTTGCGAAAGCGGAAGTGTTGTCTATGAAAACGAAGTAAAATACTTCGACTGAAGTATAAACGGCAACGCTGCTCGAGAGTGCACTGTATTTCTAAAGAGTATTTTATTTATGTATAGTTTGCATTTCAAATAATATTAATAACTAGTGCATAGATTTCGACTTCAGTACTAACGGAAAAAATGTTAACTATTATTGTGATGTTTTTTGTTATTACGTGGGTTGTCAACATTCGGCGGCTCTAGTGTTAAAAGATTTTTTTCTGAACAAGATATTCGCTAACAGCCACTTCTTCTTATCATTAAAAATTCCTTGTTTTCATAATTATTGTCATACTTTTTTATTTTTGTTCTAAGCACACTCCAAACTGTGAACGCACCCATTACGAGGACGAAATACGCAGACGCATCCGCCGAACTCTCATTTCACAATCATTACATTGTTTCGATAAATAAAAAAAAAATAAATTTGAAAGAGAAATCGCAGACTGTTAATAATTTATTTATACACTGGAAGTATGTACATATTTAAAAATGAGACCTGCACAAAAGTTTATAAAGCTTAGAACCAGAAAAGGAGCTACCTAATCGTAACACTCATAGATGGAAGCAGAAATACAAAAAGTAAATGTTTTTTGTAATATTTTGTATCTCATATCGTTGAATTATCTATGATGTAGTTTCCATATGAGATTACTTTGGTTACCTTTTTGTATTTTGGTTTGTTTTTAACAGTTGTCCTGTTTTGGACAGTGTCCGTATAATGTTTCACAAATAGAACATCTTTTCCTCTATTTCTGATTTTTATTCTGGCCTCCTTGTCTCTACTGAATTTGTTCGAATCCTTCCTTGTCTAGATTTTTACAAGTCAAATCTATTGGTTTCATTTTCGTTGTTGAATGTATGTTTTTATTATAAATACAGATTATTTCAAACAACTTTTCGTCTAGATCTGAGTTGCCATTAGCTGCATTCATAATCCTTATGTGTTCACTTAGGGTTCCATGCAATCTTTCTACATCAGCATTACCAGTCTTATGACGTCCTGTTGTTTTATGGTATGCTACATACATATATTGTTTTCCTTTACAAATTCATTCACTGCTGAATGTTAGATGCATGGTTTCCCATCAACTACAATTCGGGTGGGTTCTCCTAAGAATTAAATTGTTTCTTCCAATGCGCTCAGGATGGCCATCTTATTTCTGTGTTCCAGTTTGTAAATTGTTGCATACTTTGAAAATGACTTAATTATGGTTAGATGCGAGTACATTTTGTGTCGTTCTGGAAACCAAATATCTATGTGCACTATGGTGTTAAAGTACTTTGGTGTCTCTGTCGCTTGTAGTTAAATTTTTGCTGATCGTAGGTCATGTTTCACTTAACTGAGGTAGTGAAAAAAATATCTGCAATCATCGAAAATATCTTTAGCGCGCCGAGAATCCAATTACCGGCAGGATGGAATCCATTCGTCGCTTTACCTTTACCTAGTCCTACCAACTCCTTTCGTTCGAGAAAAAGATATTTCATTTAAAAAAAAGTATATCTGCGTTGAAAACAAAGAATAAAAAAGATTTATTTCAGCTAAAAATTTGTGTGCAAATCAGAGTTTACGTTCAAAAATGAATTGAAAATAATAATCGAAACAATTTATCGACTTTCATCCATATCAACTGACATTGAAAATTTGCTACCAAATTGATTTTCACAGTTAAAATAGCTTTCAGCGTCGATATCTGAAGAGCTGAGCTCTTCTTTTTTCAAACTTTCTTCGCTTGCGAGAACAGAAGTCGTTTAAAGCCAATGGATGCATTTGATGTAGACAGTACACACAGCTAGAGTGGTGTTTTCTTTTTCGCATACTTAGGGCTGAAAAAAACGACAAAAACAGTACAGGAAAGGAGTGAAATCAAGAAGGATCTTGATCCGAAAAAAGCAGTATCCTTTATAATGAAGAATAGTTGGCAGGACTACCTTTACTTATCAAAATTTCGGTTCAGATAACAACGCTGGGTGCTGCCATCACAAGGAGTATGCTGCTAGATATTGTTCTTAGCCATGATACTATTGATGGTTATGTTGATCCCAGAACTAATCCAATGGAACGACATTTGTTTGAACAACGTCCTGAGCGCAGGCAATTAAAGCATAGCGAACGAGTCTTTGCAAAACTACGACGAGCACCGATATCGAACGAAAGAAAATTTGAACATTTGGTAATAGGACGGTCAGCTTTACAATTGACAAAGCTTTGATTAGATTTTGCATAATACGAGCGTATAGGGTTTTGAGTTCTGGCACGAGGTTGAGTAGATCGACAAAGAGACTGACAAAATTCCAGAGTATCACAAATTAATTGCAAAAAAATTGTTCATCAATAGTGAACTGCATCAAGGAGTGCAATAAAGAGCAAAGAACTTAAGATGCTTCCTTGATGCACCCCGACTTTGGTTGGGAATTCTTCGGCTACTCCAGTGGGGAAACTTACTTTTGTCTTTACTTACTTACTTAGGTGGCGCTACAGTTCGGGGTGAACCTGGGCCTCAACCAACAAGCCTCTCCATTTAGCTCGGTCTTTAGCTAGTTGCCTCCAGTTGCGCACTCCAAGTTGGTCGAGGTCCCCTTGAACTTGTGCGCGCCACATACGGCGATGATTCCCTCTACTGCGTCGTCCCTCGGGGTTAGATTCGAAGACTCTGCGGGCCGGAGCGTTGATGTCCATTCGCTCTACAAGTCCTAGCCATCTCAAACGTCCAATACGCAGTTTTTTGACTAGGTCGATGTCGCTGTACAGCTCGTATAGTTCGTGATTGAATCTTCTCCTCCAAAACCCGTCAACGCAAACGGGACCGAAAATCTTACGAAGAATTTTTCTCTCGAAGCAACCAAGGATATCTTCATCCTCTTTTAATAAAGTCCACGTTTCAGCGCCGTAAACCAGGACTGGGATGATCAAGGTCTTATATAGAGTCTCCTTAGTTGTTCGAGATAGGGCTTTACTGTTGAATTGCCTTATAAGCCCAAAAAACAGCGATTGGCAAGAATTATTCTTCGATTGATTTCTGCACTGAGCTTGTTTTTAGAGTTTATAGCAGAGCCAAGGTAGACAAAGTCCCTTACTACCTCGAAGTTATAGCGGTCCCGTGAACTAAGGCCATATGAACTGACGCCATAATGGTGCTAATTCATTTTCAAATGCGAATTAACGCCATAATCCACTTATGGCCCTATTTCACTTTCAAATGAGAGCTAAAGTCATATGGTGTTAGTTCGTTTTAGAAAGTGGCCTAAGTTCTCATTTGAATGTGAATTAAAGTCATATGAAGTTATTTCTCACCTATAAAGTTGGGGATGAACTTCACTTTCTTATGGGAACTTGGTACACACTCGAAAACACGAAGAGGGAAGTAACCTACAATAACTAATAATGTATGTTTCTTAATACATATGTATATCGACATAGATGCATACATAGATATATACATTTTATGGCGTATAAACAGTGAGGTAAGTATGGGGGGGCATGCTGTCCCCCTGCAACCCCCCTGCCGGGGGTCACTGTTGGATTTGAGGTGGGTGCGAGGATGGGTGTATGTAAAGTTCCTTCATATCCATGTTTCTCACCCAACCTCGCACCCACCTCAAATCCAATTCGTCGGTGTTGGTTTTCCCTTCTTGTTGACAGCATATACTTGGTTTTGCCCTCGTTTATCGCTAAACCTATTTTGGCCGCTTCCGCTTCAATGCTTGCAAACGCACCGGTGACAGCCCGCTGAGATCTTCCGATAATGTCCATATCGTCAGCGTCTGCAAGCAGTTGTACAGACTTGTAATAGATTGTGCCTCCGGTGTTGGCTTGTGAGTTCCGCACAATCCGTTCAAGTACAATATTGAAGAAGTCACATGACAGCGCGTCACCTTGTCTAAAGCCTTTTTTGACAGCAAAGGTCTCGGTGAGGTCATTACCGACCTTGATGGAGCAGCGAGCGTTCTCCATCATCAGCCTGCACAGACATACAAGTTTGGCAGGGATGCCAAAACTAGACATGGCTCTATAAAGCTCTTCTCTATAGATGCTGTTATAGGCGGCAATGAAATCGATAAAGAGGTGGTGAGTATCGATTTGGAATTCTTGGGTTTTCTCCAGGATCTGCCGAAGTGTGAAGATTTGATCGATGGTGGACTTTCCTGGCCTGAAACCGCACTGATAGGGTCCAATCAGGCTGTTGATAAAAGGTTTCAGGCGTTCACACAATATCGCAGAAAAGATCTTGTATGCGATGTTGAGGAGACTGATGCCTCTATAATTGGCGCAGTTGAGGGGGTCTCCTTTCTTGTGGATCGGGCAAACGATGCTGAGATTCCATTCATCAGGCATACACTCATCTGACCAAATATTAGAAATGAGTTGGTGTATGCACTCTACCAATTCATCCCCAGCTGCCTTGAAAAGTTCGGCCGGTAAGCCGTCAGGTCCAGCAGCCTTGTTCGATTTTAGCTTGGATATTGCTATCCTCACTTCGTATTGGTCAGGTGGACGGAAATTTTGACCATCATGGTCTATGTTGAATGGTTCATTCTGCCTGACAGCGGGATGTTGGTCTTCGTCGCCGTTATACAGTCTGCAGAAGTAGTTTTTCCATATTTTCAGCACTGACTGTGATTCTACTACGAGGTTTCCATTTTCATCTCTACAGGTCTCTGTACGGGTATTGCTTCTCTGACACATTCTTTTTACCTTTAGGTAAAACTTCCGTACATTGTCCCTGGAGTATAAACACTCGATATTCTCAAACGCGCGCTTCTCATGCTCTTTCTTCTTCTTTAAGAGAAGCCGATGTTCCTCCCGTCTCTTTTGCTCGTAGAGCTCACGAGCAGCCCTCGGTTTCCTTTGCAGCGCCGCTTTGTATGCCTCTTGTTTTGCTGCATAAATAAATAAAAATAAATATTTGGCGCAACAGCTCTTTGAGTGCCAGGGCCTAGCTTCTCGCAACCACTCATGATGTGTGCGTTATATTTTTCACACGAATGGAAGGGACCTTGGTGGGCAAAATCGCATCATCACCTCCACGCGGTGCCCGCGGGATAGCTATCTGATAGTGAACTAACGATGAGCGTATGCTGAGTCTGACGATATATGTGCAGCTGAACACTCAGACCTGCGTAAGCACATCTGGGTGAACTTCAGCGCGCATATGTCTAACCAGACGAGGCATCTCTTGTTGACCTGATCCGCTGAAATATGCGTCTCAGAAGTCTAGCAAGAGCTCCTCAGAAGGAGGACGTGCGGCGGATGAATTCTCTCGATGGAATCAACGGTGACGTCTACAGACCAGCGGATACCTTACCGGAGCTACTTCAACATATTTGGAGCTGAGGTCTGTAAGGATTTTCAATACTACGTCAGGGTATTGAAAAAGAGATGGTGGCAGATGAACCCTTAATGGGCCAACGGCAGCGCTCATATCCCCGAAGTGGGTTACTGACATCGGTGTATCCGGCCTCTTGTCCTAGGGGTACAAAAAAAAGGATCTGGCCCTCCAGGTTGGGGGTTGTGCCGTCGGGTTAACTTCCTACGACGTAAAAAACCTTTGGTTATGAAGCAACCAACAGCCTCGGATACGGATGATCTTACTGTTGACGACCCATGCAAACGTAAAAAGGACAACGATCTTCGTGTCTGCACATGGAATGTTAGGTCCCTCTACAAACCACGTGCAGCCGAACAACTTGCGGAGGCCCTAGATTGTCTCAAAGCAGACATTACCGCCATCCAAGAAGTGCGATGTGATGGGCCGGGCAAAAGGAGTATGAAAAACTGCTCATCTACTACGGCGATTGCTACAGACAAAAAGGACAGCGTTTATTCGGGTGCGGATTTGTCATTGTAGGCAGAGTTAGGCAAGAAGTCTTGAGTTTCCGGCATGTAAACGAGCGCCTCATGACTATCCGTATCAAGGCTAAATTTGCCAACATTAGCCTAATATGCGTTCACGCCCCTCACGAGGAGAAGGACGACGCGACAAAGGATGACTTCTACCAGCTCTTGGACTAGACGTATGAGCAATGCCCTAGCCACGACGTTAAAATTATCCTACGCGACTTTAACGCAAAGCTAGGAAGAGAGGAAGTCTTTAGTAGCGTGGTCGGAAAGCACAGCCTGCACGACAACACATCCGGCAACGGACTCAGGCTAATCGACTTTGCGGCGGGGCGAAACTTTGTTGTAGCTAGTACGCGGTTCCCACGTCTCGATATTCACAAAGGAACATGGCTCTTCTTTGATCGAAAAACTGTCAACCAAATCGATCACATTGCGATCGACGCAAGGCACTCTTCCAGTATTCTGGGTGTCCGGACTTTCAGAGGAGCCAACGTGGACTCGGATCACTACCTAGTTGTAGCCAAGGTACGGATGCGGATATCCACAACGGAGCGAAATCAACGAAATGCTGTGAGGAAATTTAACGTCGAAAAGCTACAATCGCAAGAGACCGCCAGAACCTTTGCCGATCGTGTTTCTTCTAATCTCAATCTAAGTCCTATGCCGCCAGCAGCAAATGCGGAAGACCAGTGGCAGCGTTGCCAACAAGCCATCAGAGATGCCGCCTCTGATGTACTGGGTTTCTCTCGCCCACCACAACGAAACCCCTGGTTTGATGAGGAATGCCGGCAAGCACATGCAGCAAAACAAGAGGCGTACAAAGCGGCGCTGCATAGAAGGACTAGAGCTGCTTACGAGCTCTACGTGCGCAGGAGAAAAGAGGAACATCGACTTCTCAGAAAGAAGAAAAAAGAGCATGAGAAGCGCTCGATCGAGGAGATTGAGAGACTTTGTTGCAGGAATAATGTTCGAAAATTTTACCAAACGGTAAAAAGAACATGCCAGGGTTTCAAAGCCAGAACAGAAGCCTGCAGGGACGAAAATGGCAACATAGTAGTAGAATCGCAGTCGGTGCTGAGGATATGGAAGGAACACTTCTGCAGACTGTTAAACGGCGATGATGATCAATATTCCGCTGTCAGGCAGAATGAGCCATTCAACAGTGACGATGGCAGTCAAAATTCCCGTCAACCCGATCAGAATGAAGTGAGGATAGCGATATCTGAACTCAAATCCAACAAAGCTGCTGGAGCCGACGGCCTTGCCGCTGAACTTTTCAAGGCAGGAGGAGATGAGTTGGTAATGAGCATGCATCAGCTCATCTGTAAAATCTGGTCGGACGAAAGTATGACCGATGAATGGAACCTCAGCATCGTTTGCCCGATCCTGAAGAAAGGAGACCCTCTGAACTGTGCCAACTACAGAGGCATAAGTCTCCTAAATATCGCATATAAGATCCTGTCTGCCGTACTATGTGAACGCCTAAAACCGATCGTCAACAACCTGATAGGTCCTTATCAGTGCGGTGTCAGGCCTGGAAAGTCCACCATTGACCAAATATTCACACTACGGCAGATCTTGGAAAAGACCCATGAATATAAAATCGATACGCACCACCTTTTCATCGATTTCAAAGTTGCCTATGATAGCGTGTATAGAGACGAGTTATACAGAGCCATGTCTAGTTTTGGCATCCCTGCCAAGCTCGTCCGTTTGTGCAGAATGACGATGGAGAACTCTCGCTGCTCCATCAAAGTCGGTAAGAACATCACCGAACCGTTCGATGTCAGGAAAGGTCTTAGACAAGGCGACGCGCTATCATGCGATCTCTTTAACATAGTACTTGAGAGAATTGTACGAAACTCACAAGCCAACCCCGGAGGTACAATCTTCTTCAAGTCTGTACAACTAGTCGCTTATGCCGATGACATTGACATAATCGGAAGAACTCAGCGGGCAGTCAATGGGGCATTTACGAGTATTGAGAACGAGGCAGCAAAGATGGGTCTAGTGGTCAATGAAAGCAAAACAAAATATATGCTGTCTACAAAAAAGGACACCCAACATCGGCGTCTTGGACAGAACGCCACAATAGACAGATATAATTTTGAGGTAGTAAAGGATTTTGTCTACCTAGGCTCTATGGTCAGCTCCGCAAATGACATCAGTGGAGAGATCACACGGAGAATTACTCTTGCCAATCGTTGTTTCTATGGGCTAAAACGGCAATTGAGTAGCAAAGCCCTATCTCGAACTACCAAGGTAACTCTTTATAAGACATTAATTATCCCAGTCCTGCTGTATGGCGCAGAGGCATGGGCTTTGACAAAACCGGATGAGGATGCCCTTGGTTATTTCGAGAGAAAAGTTCTTCGAGCGATCTTTGGTCCCGTCTGCATAGACGGAGAGTGGAGGAGAAGGTACAATGCCGAACTATACGGCCTGTACAAGGACATCGACTTAGCCAGAAGAGTTCACATACAGCGACTAAGATGGCCGGGTCATTTAGAGCGGATGGAGCCCAACATTCCCGCTAAGAAAGTCTTCTAATCCACCCCGGACGGACGGCGCAGTAGAGGACGACCTCGCGGTAGGTGTGCGCAAACAAGTGGAGGGGGACCTCAACCAACTTGGCGTGCGCAACTGGAGGCAGCTGGCTCGTAACTGTGCTGGCTGGAGAGGTTTGTTGGTTGAGGCCCAGGTCCACCCCAGACTGTAGCGCCATCTAAGAAGAAAAAGAAGAAGAAGATCCGAACGGCGATTTGAGAAGCTTTTTCGAGACAACAATACTCTCGGATGTTTGTCAGACGCTCGCGAGAGGTGGGACCGTGAAAAAACTTTTTGCTGTTTTGTAGGATTCGTACTTGGAACCTCACGCGTAGTGATCCGACACACTAACCACTTACGCCACGGAGTGCATGTTTTGCTGCATGCACTCGCCGGCATTCTTCGTCAAACCAGGGGTTTCGCGGTGGTGGTCGAGCGAGACCCAGCACATCAGTCGCGGCGTTTCTGATGGCATGTTGGCAGCGTTGCCACTGGTCTTCGGTACTTGATGCTGGCGGCAAAGGGGTGATTGAGAGATTTCGGGATACGCGTTCAGCGAAGAGTCTGGCGGTCTCTTGCGATTGTAGCTTTTCGACGTTAAATTTTCGCACAGTAATTCTTCTTTGTTGCTCAGATTGGGATATCCGCATTCGTACCTTGGCTACAACAAGGTAATGATCCGAGTCTATGTTGGCTGCTCGGAAGGTCCGGACATCCAGAATACTGGAGGCGTGCCTTGCGTCGATCGCAATATGATCAATTTGGTTGATCGTAACATGATCATTGGACCGCCATGTCTGCTTATGAATATCGAGATAAGGAAACCATGTGCTTGCTATGGTGACATTTCGCTCCACAGCGAAATCAATTAGCCTTAGTCCGTTATCAGACGTGGTGTCGTGTAGGCTATGCTTACCGACTGCCCTACCAAAGATGTCCTCCTTTCCTATTTTGGCGTTAAAATCGCCCAATACGATTTTAACGTCGTATTTAGGACATTGCTCGTATGTTTTGTCGAGGAGCTCGTAGAAACACTCTTTGGTGGCAGGGTCCTTCTCTTCCGTGGGGGCATGAACACATATTAGGCTTATGTTAGCGAATTTATCCTTGATCCGGATAGTCATAATACGCTCGCTTACGTGCCGGAAGCTTAAGACTTCTTGCCTAAGTCTGCCGCGTATGACAAATCCGCATCCGAATAAGCGTTGCCTGTTGCCTCTGTAGCAATCACCGTAGTAGATGTCACAGTTTTTCATCCTCCTTTTGCTCGGCCCATCCCATCGCACTTCCTGGATGGCGGTAATATCTGCTTTATAGCAGTCTAGGGCCTCTGCTAATTGTTCGGCTGCACGTGGTCTGTAAAGGGACAGAACATTCCACGTACAGATCCGAAGGTCGTTGTCCTTATTTCGTTTGCTGGGGTCGTCATTAGTTGAGTCATCCTTACCCGAGGCATTTGGTTGTTTCGGAACCATGAGTTTTTTACGTGGTAGGGAAGTTACCCCGACGGCACAACCCTCAACCTGGAGGGCCAGTTCCTTAATTATTCCCCTAGGACGAGGGGCCGGGTACACCGGTGCCAGTAGTCCACTACGGGAGTATGAGCGCTGCCGTTGGCCCATTAAGGGCTCCTCCGCCACCATCTCTATTCCAATGTCCTGACCAACATTGGAAATTGCTTACCGACCTGTAATCCGAATACGTCGAAGCAGCTCGCGCAAGGTATTCACGAAGTTCAACCTAACTGGAACTATAGACGCCACCGTTGACTCCGTCTAGGGAATTCGTCCGCTGCCGCCTGGAACAGGAAGAAGTGCTCTAGTGGAAAAGCACTCTTCCCCCCCCCCCCCCCCCCCCCCCCCCTCTCTCATCTGCTGCCACCAAGAATCCGCCAAACGGGTTTGGTTACCCACTTCTTGCATAGGCACCCGGCTGTCACCGCGTGGAGGTTGAGAGTAGGAGTTGGTAGGCCTCAGCTGAGTGAAAACGCTTGTGTTTTCATATGATCGAATGCACTACCGTTTGACCAGCCTTTTGTCTTTGCTCCTTCGTTTATGTCCATGATCATCTTTACATATTTTTTTGGAACCCTCAGTGTCTTAGCGCCACCCGTATCAGATGTCGTGGTTGTCTGTCGAATGCCTTTTCAAAGCCAACTAATACAATATGGAAATCCTTTAAGGAATCACGATGTTTTTCCATTATTATCCTTAAACTTTGGATTGAATCTGTTGTTGACTTACCCGCGACAAACCCGAACGGATCATCAGATAGCCGTATTATTTTTCGCAGTCGGCCGCCTAATGCCCGCTTAACGGTCTTCATGGTGTATGATACCAGATTGATCGAAGGTAGTTGTCACAGTTTTGCGTATCACCCTTCCCTTGTTATATAGAAAGAAGGTAACTTTCCCTCCATTGATTCGGCATTGGATCACCTCTCACAAATTTGAATAAGAGAATTCTGAGCCATCTGAACCCGATGTCTCCGATCTTTTTCCAAACCGCAGAGGCCATCTCGTCTGGCCCAACCGCTTTTCGTTTTGTTGAGTATTTGACCGCCTCAGTAACTTCTTCGGCTGTAATGTCGGGTATTTCTTCACAGTGGCTTTTGGAAAGTATAGCCGGGAAAAATGTCAATTCAGAATTATTTCACAATACTGCCGCCACCTTTGCAGAATTTTGTCGTCATCCACAACAAGTTGGCCATGGGCGTTGTTAGCCTTCCGTCCTCAGGCCTATGTTTTACTTACGCGGTCCTCACACTGTGGTGTGACATACCCCAATTATAAATATGGAAATAAAGATGTGTTTCTGTTGAATTACATTTTAATTCGTTATTAATTTTTTTAAGACACCCAAATATGGTTCAATATTCCACTCATTAAAAAAAAAATAAAAATATTTATTAGAAAAAAAGTTATTTCACAATTAGTATAGTATAATTAAAAGTAAAGTCAAATTTCTCAGAAGTTATAAGTGTATATGTAAAAAAATATACCGCGTATGTTGTGCGAAATGATGTTATATAATAATGTAAAATATTACGCCTTTTTTGTTGCAAACCATTGTAAGCGGAGTATTGAAATGCATGAATCAAAAACGAAATTTTATTTACTGCATTCGACACAATGCAGGGAGCGATGCTCTTCGTGCATAGGCTGTTGACATGCCACACGCGCTTTTTTTGTTTTTCTATCTTTTTTTCTCTCACAGAAGTTGCATCTAACATATTTTTCTAAATTTGTTGGTTGTCGAGATTAAAAATTGGTTGTCGTTTCATTTTGTGATTCACTGCTCAATACTCATTCGATAATTTGTCTCAAACGCCATCTTAAACTTATTTTTTATGAATAAATAAACGCCACACTTGCAGATCAATGTATTTGTTTTTTTTTTGTATTCAAATGCTGGATAAACTACTAAAAACGAAGTAAAAACACTTAAACACCTTTATTCACAAACTGTAAAAAACACTTACATGAACTGCACACTGGGGTGTATCATACCCAATATAACTTGTTAAAGTAAAATCATATATTTAAAAAAAATTCAAATCGCTCAAAACCATCGCCTACTACTGCAAAAAATGTTGAATTGAATTTACATAGGCATGCTATGGCTGACAAAAAAAAATAATGGTAACGGCACGGTTTGAAATCTTTTGTGGGGTATCTCATACCCCAGTGGGAGGAGGGAAGGTTAATGAACTTTGGCGAACCTCCTAAGCATTTTGAAGTGGGCGCCTTGGCACAAATGGTTAGTGTGTCAGACCACTGCGCGTAAGGTTCCAAGTTCAAATTCGAGAAAACACCAACAACTTTTTTCACGGTGCCAGCTCCCGCGAACGTCTGACGAACATCTGAGAGAATTGCACTTCTTCTTCGGTTTTTTCTTACAACATCTGTGTTCCATTTCGACGCGAGCTTTTCGTCACTACTATTAGAGGGCACTTTGACCGAATTTTGAAAGCCGCTTTCTTCTTATTTATCACTTCCTTAGCTTACTCCACCACCATGTTTCTTTGGCGTGTTGGTGGTGGGCTTTTGAAGCTCCTAGCAGTGATTTGGCCTTCTTTAAGTAAGTTCGCTGTATGCAATCCCACATATTTTGTACTTTTCACTCCTCATCCTCAGCTCCGTTGATGGTGTGAGGGAGGTAATTTTTCATCACGAAAACAAAAGCCTCTCCTTTTTCTTTGTCCATATTATACCACTTGATTTTCTTAGGCATCCTTGTTTGGTTGATTTTCTTCGGTGTTTTCATAAAAAATTCTGTAAGCAGGAGACGGTGCTGCTGAGCGATCGCCTCTCCCAGGTTCCTTGTGCAATCTTTTACCCGAGGCTTCATGAAACTGACTACTAAATAGTAGTCAATCTAGGTTTCATCTCCACCACTGCTGTAACTGATCAGGTGGCGGCTTTGTTTGATGAACATGGTATTTAACAGGATAAGACTGTCTGATTTGTTCTGATGATGAGTTCTGGAAAAAGATGGGAGACATCGGGTTCAGATGGCTCAGAATTCTTATCTCCAAATTTGTGAGAGGTGATCCGATGCCGAATCAATGGAGGGAAAGTTTCCTTCTCCCTGTATAAAAAGGAAAGGGTGATACGCGAAACTGTGGAAACTACCGTCCGATCAAGCTGATGTTACACTCCATGAAGATCGTTGAGCGGGTATTAGGTGGCCGACTGCGAAAAATAATATGGCTATCTGATGATCAGTGCAGGTTTGTCGCGGGTAAATCAACCACAGATGCAATCCAAAGTATAAGGATCATAATGGAAAAACGTCGTGATTCCTTCAAGGATAGTGCGAAAAGTTCAAATATCTGGGATCTATGATCAATAGCAAAGCAACCTGTGATGACGACATCAATCATCTCGTAGGCGTAGGGTGGATGAAGTGGCGAGAAAATTCCTCTATCTTTTGTGACAGAAAAATACCACCTAAGTTGAAGGAAAGGCTCTACACCGCAGTTGTGCGTCCAGCGCTCACATACGGTTCACAATGTTGGACGATGTACAAAAGGTATGAGAGTAAATTAACGGCAGCTGAGATGAAGATGCTTCGCATGACAGCAAGAATGACAAAGCTTGATCGAAAAAGAAGTTCGAAGCTTTCACATCAAGGAAACCATCGTAGAAAAAAATAGAGCGCGACCGTCTCAGCTGGTATTGCCACGTTCGAAGAAGAGATCATTTGAACCATGTTAAAAAGGCAATATCAATGCACGTTCCAAAGACATCGCGATGTAGGAAAGGCAGGCCTATGAACACGTGGATCAGACAAATGCGACGAGATCGGCATTTCATTGGCCTCAGTAACCGAATGATCCAAAATCGGCAGGCCTGCCGATATTTTCTGAGGACAAATAGGCGAACCCCACAGGCGGATCAGTAGAAATGCGGTGAAGTGGGAGGGTTGTGATCCCTTGTTTTCGGAGCATAACCTCGCTGATTAAAGGAAGACGAAGACGAAGAAGTTTGTGCGAAACACCTCGACCTATACAAAACCGATCGGACAAATCTCTGTAGGAACAACCATTGGCCAGTTTCCATATCGTTATCAGTAAAGCATGGTTCAAACTGATTGCAGGTCGTCCGGTTTCAGCTCTTTCCCAAAAAGGCTCGAGTTTAAAAAGAAGTTGCTGCCAACCAAAGAAACTAAAGCAATGCGTCTAATAACTATTTTCTTCCCTTGAATGTTTGCCAACTCATTCTAAAATGACTAAAGAAAATGTCATCGGGAAATATTTGTATCAGTTTAAAAAAGTCTTTTACTTTTGATGACATGGCGCTGCACTCCCCATATTTTAGCGTTCACCATATTTTTTATTGTTTTATTTTTACCTCTTTTGTTATTTCTTCCTTGACAACTATTAAGAAGCGTATTTAAAATTAAGACGATTAAGAGATGCTGTTTGAAAACAGTAAAACGAAAGAAAATAAAATTGCGCAGTGAGCTGTTCGTAAACTTCTTAAGTTTGCAAAGCAATCATATGCTTTTGACGTTTCAACTGCTTTTTTGCACATGCTTTGCAGTAGTATGCTTTGCAAATCTTGGGTTTACGAATTCACCCCTACCTTGCTCACTTCCCACTGCGCTAGCGTCAGTGAGTGTGCTATCCACATCCTCCCTGTCGTTAGCCAGTAAAACTTCCTCTAGGTCTTTCACCAATCCAGAGGTGAAAGACTGGAGGCAAAACAACGTCATCATCGCCTTCTGGTTTGTCATTTTTATATTTTTTTTGTATATTTTCCAGGAAGTTGAGGAATCTGTTGTTACCGCATTCTCGATGACCATTGCGCTCGATTGAGTACATGCGTATTAGCCTTAGCTGACATTAATCTAGTGAACTAAGTTTAGTCATTTCCAGCGGCGCCAACGGGAAAAACTGGAAAAGAGAATTTTTGCCCACTTACCCACCGACTTACCCGCTGAAGGAATGAAATGACTAAATGCTGAGCGAGTTCGAAGTGGTCGGGTAGACGATGAAAAAAGAGCATACGAAAGGAATCGCAGTATCGCAACAGCAATGGAACGAATCCATAAAAGGAAGATGGACGTATCCGTCTTATACCAGTGATCGATCGGGAACCATGGCGAAAGGAACATTTATCTGATTCAGTTTTTGACGATGCATGGCTTTTTCAGAGAATATATTATCTTCAAATCTGGGCATGAAACTATCCCAAACTGTCCGCATTGTGAAAATGGTTCGGGAAACGAGGAACACGTATTTTCTCGTTGCCTACGATATGACACTGAAAGGATCGCCCTATGGGACCAGTTTGGGGAGTGGCCTTTTCCCGAAAACGTCAATTACATGCTCCAGAATGACGAAACCTGGAGCATAGTAAGCAACCTGTCAAGGACCTTAGGCTCTCGAAGCGACCAAGGATATCTTCATGCTCTTTTAATAAAGTCCATATTTCAGCGCCGTAAAGCAGGACTGGGATGATCAAGGTCTTACATAGAGTTTCCTTAGTTGTTCGAAATAGGGCTTTACTGTTGAATTGCCTTATAAGCAGAAAAAACAGCGATTGGCAAGAGTTATTCTTCGACTGATTTCTGCACTGATTTTGTTTGTAGAATTTATAGCAGAGCCAAGGTAGACAAAGTCCTTTACTACCTCGAAGTTATAGCTGCCCATGGTGACGTTCTGTTAATTCGTCGGTGTTGGCTGTCCCTTCTTGTTGACACCGTATATTTGGTTTTGCCCTCGTTCATCGCTAAACCTATTTTTGCTGCTTCCGCCTCAATGCTTGCAAACGCACCGGTGACAGCCCGCTGAGTTCGTCCGATAATGTCTATATCGTCGGCGTACAGACTTGTGATAGATTGTGCCTCCGGTGTTGGCTTGTGAGTTCCGCACAATCCGTTCAAGTGCAATATTGAAGAAGTCACATGACAGCGCGTCACCTTGTCTAAAACGTTTTTTGACATCAATGGTCTCGGTAACGACATTGCCGACTTTGATGGAGCAGCGAGCGTTCTCCATCGTCAGCCTGCACAGACGGGCAAGTTTGGCAGCGATGTCAAAACTAGACATGGCTCTATAAAGCTCTTCTCTATAGATGCTGTTATAGGCGGCCTTGAAATCGGTAAAGAGGTGGCGAGTATCGATTTGGAATTCTTGGGTTTTCTCCAGGATCTGCCGAAGTGTGAAGATTTGATCGATGGTGGACTTTCCTGGCCTGAAACCGCACTGATAGGGTCCAATCAGGCTATTGATAAAAGGTTTCAGGCGTTCACACAATATCGCAGAAAAGATCTTGTATGCGATGTTGAGGAGACTGATGCCTCTATAATTGGCGCAGTTGAGGGGGTCTCCTTTCTTGTGGATCGGGCAAACGATGCTGAGATTCTATTCATCAGGCATACACTCATCTGACCAAATATTAGAAATGAGTTGGTGTATGCACTCTACCAATTCATCCCCAGCTGCCTTGAAAAGTTCGGCCGGTAAGCCGTCAGGTCCAGCAGCCTTGTTCGATTTTAGCTTGGATATTGCTATCCTCACTTCGTATTGGTCAGGTGGACGGAAATTTTGACCATCATGGTCTATGTTGAATGGTTCATTCTGCCTGACAGCGGGATGTTGGTCTTCGTCGCCGTTATACAGTCTGCAGAAGTAGTTTTTCCATATTCTCAGCACCGACTGTGATTCTACTACGAGGTTTCCATTTTCATCTCTACAGGTAGCACAACATGTGCTAATTGTAAGGGAAAGCACACGGCAAACTATAGAGGCTGTGAAGTAGGTAAAGAGTTGCAAAATCGGAGAGATGTGCTCCTTCAGCCAATAAATGCAAAATCAAAACTGCAAACTAAGCCAATGCGTAACATCGCGCAGGAGAAAGTAGGCAAACTAAAACTACCGGGTTCAGAGCACAAAAAGGTGAGGGAATGAGTGACAACAGAAAAGTCCTCAACATCTGTTCTTAAAAGAAACGGTACTGAAAACTTACCATTGGAAAAGTCACCCTCGTACAGCAGGAGTGCAGACTTACGCTCAGGCCGCGGCATCCGAAAAACCAAAAAACCTTGAAATTTCGACGGACCCTGTCTCTCATGTTTTGTCGGTTATTCTCGAGGAATTTGAAGAACAAAGCAAAATAAATAAAATTATTCTCGATAGGCTGGTTGAGCTGAAAATAATTCTCAGACAACGCGTACTTCAACTAGAATATGAATAACAAACGAATGTTAAAAATATGTGCTTGGAATGCAAACAGACTTTTGCAAAAACTCGACGAATTGGAAATATTCATGCGTGAAAACGATATTGATATTTGCTTGATTTCTGAAACCCACGTAAAAAAGGAATCGCATTTAAAAATAAAAGGCTATAAGGATTACCACGCTTGTCACCCTTCGGGAAAAGCGAGAGGCGGATCATCTTTGTTTATTAAAGACTGCATCGAACAATCCGAAGACCTAAAGATAGAGCTTGAAACTTTGCAACTGTGCACGATTCGAGTTAAAAATAGTCAGCGTACTCTTAAAATCTCATCTATCTACTGTCCACCGCGTTCCGCGCCTGAAAAATCTGATTTTACTAACTTGTTTGAATCGCTGAAACCTAATTATATCATCGGCGGCGACTTTAATGCGAAACATACGTTCTGGGGCTCAAGATACAGCTCGAAAAAAGATAGAATGCTCTATGGGGCAGGTATGGAGTACAGCTGTGACTTCCACTCGACGGGTAAACCAACTTACTGGCCAACTGATACTTCGAAAATACCTGACCTGATCGATTTTTTCGTTGTGAAAGGAATATTTACCAACCACATAAAAGTCGAAGACAGCTTTGATCTGTCGTCTGATCATTCCCCGGTTATTTTAACAATCAACGAAAAACTAGTCTATAACCAAGAGCCAGCGAGATTACCTGGTCGAACAACTAACTGGGAAGGCTTTAGGAACGAAATTGAAGATAATGTTGAACTGAGCGTTCCACTTACGACACCGTATGAACTTGTGGTTGAAGTTGATCGCTTCGTTGAGATCGTACAGCTCGCCTTTTGGAATAATACGCCCAATCCAAGGAAGAAACCTTTAAACCGTACGATGGTCAAGTGGTTTACGATAACCGCAATAGGCTGGATTTACCATCTGACGATTTGACGCTCACAAGTGCAACGCTAAGGGAACTCACAAATGAGATCGAGAATATAAAACCTAAGAAATCTCCTGGTTATGATTTGATTACCGGAGAAATTCTCAAAGTTTTACCTAGAAAAGCATTGATTAAGCTTCTTCATATTGTAAATGCTGCACTCAGATTAAAACACGTGCCGAGCCAATGGAAAGTTGCGGAAGTCATAATGGTTTTAAAACCAGGAAAACCGCCAAATGAGGTAAAATCGTATAGACCAATTTCGCTTCTTCCAATCATATCGAACATTTTCGAGAGGATATTATTAAGACGTCTCCAACCGGTTATAGAAGAAAATAATCTTATCCCTGACCACCAGTTTGGGTTCAGAAGTAAGCATTCGACCATTGACCAGATGCATAGAATTACTGACGTAATCGAGAAAGCACTTGAAGAAAAAAAAATATACTCCAGCGTATTTCTTGACGTCTCGCAAGCCTTTGATAAGGTGTGGCATGATGGCTTGAAATGCAAACTACGACAAGTTCTCCCTGTATGCTTATACGATATTCTACAATCATATCTCGGGAACAGACTCTTTCGTGTTAGACATGGAGTCGAATACTCCGAGCTCAAGGAAATTTCGGCCGGCATACCGCAAGGAATCGTTCTTGGGCCGCTTCTCTATTTGCTATATACTCGTGATATACCGAAAGAAGATGGCACTATCATTGCTACGTTTGCCGATGACACCGCTATCCTAGCAGTAGGTAAATCAATCGAAGAAACGAATGCAAAACTGCGAAACGCACTGAATAATGTAAATGAATGGACGAGGGACTGGCAGGTCGCCCTCAACGAATCTAAATCTGTTTACGTGAATTTCACTTACAAGAAAACTAATGACTTGCCAATTTTCCTAAACTCGGCGCGAATACCCTTTGCAAACGAGGCCAAATACCTGGGAATAACACTCGGCACAAGGTTGAAATGGAATTTGCACGTGAAAATGAAACGTAAAGAACTCGAAATCAAATATAGAGAAATGTACTGGCTACTCGGAAAACATTCCCAGCTCAGTACTGAGAACAAACTGCTTTTATACAAGCAAGTGCTAAAGCCGGTGTGGACCTACAGTATACAACTTTGGGGTTGTACTAAGTAAACAAATGCAAATACTTTACAAGCTTTTCAGAATAAAGTGCTAAGAGAAATTGTCCAAGCACCGTGGTATAGTTCAGAATTCCGACAATCGAAGCTGAAACTAGAAGCTTCGCGAGAAAGCATAGAAACCGACTAATCGGACATGTCAACAATACAGTCCTACAAATTTTGGATGAGAGTAATGCCGACTACATACAAAGGACAAAACCTTTCGACTTGGCGAGATAAGGATTAATCGCGTCTGGATTGCGGAATATGCAGGGCCCTTCAGTGGAAAGTAACCTGCCAAACGTTTTTATTTCGTGATAGAAAAATTGCTTGATAAGTTATACTTGCGATGTCTAACAAATTTATATCGAATGGTGGTGTTTTTTTAGTCAGTAAGAATCTGACACTACTATGAGCACGCGCTTGCTATTCTCATAGTGTCTATGGAAGATTTTTCACCTATACTCGGAAAAAAAAATTTAATTTATTTTCTTCAATATCTTTTCTTGCAATATAAATTTTCCTATTTTTGTTAATAGTTTCTATTTCCTTAGATTTTGATTCCAACAGTATGATTTGTGTTTTAAATTTATTCACTATTGTTTCCACAATAGGAATATGGTCATCCAGATTTTCTTCCTGGCTGTGTATTGTTTCCACATCTACACTTCCTACCTCACTTATTTCATGTATTTCGGGACCTTTTTCAAGTATGTCTTCTTCTAAACTTATTTTGTTGATTTCGGTTCGATCGACATTGATTCTACTAAGAAAATCAGCGACATTATATTGTTTCCCTTTGATGTACTCGAATTTGAACCTAATCTTAGCAACCATCTTTGAAGTCTAGGACTTAAGTGTCTACACTATTTTTTCGAATGCAGGCATTTTATTGGTTGATGATCGGTATTAACGTCAAATTCGACACCATAAAGATAAGGTTTAAAATAATGCGTTGACCAAATAATCGCTAACAGTTCTTTTTCTATTGCGCTATACATAGTTTCATGCTTATTTAGCGTCCTGCTTGCATAGGCTATAGGATGGTTATCCTGACTTAGGCAGCGCCGATCGCATATTTTCTCGTATCAGTTGTCAACTGAAATTTATTTTTGAAATTAGGATAATGTAATACAGGTGGGTTGGTAATCAATTCTTTCAATTTATCAAAAGCATTTACGTATTGAATGTCAGACAGATTAATTTTCGTTTCTTTCTTTAGGTATTTTGTAATGGGTCACTTTGGCGTTATCTCGGACAAATTTCCGATAATACCCAGTTAAACCTAAAAAGCATTCAATTTGCTTTGGAGTGGATGGTAGCTTAAGTTTTTTTATGGCTTCTATTTTCATTGGATTGGGCTTTATCCCTTTATCTGTTAGAAGATGGCCAAAATACTCTGTTTGTTTCGTAAAGAAATTGCACTTATCCATTTGTATCTTTTAGTTGTGTACATCAAATATTTTATTTAAATTTTCCATATGTTCCTCAAGACTAGTACTAAATATGAGTATTTCATCGAGATATACGACACATATTTTGTTAATTAGTCCTTTGAGCCCCTGGTTCATCATTCGCTGAAATGTGGCCGGTGCATTTTTTAGACCAAAGGGCATTCTTATATACTCGTAATGACCTTGTGGCGTAGAGAAGGCAGTTTTTGCTTGATCTTTCTCATCAACTAGAATTTGATGGAAGCCTTTTGCGAGATCTAGAATGGTGAAATATTGAGCCCTCCCCAATTTGTCGAATATATAATCAATATTCGGAATTGGGAATTTATCGCTCACTGTGATTTCATTAAGTTTCCTATAGTCGATAACGAGCCGCCATTTCTGTTGGCCTGAGTTATCTATTTTCTTAGGAACTATCCAAATGGGGCTATTATAGGGGGAATTGCTCTCCCTTATAATTCCTTGATTTAACATCTCGCTAATCTGCTTTTCTACTTCCCTTTCGTGTATTGGCGGAAGTCGGTAAGCTCTTGAATAAATTGGTTCATTAGAAGTAGTAATAATTTGGTGTTTTATTCCGTTAACGCTTGTCAATTGTTGCCCAAGAATAAATCTTTGTTGTCTTTTAAAATGTTGCGAAAACTTTTAAGTTCTTCTTCATTTAACTTTGATGTATCTAATTTGTTGATAAGATTATCTTGAGATTCTATGCATTCTAACATATTTATATTTTCATAAGAACTCATATCCAGGCTACATGGTTAGCAAGAGTAGCAAGACGCTTTCAATCCAACCTTGGTTTGATAATGACTGTAGAAGAGCGAGGCATCAGTCCTTTCTATAGCTTAAGTTATTCCGACAGTTCAGTGGTGATTTCTTTAAAGACAAATATATAAATAGTAATAGCATGTATAAGGTTATATGCAGAACAAAAAAGAAGCTGTATTATGAAGCAGTAGCTCGAAGACTGGCCCAGTGCCGTAACGCAGTCCAGTTTTGGGTCCTAGCACGGAAAATCAATGGAAGAAAAGGAGTTATCAGCAGAAACTTGAGCCCGAACATGCTTCTTACATACTTTAGAAACCTACTAAATCCTAATATAATGAGGGTATCATTTCAGTATGCAGCTCCTGGTTATACGATATACTTGATGCACCTATCACCCGAGAAGAAGTAATTAAAGGACTCAATAACCTGAAGGACGACAAGGCCCCAGGTTCTGATAAGGTACCAGTTGAATTCTATAAGTATGGGACCAATTTATTTATAGATAAGCTCGTTCTATTATTTAATAACGTGTTGGAGCAAGAAATGATTCCGCAGCAATTTAAAGAAGCTCTAATATACCCTTTATACAAAAAAGGCTGCCCAGCTGACCCGGCAAACTATCGAGGCATCTCCTTTTTGAATGGCTCTTATAAAGCATTTACTGCAGTCCTTCAAAGACGGCTGACGGCATGGATTGACACCAACAACCTCCTAAAGGAGTACCAAGCCGGATTCAGGCCTGGGTATTCTACCATCGACCATATATTCGTCATGAGAAGTATAGCAGAATCGTACATCTTGCAGGGCAAAAAACTATACGTTTTTCGTAGACTTCAAGGCAGCTTTTGACACCGTGGATAGAAATACTTTGTTCTACAAGCTTTATAATATCGGAATGTCGCGAAAATTTGGAAGAGTTTTGGAAAAGCTTTACGTAGATACTCGGGTTGCGGTATGGGATGGAGAAGCGAATTCCGTGTGGTTCCAAGCAAAATCAGGAGTCAGACAAGGATGAGCGCTCAGCCCTTGCCTATTTGCGCTATTTATTGACGATCTTACCGATTGCTTGCCAGGAGGTACACACTTTTCTGGATCATGCATAAAGGCCCTGATGTTTGCTGACGACATAGTTCTGGTTGCAAATACACCAGAATCTCTCCAGCTTATGATTAATCGTTTATATGAATACTCATGATTTTCAAGAAGGGTGGAGGCAGAATGCGGTTGAACGAAAAATGGAAATTTAATGGTGCGGAAGTGGAGGTGGTGACTGAGTACAAATACCTGGGGGTGCTACTGACAAAAAACCTTAGTATGGATAAACATCTTAAGTTAAAGTTAACTCAGGCGAAAACTGCCATAAATACAGCATGGAGTAGATGTCTTGGTAATAAATTCGTAGCTCAGAGCAGTAAGTATAAGGTACTTGAGGCAGTCTCCGAATCTATTTTATTTTATGCGGCCCAAGCTTGGGGGTGCAAGTATTTCGATACCGTTGAAAATCTACTAAGGTACTATATTAAGCGTGCATTTCGTCTTCCACCTAACACGCCTAATTACATCCTTATGCTGGAAACAGGACTGTCCCCACTCTTCATAAAGACACTGAAACTGCAAATAGATTATATAATTAAAGTTATGAACATGCCCAACTCCCGCCTGCCGAAAATAGCGGCTCTAAGAGCAATACATACCAAGCGGAGCTGGTATGCAGAATGGTTGGATTTAGCAGATAGCTGTGGTATGGAAATAAATCTAGATGTCGATAACTCTGCGAACTGGAAGCCGATACTCTATGATCTCATCGCGAAAGTTGATACGAAATTTGTGGTATGTATACAGGACAAGCTACGAGTTCGGTCCATCGATCCATCTACAGCCGACTGAACCATCACCTAAATGAGAGAAATTATTTTAAAGATGCTTATGAAGTAGAGAAGATATCGATGATGCTAAAGCTAAGAGCAGAACTCTTGAAATTGAACTACATCTCACATGGGGAGGATTTACCATTACTCTGCAGTATTTGCAATCTAGCCGAAAGAGAAGACGTGCTGCATTTTGTTGGCAAATGTCCAATTCTCCGAGAGATTCGAAGAAACAACCTTGGAAGCGATTTTCTGGCAGAAGAAGCAGTAATAGACTTACTTAATGAATTAAACGTTGAGAAACTATTCCACTATTGTAAATTAGCACTTGCTTATTGAGAAAGAATATTGAATGAACATTTTTAAAGATCAACGTATAGAGATATAAAAATAAAAAAAAACTCTTTTATTTAATAATTTGTAAATTTTAATTGTCAATCAGGCAGACGGCAATGCTATGAGTTTATTGATTGTATCTTAAATACACGATTGTAATTTTTATAAGCGACATAAATAAAATAAGATCTAAAATCTAATCTAATCTAATCTATTTTCATAAGCATAGGGACAATCGAACCCTTTAAACTTAATTATATTTTGATTTATTTCTATTTCTTGCTTCTTTAAGTCTATTCTAGCTTCTAATGGTATCAGAACATTTGTTCCTATAATGGCGTCGAACTTTTTGTTACTAAGATCCAACAAATTCCATGATATTGTCACATTGATATTGAATTCATCTGGAATTTTTGTGATTTTTTCAAAATTTATAAATGTTTGCCCAGTAACAGTATTAATCGGTATTGGTTGAATTCTATTATTTGCAATTTGGGGAAGTATGGACTGATCAAGAATTGATATACATGATCCTGTATCTACCAAACAATCGATCTTATGTCCATGAATAATTAATTCAACTATTGGAAATGCGTTGTACCCGAGGCGCTGACATGAAAATTGCCAGCGCTTTGTACAGCTTTTCTACTTATATTATCAACATCCATGGATTCAATTTGTCGATGGTTTCTATACTGCCCTGATTAATTGTTTCTGAACTATTTTGAACTGTTTTGGTTTTGGAAATTTTTATTATAGTTACGCCTATTGTTGTTATGCTGATAGTTATTTCTATTTTGTTCTAACCTATTACTATAAGCATTTACATTTCTTTGTCCACTGTTATTCCCATATTGTACAGAACTGTTTCTAAGATGTCCTGAGTTTTGTCGGTTCTGGTAGTTTGTTTGGTAGTTATTTCTATTGCTGTATTGATAACTATTCCTAGTACTGTTATTCTGCTGATTATTCCTATTTTGCTCTACACTATTATATCGTTGTTGTGATGGTTGATTTCTACTGTAATTAAAATTTACATCTTCTACCTTTTCTTTAATTCCTGTTGCTAGCAAGCATAAGCTTCCGCTAAAGTGCTTACTCTCTTAGCCCTAAGAAATATCTCTTCCTGCCTAGGTATTTTGAAAAAAAATTTTGAAAGAGTAGGGGAAAGGTGCGAACAGTGAGACACTTTTCCTTTAAATTGGTATATATCTGAATGTTTTCAAGCAATCTTAACCAAACTTGGAGTATATTTTAAGGCATATTTTACCTTAATGTTCCAATACAAATTTTAGTGGAAGGGCCCATGAGAGCATCACAACAAACTGAATCTTAGGAAAAGTCAAACTGTCTCACTGTTTGCGAGCGGTGCGATCAATGAGACAGTGTAAGGCGAACAGTGAGACGAACGAAAAAAAAACAGAAAATAAGTAATAAAATGTTAAATAAGTAGGTAATTAGTATTTTATTAAATAAATTAAGTAACGTAAATATATTCAGAAAAAAAGTAACAATAAACTAAAAGTAAAAAAAAAAAAAAAATCACATTGAGATCATTTAAATTCAGATATGGTTTCGAATAAAAAAAATATTAATCACTTTAGGCTGCTTCCATAGCCCTGAAAGTCAACATCAAACACAACCGATGCCCTTTGGCGACTAGTGTGACCACATGGAGTCGGCGTAGGCAGCACCAGCTCTATATCTTCCTGTGCTACCGATGCAATATCCTCAACCTCAGGCTCAGTGAATTTGTTCCTTGTGCCGCTCCTCCGCAGGAAGAGAATTTGGTAGTGATTGCTGTCGTCTTTGTCTTATATTATTTGGCCAATATAATAAACTGTTTTATTTTTGTCCGCATTGAATCGAACCAAAACATAGGTCCCGGTTTTGATTTCTTGCGAAAAAATTTCCTCCGTAGAGCGCACACTAACGAACGAACCGTCTATAGAACAATCTCGAAGAATAACGTCCTCATTGCCATCTGATTCAGACTCAGATTGAAGTATCTTCCGCTTTTTGATAGCTTGAATCTTCCTTTTTGGCGTCTTTTTCAACAATTCTCTCTTCTCTAATTCTTCTTTTTCCGGCGTGTCCGTCAGTATCGTACTTTTCCCCTTTTATCGTTGTTTCCTCTTATTCTGTCTTGGTGGAGCCTTAGGGTAGCCTTTGAACTGTTCTGGGCTGATAAAATCACTTTGTGGTTCGGGACGTCTGGGTTGATTTGAAACATTCAAAATTGTTTCTCCTTCAGGATCAATCCTTTCTGGTGTGATGAGTGTCGATACTCCACCGCTTGCGCTTGGGCCTGTTTCCTCAGTTGCATCAATAAGAGGCCTGTCGGTGACCAAACTGCTCATAAAGTCCACATCAGTGAAAGCATTCCTGTCTGGAGGATAGATTCCAGGCTTTTGAAATCCTGCCATGATGTTCGACGGTGTCATCGACTTTTCAAAAGCGTAACCGGCTGCTTTTGCTATGTCGTAAATGGAAAATGTTTTACCAGGATTCTACATCATGAATGAGTCTATTGCTTGGTTGTACGCCGTTTTAAACGGTTTGTAGACGGAGACATCCAGTGGTTGCATTTTGTTGGACGAATGTGGCGGAAAAGTCAACATTATTACGCCATGCTCTTTTCCATAATTGAGAGCGGCAGCGCTGATGTGACTTTCGTGATTGTCCATCAACAACAGGGTGGGTTTTTCTTTGGAGCTAGATGTGAATTTAACAAAATGTTCCACCACTTTGAAAAAACAACTCGAGTTCATCCACCCCGATGGATTTGCAAGTCCAAGTGTACCTGCAGGTGCACCAAGCAGCATATGGTCTTTAAAATGCACTCTGGGAAAAATCATTACTGGAGGGATGTAGTGGCCAGTTGCACTTATAATGCAACACAAGGTGACTAACGTTCCTCTTTCAGCGCTGGTTACTTTATTAACTTGCTTAATACCTTTTTGTGCAAGTATTTTCGCAGGAATCTGGACCGTTGTTAACCCGGTTTCGTCAAGGTTATATATGCGAGTTCCTGAAGGAAATCCGTCGGAAGATCATGACAGAACGTCGAACAAATTGTCATAGAACTTGTTCACATTGTGCCTGTTAAACCAAGTTGCCCGAGATAGGCTGCATGCCTCTGGAGTGCGAAGGGCAAGGGAAGGATTCCTTTTACGGAAGCGTTTGAGCCAGTCAGTGCTCGCTCTCTTGTTTTTTATCCAATAATCTGCCACTTTTTTGGAATTAGCAGCTGCGGTCTGGTAAGCCAACCGCCCTACATCTAGCAACGTTAATCCATAGAACATAGTGGAGCAGTTTTTTATATGGGATGTTAAAGATAGTTCTTCTGATCCACTCAGGCCTATTCCAGACATTTATTTGAATGGAACAGTGCTTCCCAAGTGCGAAAAGTTCAAATATCTGGGATCTATGATCAATAGCAAAGCAACTTGTGATGACGACATCAATCATCGTGTAAGCGTAGGGTGGATGAAGTGGCGAGAAAATTCCGCTATCTTCTGTGACAGAAAAATGCCCCCTAAGTTGAAAGGAAGACTCTACACCGCAGTTGTACGTCCAGCGCTCACATACGGTTCACAATGTTGGACGATGTACAAAAAGTATGAGAGTAAATTAACGGCAGCTGAGATGAAGATGCTTCGCATGACAGCAGGAGTGACCAAGCTTGATCGAATAAGAAGTTCGAAGATCCGTGGAAGCTTTCACATCAAGGAAACCATCGTACACAAATTAGAGCGCGACCGTCTCAGCTGGTATTGCCACGTTCAAAGAAGAGATCATTTGAACCCTGTTAAAAAGGCAATATCTATGCACGTTCCAAAGACATCGCGATGTAGGAAAGGCAGGCCTATAAACGCCTGGATCAGACAAATGCGACGACATCGGCATTTCATTGGCCTCAGGAACCGAGTGATCCAAAATCGGCAGGCCTGCGGATATTTTCTGAGGTCAAATAGGCGAACCCCGCAGGCGGATCAGTAGAAATGCAGTGAAGTGGGAGGGCTGTGATCCCTTGTTTTCGGATCATAGCCTCGCTGATAAAAGGAAGAAGAAGAAGAAGTTAAAGATAGTTCTTCTTCTTTACTAAACACGGCGTTCACTGTTCGGGTACAGCCTTGCAGACGAAGATAATTTGAAAATTTTTACATACCGTGAAAGAGTTTGGTATGCCACACCATTATTTTTAGCCGCTTTTCGCAATGGAATTCCCTCATTTACCACCATATCCACCGCTTTTTTCATTGCATTGGGTGGAGTTTTCCCAAAGGAAAAACGTTCCACCGACATATTTAAATTGTTTTGTAGGAACAACAAAGCCTGTTAAGGAGAAAAAAGCAACAAAAATCAGTCCTTGTGTAATTAAAACCGGTTTACAATGAATGTGCAAGCAGTGAGACATGTCTCACTATTTGCTTTTTGGAAAAGTCTCACTGTTCGCTTTTTGTCATTTCATAGAAAAAAAAAAAAATTACAAAAATGACAAAGAATTCTAAGATTTTGTTGTTTTATTATAGCAGAACACATATAAATGTTGTATGTAAAAAAATTCCCGTTGCTATGCTAAATTTAAATACACTCCGAAAAATACTTTGAGCGATTTTTTTTTATGTTTACCCGGTGGAGGTTAACACGCAACTGAAACTCGTGTGCAACAGAATCAAAACACGTGGAGGGGGAAATAAACGTTTATACCAATACCGGCATGTCTGTGCATGCTTTCACAAAAGAGAAAAATGAGTTGTCTCACTGTTTGCACTGTCTCACTGTTAGCACTTTTCCCCTACTTTCTTCATTATTCTCTGGTTTGTAGTCTAAAGGTGGGTTTGTTTCTAACCTATACTTTAAATTTAATTTATCTAAAATAGTTTTAAGGTCAAAATAAAACTGACTTACATTGGTGTATTTTAGGTTATCGGCTTTATCTTTTAAAGTTGCAAATTCTTCTGGTACACCAAATGATTTTTTTAGTTGATCCTTGATGGCATCGTAGCTGCTGTTCGGTGCTATACTCCTTATTGACGATAGTGTTTCTCCTTGTATTTTAGATACTATTACCCTTCTTAGATATTCCTTGGTCGCTGCATCTTCAACTAACTGCAACATACAATCAGCTTCCGAAATATATAATGTAAGGGAGTAGGAGTCATCCCCTTTATATGGTGGAAGACTTCTGGCTTTCTTTATCAAATCTGGTAGACCGAAATTCATTTTGGTCTTTCTTTATATATTTTTTTTGTAGGCTCACTTTCAATTTGATTCTATTGCTATTCACTTTTTATTGTATTTTATAGGTAGTTTAACGCACTTTTCTTTGACACAATTTTGTTTTATTGGGATTTTTCTTTTGGGGTTCTTCCTTAAATTCTTCGATGCTTTCTTTATAATTTTTTTTTTTTCGTAAGCAAACTTTTAATGTTGTTTTATTGCTATGCACTTTTTAGTGAAATTTATTATTTTTATTTTTAATATACTTTAACGCACTTTTCTTTGACACAGACTTTAACTCAACTAATGAACGAACGGATAATAAATTTTTTGATTTATTATAGAAGGGAAGGGAATTATTTTTCCGTTTTTTCGACTGCGCCAGTTTTATGTTTTTAGAAAGATGAAATGAAACGACGACGACATGAGTTCTACAACTGACTCTTTATTTTTCTTTCTTATTTCTATTTATTAATGTCTTAGCATAAGTGTAATAATGAGTACATTATGGATACCTGCAGAACATTGCAAATGTCCCGTTCTGTCCAGACGGGATCAAATGACGAGATAGTTGCAGTTCTGAGATGTACTATATATTCTTAGAACTGTGGAAGTGTTGACGTTACTCGCGTGCTAATGGTAGTGTGAGATTTTTACTCACTAAAAAAACACCTTTCCTCAAAATTAATACTACAACTAAGCCGAAGCTTATCCAGCAGTTTTATTTAAGCTTATGAGACTCGTGATTTTTTGGAAAAGATGTTCGTATGTAATTAAAAAGAAATGTAGTACTTTAGACAGGTTAAATTTCAATGAAAGTCCCTGCCTTTTTCGCGACCGGCATATACTATGACGCGAGGTCAAAAGGTTTTGTCCTTTGCAGACGACGAATTGAATTGTTAGCGTCAAGTAGTTGAATGACGTACGATGTACGATTACAATGGCCATGAACACGATCTTTGTGTTTACGCGTAAACTTTGTTATCTCCTCGACGACGCTGGGAATTCACAGATCTCGATGAATATCTTCGTTACGTACATACCACGGTGCATTGACTATCGTTCTAAGAACTTTATTTTCAAAAGCTTGTATGATGTTTCTATTGCTTTCCTGGTACAACCCCATAGTTGTAAACCATACGTCCACACAGGCTTTAGCACTTGCTTATAGATAAGCAGTTTGTTATGTAGGCTCAACTTCGAATATTTTCCAAGAAGCCAGTACATTTGTCGATATTTGTTTTCGA
This sequence comes from Brachypalpus laphriformis, assembly GCA_945910035.1. Classification (NCBI taxonomy): domain Eukaryota; kingdom Metazoa; phylum Arthropoda; class Insecta; order Diptera; family Syrphidae; genus Brachypalpus; species Brachypalpus laphriformis. The sequence goes on from OX246757.1 coordinate 19,132,003, forward strand.
GCTCTTCATGTTTCTTTTTTACGTGCGATTTCAATTTAAGCTTGACATCTAGAGTCATTCCTAGATATTTTGCATAGTTCGCGTACGGTATTTGAGCCGAGTTTAGATACACAGGCAATCTATCTACTTTTTTGTAGGTAAGGTTGAATAGAATTGCTTTCGTTCAGCACAACACGCCAAGAATTCGTCTAAGTGTGGACTTTATTAATGGCATGTTGAAGCTTTACAGTTGCTGCTTCAATAGTATCGCCCGTTGTCAATATCGCCGTATCGTCCGCAAACGTGGCGACGACGCAGTTTCTTTCCTACGCGATATCACGCGTGTTGAGTGCGTATAGAAGTGGGCCAAGGACACTTCCTTGTGGGACTCCGGCCGCAATCTCCTTGAAGTCAGAGCGGGATATCACGCGTGTAGAGTGCATATAGAAGTGCCGCAATCTCCTTGAAGTCAGAGTAATCGTTTCCGTGCTTAACACGAAAGAGTCTCTCGTTGGGGTACGATCGTAAGATTAGAAAGAGTTGCCGTGGTAGTAGTCGTTGCAATTTATACTCCAAGCCTTCGTGCCAAACCTTATCGAAAGCTTGTGAGACGTCAAGAAATACACCACAACAAATCTTTTTTCTTCGAGCCTTTTCTCAATCACGTCAGTTATATTGTGGACTTGGTCGATTGTAGAATGTTTGATTCTAAATCCAAACTGATGGTTAGGAATGAGACGTCTTTCATCGATTACGGGCTGTAGACGTTTTGAAAGTAGTTTTTGGAATATTTTTGAGATAACCGGCAATAGGGAAATAGACCGATATGATTTCTTTTTATTCAGACGTTTGCCTGGTCTCGGGACCATTATAATCTCGGCGACTTTCCATTGTCTCGGAACGTAGAGCAATCTAAACGAAGCGTTCATCAAATAAAGCAGTTTGCTAAGTGCTTTATTCGGTAATTCTTTGACCACCTGCGCCGTTATCAAGTCGTAACCCGCTACTTTTTTCGTCTTTAAATTTTTGATCACTTCCCTCTGTTCAATCAATGCAACTTTTTTTGCTTTAAAGTTGTCAGATGTCGTGAGTGGGGAGTTGGGCGTTAACGAATAGCCGTCGAACGGCTTAAACATTTCTTCTTAGTGCAAAGCAAAAAAGTTCTGCCTTTTCTTTGTCGCTCTTGGCCCAGTTTCCATGGTTTTTTCGAATTGGTGATGCTTGCATTTGAGGTTTCCGGATGCCTTTTAGTGCTTTCGAAAGCGAATAATTCGATTCTCTTTCAGCGGAGAGATTTTCAAGGTAGATCGCTATCTTTTTGCTTTTAAATTCGCGAATGCTATCTTTAAGGCGATTGCATAGTCAGTTAAGGACCGTTTTATGCTGCGGTGCAAGAGTGATTTGCCATTTCTTTCGTGCTTTTCGTTTCTCCCTCACCAGTTCAATGATTTCTCTGGGATACTTTTCGTTGCCGTTGATCTTATACCTTCTAGAAGGAGTGTTTCCCCATGCTGCTCTTTGGACTGCTTCCACGAAACGGTCAATTACGTCCTCTAGTTCACAATGTGTTTTGACTGATACATTTAGGTCGATATTTGTTTCGCAATCATTTCTAAAGCCCTATCAGTTTGTTCTATTGCTAGTAAGTCTAGGAGGTCCTTTTTTCTTGATCAGCGCTTCTCCAAGTAATAAAATTACCGGAGAGTGGTCAGAAGAGAGATCAAAACATTCTTTTACTGTAATAAACTTCTCGTTAATGCCTTTTGCAACGAAAAAATCGATAAGATCGGGAATTTTTTCTGAGTCGGTTGGCCAATAGGTCGGTTTTCCTGTTGTATAAGAACAACAACCGAATTCATTTCCCACTTCGTAGAGGATTTTTCCTTTAGAAGATGTACATCTTGAACCTCAGAAGGTGTGCTTCGCGTTGAAATCCCCACCAATAAGTAAATTTGAACCAAGGGCATTGAAGACACGGAAGTAGTCGTCTTTTTCTAGTGAACACCGCGGCGGGCAGTAAACAGATGCTATATTGTAGCTCAGGGGTTTATTTTTAACCCTTGCCGCGCACAATTGAAGTTTTTCCAACTCTATAATTAAATCGAACTCGATCGATGTTAGTTTTAATGAATAAGGACGAACCGCCCGGCGCTCAGAAGGATGATGGCGTGATAACCAGCGTAGCCTCTTATCTTTATTTGCGATTCCCTTGTTAGATGGGTTTCGGAGATCAAACATATGTCGATATTTGCTCTCATTTGGAATATTTCTAATTCGTTAAATTTTTGTAGGAGTCCGTTTGCACTCCATGTTAATATTTTAAGCAAAGAGTCCATATCTACTTAGGTTTAGATATAAGGTTAGCCATACAATAGCTTTCGACGTTACTAAGACGTTCGAGAATCCGTTTGTTAGTTTCGCATTGCTCCTCGAACTTAGCATAGATGCCGTTTAGAATTTCTTTCAACGGATCAGAGGGCGGCCCATCGTTCCGCTTGGTTGCTTTGACTGCAGCCTGAGAATACGTCAGATAACTGGAGTTCGCTGGCTTTTCCGATGCTATTTTTCGTTCAGCCTTTTTAGTGGACGACTTTGACGTACTTTTAATCAGCTTAGAAGGCTGATTGACTGGTTCAAGAGTCTGCACTGCTGATTCGAGCGTCCTTTCAGTCGGCTTAGGAGTCTGTACAACTGGCTTACGAGAATGCTCAGTCTGCTTAGCAACACGTTCTACCGACTTAAGAGCCCGATCGACTAATTTCGTTCCCCGTACAAACGGCGTTGTAGATTTTCTCCGTCGCATCTGTAATTCCTTTGCGATCTCGCATCCGCGACAATTTGCTGGGTGCCTTCCTTTGCAGTTAACGCAAGTAGCTTTTTCATTTTTGCACAAACTGCAATTTTTTGAAGAGTGTTTTCCACCGCACTTAACGCAACGCGGCTGTTTCCGACAGTATGCCTGTGTATGATTAAACTCTTGGCATCGCTTGCATTGAGGGACTGTCTTATTGTTGACACGTTGTGGCTCAAAAATCGCAAAATCTCCGAATATTGGTGTGCAGTCTTATGCTCAAGCGGCGAAGACAGTTAAGGGTACGTACACGACCGACAACTCACGGGAGATCAAAGCAAGAAACCTTCCAAACTTTAATGTAAAGACTCCTTCTCAAGTTGCGACATTGAAAAATGGTGATAGAGGTAGTTCAGAAGATCATGTATCCAATGTTTTTTCCCTAATACTTGCGAAACTTGAAGAGCAATGCAAAACAAATAAACTAATTTTCGAGAGACTAGTTGCACTAGAAAACAACATTCATAACACGCGCACTTCAACCAGAATATGAAAGAAACGCTTAAAATTCTTACTTGGAACGCTAACGGGCTCATACAAAGACTCGACGAGTTAGAAATATTTATACGAGAAAAAGATATTGATATATGCTTAGTCTGTGAAACTCATCTGACAAAGCAATCGAATATTAAGATAAGGGGATATAGCGTGTATCACGCCTTTCACCCATCGGAAAGAGCCAGAGGCGGATCATCTTTGCTTATAAAAGAATCTATCGAACACTCAGCAGAAATAAGGATTGAATTAGAAGCAATGCAAGTAAGCACGGTACGCGTTAGAAATAGACATTTTGCTTTCAAAATTTCGTCTATATATTGTCCACTGCGATGTAAACTTGAAGAAAGTGATTTCACAAACATATTCAACTTCCTTAAACCAAATTTTATTATTGGTGGCGATTTCAACGCAAAACACCCCTTCTGGGGTTCAAGGTACGCCTCTCAGAAAGGTAGAAAGCTTTATAATGCGGGTATGCAATATAGTTGTGATTTTCATTCGACGGGTAAACCAACATATTGGCCGACTGATAGAAATAAGATACCAGATCTGATCGATTTCTTTATTGTTAAAGGTATATCTGGCAACTGTATAAAAGTTGAAGAAAGCTTTGATCTCTCCTCTGATCATTCTCCAATCATTATGTCGATAAGCGATGCTCTGATTAAAAAAGTAGGTCCGGCCAGATTAACCAGCGCGAAAACGAATTGGGATGGCTTCAAAAAAGATATTGAATCAAATACTGAGCTGAGGGTATCACTTAAAACGCCATATGAACTTGAAGTTGAAGTAGATCGCTTCGTCGAAATCCTACAGAATGCCGCGTGGAAAAATACTCCGAAACCTAACAAAACGCCGGCCAGCTATATTCAAAATTATCCGCAGGAAATAAAAGAGATGATTAAGGAGAAGAGGAAAGCGCGCAAAAGATGGCAACAAACTCGGGCTCCGGAACATAAAGCACATCTTAACCGTTTGTGTAACTTATTAAAAAGATCTATTAAAGACCTTAAGAATAATGAAATGCAAGCTCACCTAGAAAGCTTAACGGCGGAAAAAGATTCTAATTATTCGCTTTGGAAAGCTATAAAAGGTATTAAAAAACCTCAAATTCAAGCCGCGCCAATTAGGAAAAATCAAGACGAATGGGCCAGGCATGATAAAGAGAAAGCGCAAGTTTTTGCCGCCCACCTGGAAGAAACTTTCAAACCGCTTGATGGACAGGCTCTTATTCAAAATATAAATACGTCGTATATTGACAATCGTATAATAAGAAATGCAACACTAACCGAACTTAAGGAAGAAATAAAGAAACTTAAACCTAAGAAGGCTCCTGGATACGACCTAATCACGGGAGAGGTTCTTAAAGCACTTCCGAGAAAGGGTCTAATGAAGCTTCTGTTCATTATAAACGCCGCGCTTGGACTAGAATATGTTCCCAGTCAATGGAAAGTCGCCGAAGTCATAATGGTCCTTAAGCCCGGAAAACCGCCAAATGAAAAAACGTCTTATAGACCGATTTCGCTTCTTTCAATCATATCCATAATAAATATAGAGAAATGTATTGGTTACTTGGAAAATATTCCAAGCTTAATATACATAACAAACTGCTTTTATATAAGCAGGTGCTAAAGCCTGTATGGACATATGGTATACAACTCTGGGGTTGTACCAAAATAAGTAATATTCAAATTTTACAAACTTTTGAAAACAAAGTGCTAAGGGGTATTGTTAATGCGCCATGGTATATCCGAAATAGCGATATCCACAGAGATCTTGGCATTAAAACAATCGAGACGAAATCAAAAACTACGCGAGAAAGCATAAAAGTCGACTAGAAAGTCACGTTAATATTACAATCCTCCAAGTTTTGGATGAAAGAAATTTAGTACGCCGTCTACAAAGAATCAAACCTTTGGACTTAGCGCGTTAAGTAGCCGCGTCTAAACTGCGGAGCAGGCAGGAACTTCTAATGGGAAGCTACCTGCAAAACGTCATTATTTCGTGAAACGAAAACTACTTGATGAGTCGAATACTTAGTTGAGTAAAAAATAAAAACAAGTCTGTTTTGAAGGGAGGTTTTTTAGTGGGTAAGAATCCCACACTACTATGAGCACGCGCTGTCGATCCTCATAGTGTCTTGTTGAAGATTTTCACCTACCCTCGGAAAAAAAAAACGTTGTGGCTCAATTTTAACGATCATACTTGTTTGAGAATGTGTTTACTTAATAATACTTTCGTAGTACTTCTTAAAACTTTATTAGTTTCATTGTACAGTTTTTCTATTTGCTTAACTTTGAAAATATTACATAACTTACACTACTTTGCTACAGTTAACGTAGATCAACATTACTGTTCAATCTCACTCTCTTTGATTTGTTTGCTGCAAATTACATTTCTGTTTGTAAAAGAAATTGTCTCGTTCACTTGGATCGAAGACACAAAGCTGGTAACATCAAATCAATAAATTTGCTCCTGTATTGATCGACTCGTTTTTCTATACTATTTCGTACGGGGCTTTTGCACTCAAGTTCTATTGAATTTTCGTGTTCTCGATATCGGTTTTCGTTCCAAGCAAATTCGGACTTCTTCGAACATTATCATACATTTTGTGGTCCGAATTCGAGCCGGATTTTCTTCTGCAAAGCACCATCTCGTGAATATTTATCATGTGGAATTCGTTTCGGGAATTATAATTTCGTGGACTTTCACCTAGTGTATTGTAATCTCGTGTTGTATACGCTGCAAGTGCTAACATACATATAGATCAGTATTTTGCACGTGGTTTATTTCGTTGTGCGCTTCACAAAGAACTTTAGAGACATTTTAGAATCAATTTATTACTTTTCGCGAAGCTTATACATATCCATTTCAAATATGACCGACAAGGTTTCCCTCCCTACACTTCGTCTGATTCGTGGTCGTATTAAAGGTTCGCTTACTAAGCTAGCCACTTATACCGAATCAATCGATGAAAAGGTTTCGATAAGCGATCTCGAAGTGCGGCTAAATAAAGCAGTAGAATTATGGGATGAATTCAGTGCTTCTCAAATACATATGTATGAATTCGCGGATAAAGAAGGATACGTAGATCCTGACTCAGATTTTGATGAGTTCGAGGCAAAATATTTAGTGGTTAAATCTGTTTTATTATCTGCAGTTAGGGAACGTGAAAACGCTGAAAGAAGTAAAGACGTCATAAGCAAGTTAGCTGACCAACAACAACTTTTAGTTGAGACGTTAAACCAATCGAGTTCTTCAGCAAAAAATACAGATTTCTTTCTTCCTAAAATTCGTATCGAACCCTTCTCTGGAAATTATCGGGATTGGCCAGCATTTCGGGATATGTTTGAGGGCGCTGTGCATAATAAGACTGGTTTAACTCCGATGCAAAAGTTCAATTTTCTTAAGTCCTGTCTTCGTGATGAAGCATTGAGCCTTCTCAATCACCTACCTATTTGCGACGCTACTTACGAACAAGCATGGACAAGACTCGAAAAACGGTATGATAGGCCTCGATATGTAATAGATAGCTATATCAAAGCTTTTATGGAATTACCATCTACCCATAATTCGAATGTTAAACTCCTACGGAAAATATCGGACGGTGCCGATGAAATTGTTAGGGGCTTGACATCGATCAATTCGTTAGGCAGAGATCCGTGGCTTATTTACATCTTATTAAACAAACTGGACCCTGATTCTCGTCAGGCGTGGTCAGAAGATAGCGTTTCTGAAGATAAACCAGACATAGACCAGTTCTTAGATTTTTTGGAACGTCGCTGTGAGGCCTTGGAAAGCTGCAAAATAAATCTACGTGACGGTAGCAGATCAAGAAATCCAGCGGTAAAGAGTATGCATGTTTCTTCCTCCATCACTTGCGCGAAGTGTAATGCCACGCATGGGCTTTCTCAATGTCCAGATTTTCTAGGCATGGTAGTGAATTCTCGGAGGGAGTTCGTCAAGGTGAACAAACTTTGTTTCAATTGTTTACGAAGCGGCCATTCTTTAGCTCGCTGCCAGTCGACATTTCGAAGCAGATCCTGCAATACTCGTCATCATAGTTTGGTTCACGATGATTCTGTCAACACGCAACCCAGTCATACGGCTAATGCTTTAGCGGTTCGATGAGTCGGACCCAAATTAATGAATTTACACCTAGAAACATTTCAAATACCTCAAATCTCCCTGCAACAACGACAGCACCAGAATATCTTGTTAATAACCATTATATTAACATCGCGCATCACATTCCACACACTTTACTGCCAACTGCTGTTGGAAAGGTCCTAGACATCAGCGGTAAATACCACCAAGTTCGTATCCTCCTCGATTCAGGCTCACAGGTGTCTTTCATAACACAGTCTTGTGTTCAAAGACTAGGACTTAAAAGGAAAAATGCCCGTATACCTATAAATGGTATTGGATCTACCAATGCTGGTAAATCCAGAGGCCTAACCTCATTGGTAATAAGGTCACGCTGTGATTCATTTAGTATTTCAGTCAATACTTATATTCTATCAAGCGTAACTACAAGTTTGCCAACTCATTCGTTTTCCATTGAGGATTGGGATCACCTACGCCAATTGGATTTAGCTGATCCATCGTTTAACACATCGGGCGCTGTAGATATACTGTTAGGATCAGATAAAGTGTGGGAAATCCTACAAGGAAACGTCGTCCATAGCAAGTGTGGTCATCCAATTGCTCAAAAAACAATTTTAGGTTGGGTTTTGGCTGGACAGCTATCACCTAACAAGCGTATAGAACCCAACATCATATCGCATCATTCTATTCTTCACATCGATTCGATTTTACAATCGTTTTGGACGATTGAAGAGGTCGATCCCAAATCAGTCATCTCTGATGAAGACAGGAAAATTGAGGAACATTTTCTTCAAACTCATCATCGCGATTCGGCCGGAAAATACATCGTTGAGCTTCCATTCAAATCTCAACCACAGTTCGCCGATACTTTGAATGGGGCATTATCGCGTCTCAAGTCGATGGAGGGGAGATTCTCTAAAAACAAAGAGCTGTACGAAAACTATTGTTCCTTCTTCGATGAATATTTGGCATTAGGACACATGTCAGAAATTCCTGTCGCAGAAATTTCAAGACCCAACGTATTCTATCTTCCTCATCACGCTGTCCTGAAACCAGACAGCACGACCACGAAACTTCGCGTCGTATTTGACGGGTCCTGCAAGGATGCAACCGGTAAGTCCTTAAATGATTCACTCATGATAGGCCCACCAATTCAACGCAATCTCTTTTCTGTTTGCCTAAGATTTCGTCGCCATCACTTTGTATTTACCGCGGACATCGTTAAAATGCCGAATTTGGGTGTCAGAAAAAGACTCGGACTTTCAGCGCATAGTTTGGTGAAAATCACCTTCAAAGCCATTGCAACATTTTCGGTTACGCACTGTGACGTACGAAACATCTTGTGCACCATTTCTTTCGGTTCGAGCTCTGGAGCAACTCGCGCATGACTACAAGGAAGAGTTTCCTGTCGCGTCAGAAATCGTACTAAATGACTTTTATGTTGATGACGTTGTTTCCGGCGGCGACACGTTATCTGAAGCCATATTTAAGCAAAACACTCTAATTGAACTGCTTTCAAAATGCGGTATGAGCCTTAGTAAATGGCAAAGTAATTGTGCCGAACTAATTCCAAAGAAAGATACATCTTCCTCGGTAAATATTTTAGACACGGATGCGGATTCGTGGAAAAAAGTGCTCGGGTTATTCTGGAATTCAAAGTGCGATGTATTTAGTTTTCGCTTAAATTACATTCCTAACGAACCAATAACAAAGCGGCAGATTCTTAAGGACATAGCACGCATATTCGACCCCCTCGGCTTTCTCGCTCCCACGGTGGTGCTCTTAAAAATCCTTTTGCAAGAATTGTGGCATCGGAATTTAGAGTGGGATGACGTAGTTGCAGACTCTATCGCTGCCCAATGGAGCAGATATCGCGCCGAACTCTCACTATTAACTAAAATCGAAATACCTAGAACGATCGGGTTAGCAAAGGCGTCTTTTCAATTACACGGGTTTTCAGACGCATCGGCATCCGCCTACGCCGCAGTTATTTACTCTCGGTATGAACTTTCCAATGGTCTTATAAAAACGAATATTATCGCCGCGAAATCTCGGGTATCTCCCATAAAGCAACTAAGTATTCCCCGGTTAGAGCTGTGCGGGGCTGTTTTGCTTGCTAGGCTACTCGTTGCCGTCCAAAAATCCCTAAGTGTCACCTTTACGGATGTATATGCATGGTCTGACTCAAAGGTCGTGCTATCGTGGCTTTCCTCTCCTCCTTGACGTTGGAACATTTTCATAGAGAATCGAACTTCAGAAATTCTCAACACGATTCCTAGAAATAGGTGGTTCCACGTGCGGTCGGAGTGCAACCCAGCTGATTGCGCTTCCCGCAATATACCACCTTCGCAACTTCTCGATCACCCCATTTGGTGGACGGGTCCAAGTTGGCTTCAAAAGGATACTGATGAGTGGCCAATTGTAAGTGACATTGAGGAGCACCCTATTTGCATGGAAGAAGAACGGAAGGCAACTCCACACGCTTATCTTGTGACAACAGACGAACATCCATTCCAAGCACTTTCGACACGCATTTCATCGTGGAGCGTTCTAATACGAACAGTCGCGAGAATATATCGGTTCATTGCTAAATGTCGAAAGCATACACACCTGTCCTCGCACCACTTCGAACCTCAGGAGATCTACCAGGCAAAACTAAATATTATTAAATGGTTACAGACTCGGTACTTCGGTGATTATATTGACTCGTATCGTAAACAAGGTTTCTTCGATAACAAAGTTAAAATCATAAGTCTATTCCCTTTTCTAGATAGTGACGGTATTCTACGAGTTGGCGGGAGGATCCAACAGGCGAACATTTCATTCAACGCTAAACATCCGATAATTATACCTAAGGGCCACTCCATCACAAAGCTCATCGTTCTCGATGCACACCATCGCTTTCTCCATCCCGGGACATCAACTTTATTCGCTCCCATTCGCCAGGAGTATTGGGTGATCGGCTGCCGAAATCTGCTTCGTCGAATCATGCATGAGTGCATCCGCTGTTTTCGTCAGAGGAAAGCTACGATAACTCAGCTAATGGGAAATCTACCCTCACAACGAATTCAACCTAGTCGACCATTCGCGCATTGTGGTTGTGATTATGCAGGTCCGATAACACTTAAAGTCAAGGCAGGCCGAAAATCTCACCTTACTAAAGGCTACATTTCTCTTTTCGTTTGCCTAGTGACAAAGGCTATGCACCTCGAATTAGTGAGTGATTTAACAACCGATGCGTTTCTTGCCGCCTTTCGCCGTTTCGTCGCACGTCGTGGAAAACCATCGCATTTGTATTCCGATAATGGCACGAACTTTCGCGGATCTGCTCGTTTACTATCCGAAATGTATGAACTTGTTCTCTCTGAGAATCACAATTCGCTTGTAGCAGAATCTCTCGCTCGCGATGGAATTTCTTGGCATTTCATTCCCCGTCCAGCACCACATTTCGGCGGTTTGTGGGAGGCAGGAGTGAAATCCGTGAAACAACACCTTCGCAGAGTAATCGGTACTGACATCTTAACATTCGAGCAATTCTATACGATGTTAACGCAAATCGAAGCTATCCTAAATTCGAGACCATTGTGCCAAATTTCGGACACTGATTTAGACCCACTAACCCCGGCTCATTTCTTTCTAGGTGAGTCCTATGCTGCTGTTCCGGAGCCAACCTTAGAGGTACCATCGAATCGTTTATCTACATGGCAAATTTTGCAGTCCAAAATACAAGGGTATTGGAAACGTTGGCAGATGGAATTCCTGACGTCGTTGCAGCATCGCCCTCGTTGGAAACAGTTCCAGACAAACATCCAAATCAACGACCTGGTCGTCATCAAAGATGCTAATTTACCGCCTGGCAAGTGGGCCATGGGCCGATTCATCGAACTTCATCCAGGCCAAGACGATCAAGTTCGAGTTGTTACCTTAAAAACGGCCAGCGGTGTTTTAGTACGACCAATCCATAAGCTGGCTGTGCTACCGGTATCCTGAAACGTTGTTCCAGGGGCGGCGGAATGTTTGAGAATGTGTTTACTTAATAATACTTTCGTAGTACTTCTTAAAACTTTATTAGTTTCATTGTATAGTTTTTCTATTTGCTTAACTTTGAAAACATTACATAACTTACACTACTTTGCTACAGTTAACGTAGATCAACTTTAATAACATTACTGTTCAATCTCACTCTCTTTGATTTGTTTGCTGCAAATTACATTTCTGTTTGTAAAAGAAATTGTCTCGTTCACTTGGATCGAAGACACAAAGCTGGTAACATCAAATCAATAAATTTGCTCCTGTATTGATCGACTCGTTTTTCTATACTATTTCGTACGGGGCTTTTGCACTCAAGTCCTATTGAATTTTCTTGTTCTCGATATCGGTTTTCGTTCCAAGCAAATTCGGACTTCTTCGAACATTATCATACAATACTCATGATTGTACGAATATTATATATCTTTTCCTGGCTTTCGGTTTTATCGAATGATAGCACAAAAAGCGGAAGTTTGCGTGTCACTATAGCTTCTTCTCCACGGTCGGGTCGTTTTATCTCTTTTTTTAAAAGCTTCACGGCGTCGAGCATGTTCTAACCTCTATCGCGTAAATCACCTATAACGTCCTCTTTAGCGCATGATGGATGAAGTCCTCTAGCTACGACTCTCAAAGGTGTCTCAGACTTGTCTTCGTAAGTATGCCATTGCATTTTTCGTTGTTAACCTTTTGAGGTACAGCCCGATAGCCCTCAGCGTCATTAACCTTGATTCTCCATGCATCGTTTCGCAAGGAAGTTACATTAAATTCAGTAGCGATCGTTGTTTTGAGAATTTTCCTCAGAGAATTATAGTCTGCAACGCCCGTGATATTTATTGGTGGAGGGGTGTGTTTGCTTTCAATTTGCTTTTCCGGTTTCGGCTGCGCTTTGCGATTAGGCTCCTGTTATGGAACAACCTCGGGCGATGAACCGGCCTTACGTTTTTTAGATGGTCTTCGTTTGAGTATCCAATCCGTTTCGCGCGCGAGTTCTTCTTTATTCGTGCTGTAGTGATGGGTACCCGGAGAAGGCTCACATTAGATAACCGTCTGCATTTTTGAAGACTCGTTTTGAAGCAAAAAATACTTTATTCTCTGTTTCAAGCTTGTCAACTTTGCTTTTTTTCTTAAAATGTGTGACTTTCTCTGCATTTGGCCACCATACAATGCAGCCATATGTTAGAATAGGTCTGACTATGGCCGTGTACGTCGAGTGGAAGATGGCACGTTTGGGACCCCATTTTTTCCCAAAAATTCTGCTGCAAGTATAGAACGCAATGTATGCTTTCTTTATTCTTTTAGTTATGTTGTCTCTCCAGCTCAGTTTGCGGTCAAGCATGTACCCTAAATACCGTGCATTGTCCGAGAATTGGATTGGAGTGCCATCGATTCATAAGGGTCAGAAAGCTGTGATTTTTCTTTTGTTGGTGAAGCGGACCACTTCTGTTTTCGCTGGGTTGACGTTCAGTCCACAATTTTTTGCCCAACTATAGAGGGTGTCCAGGGCCGATTTTAGAAGTTCGGTGATTGTGCCGAGGAATTTGACGGACTTTCAATCCACTGTGTCCTAATTTCAAAAGCATCTCGTTTGCGACTAGAGTCCATATATGTGTGTGAATGATATCTTGTGTGGAGTAATTACAGTATCTCACATCCATATTCGTGCAAACACTTAATACTGCATTATCAATGTTTTTCCTACAATCACTGAAGATTTCTTTGCAGATTCCTCTTCTGACCGAAAATCTTCTGAGTGCTGCTAAAAATGCCTGCGTTGTTACATTGTCGCTTATCAACTCTATAAGTAGAACTAAGTAGAACTTTCGTGGCAAAACAAACGAAGATGGCAAAATCGGCCTTGAAAGATATTGCAGGCACTACCCTTCGACGCATTTACTACAATGGGCCCAGCATAATCTACCCCGGTGTAAGTGAAGGGTCGGGAAACGTGTACACGAGGTGAAGGTACGTTGCCCATCAGCTGATCTCCTGCGTTTGGTCTATATCGAAAGCAGATGTTGCAACGGTGGATGCTTGACCTTATAGTGATAGTTGAACGCCCCATGGCAAGTGTGTTCGTGGGTTTCTCGGATACTCATCTTGGTAAAATGGTGACTAGCATGTGAGTATTGCAATCGACCTTCAATAAGCAAATTATTTTTCTCGTCTTATCTTGCTTTTATTGGTTCGTCCTTCAGTTTGGCGATCTCTTGGCTAAACATTATAGTTTGGACTGTTCTTATTGCGATGGTGGAAGCTGCCTGTATATCCTTTGGTGTTAGTGTTCCCGATTATCTACCTTAAGATGAATGTGACCGTTTTAAAACGAACCTCTTACAGTGCGCTATAATTCTTAACAGTTTTCGTAGGTTTGTATGTTTATAATTGAATGTGTTAACTGAATTTTACGGTGCGTTTGCTATGTGACTATGTATCTTACAGCCTTCCTCCTTTACTGATATGTTGGAAGGTTGAGTTGGTATATCGAACTTCCATTTCGTCGGAAGAAACTCAGGACCATTCCACTAAAAGGCATCGCCATCTAAACCGGATGGTAAAAGTCAACGTAATGCAAGATCCGCTGGGTTTTGTTTTGATGGAACGTGTCTTCAGATACTGCAGTTGGTAAGTTGCTGAATTTCTGCCACTCTGCTGCTGACAAATGGTCTTCTATTTAGGTGGCGGTGATGTGGTGATCCACGCCAGTGTGATGAAAGCCGAATCCGACCATGCATAAGTCCTGATGGTCTTAAGTCCCAAAACCTTCACTGTATAGTCTAAAAGTGAAATTGAGACGACTGCTCCACATACCTCAAGCTTTGGAAGCGTAATCGTCCTAGACATAAGTAAGTGCATGTGGATGTTGTTTTCATCCAAAACACGGAGATACAGTACTGCACTGTATGCCTGCTCGGATGCGGCGCTGAAACCGTGCAGTCATATATCCTTCTGTTTGCTGGTGTCGCAAATCCAACGTGGCCTCTGGATCTTTTTAACCAAAAGAAGCTCTGTGCTAAATGCTTCCCAATTGGACCATCTCGCCTCACTCCACGCCACTACAACTGCTGCATCATCACTTTTACCTTGTTATTGCAAGGAGCAATCCAACCTAATGGATCAAACAACCAAGTTATCGTCGAAAGCATCGTTCGTTTTATGACTTCTGCAGCTTCAGAGTAGACGTTCTGGAAGGAAAATATTTTAGCAACGCTTCCTCAAATAAATCGACTTCCGAGATCTCAACGTATATCTCCTCTCGTACTATCTTGGCACCCATGGGAAAATGATTTTCGTCGTCAGCAGCTGCCTGGTTGAGTGTTCGAATTGCAAGATAAGGTGCACTCGCAGTCCCAAAAGTCACAGTCTCCAAACGCTATACCTTAAGCGGCTGATGGAATTCGTCGTGCCAATAAATAAGTTGATAATAGGAGTCTTCTCGGTTCATACATATCTGCCTATACATTTTTTCGACATCTGCGGTGAAGGTAGGTCTGTGCAATCTCCGTCTTATAATGATGACAATGATGGTGTTCTATGTTTTAGGTTCAACCATCAAGTGCTTATTTAAGGATGTGCCACATAAAATTTTCGCTGCAGCATCGACCACCACACGCATTTTTGTCGTGAAGCTAGAATCCTTTACTACTGCGTGGTGTGGCACCAAACGATTATACCGCATGTCGAGCAAATCTTCCTTGTGAACATCGACTTTTGGCCTAGTTGCAGATATTTCTTCGTACAATCCGTACATTGTTTGTGTAGTGTAGGGTTCTTGTCTCGAGGGCCCAAGCGTAGGCTTACTTACTTACTTACTTAGATGGCGCTACGGTCCGGGGTGGACCTGGGCCTCAACCAACAAACCTCCCCAGCCAGCACGGTTACGAGCCAGCTGCCTTCAGTTGCGCACACCAAGTTGGTTGAGGTCCCCCTCCACTTGTTTGCGCCACCTACCGCGGGGTCGTCCTCTACTGCGCCGTCCGTCCGGGGTGGATTCGAAAACTTTCTTAACGGGAATGTTGGGCTCCATCCGCTCTAAATGACCCAGCCATCTTAGTCGCTGTATGTGAACTCTTCTGGCTAAGTCGATGTCCTTGTACAGGCCGTACAGTTCGGCATTGTACCTTCTCCCCCACACACCGTCTATGCAGACGGGACCAAAGATCGGTCGGAGAACTTTTCTCTCGAAATAACCAAGAGCATCCTCATCCGGTTTTGTCAAAGCCCATGCCTCTGCGCCATACAGCAGGACTGGGATGATTAATGTCTTATAAAGAGTTACCTTAGTAGTTCGAGATAGGGCTTTGCCCTAGAAACAACGATTGGCAAGAGTAATTCTCCGTATGATCTCTCCACTGATGTCACTTGCGGAGCTGACCATAGAGCCTAGGTGGACAAAATCCTTTACTACCTCAAAATTGTTCTGTCCAAGACGCCGATGTTGGGTGTCCTTTTTTGTAAACAGCATATATTTTGTTTTGCTTTCATTGACCGCTAGACCCATCTTTGCTGCCTCGTTCTCAATACCCGTAAATGCCCCATTGACTGCCCGCTGAGTTCTTCCGATTATGTCAATGTCATCGGCATAAGCGAGTAGTTGTACAGACTTGAAGAAGATTGTACCTCCGGGGTTGGCTTGTGAGTTTCGTACAATTCTCTCAAGTACTACTACTACAATACAAGTACTACTACTACCTTTCCTGACATCGAACGGTTCGGTGATGTTCTTACCGACTTTGATGGAGCAGCGAGAGTTCTCCATCGTCATTCTGCACAAACGGACGAGCTTGGCAGGGATGCCAAAACTAGACATGGCTCTGTATAACTCGTCTCTATACACGCTATCATAGGCAACTTTGAAATCGATGAAAAGGTGGTGCGTATCGATTTTATATTCATGGGTTTTTTCCAAGATCTGCCGTAGTGTGAATATTTGGTCAATGGTGGACTTTCCTGAAACCGCACTGATAAGGACCTATCAGGTACGATCGGTTTTAGGCGTTCACATAGTACAGCAGACAGGATCTTATATGCGATATTTAGGAGACTTATACCTCTGTAGTTGGCGCAGTTCAGAGGGTCTTTTTTTTCAGGATCGGGCAAATGATGCTGAGGTTCCATTCATCGGGCATACTTTCGTCCGACCAGATTTTACAGATGAGCTGGTGCATGCTCCTTATCAACTCATCTCCTCCTGCCTTGAAAAGTTCAGCGGCAAGGCCGTCGGCTCCAGCAGCTTTGTTGGATTTGAGTTTAGATATCGCTATCCTCACTTCATTCTGATCGGGTTGACGGGAATTTTGACTGCCATCGTCACTGCTGAATGGCTCATTCTGCCTGACAGCGGAATATTGATCATCATCGCCGATTAACAGTCTGCAGAAGTGTTCCTTCCATATCCTCAGCACCGACTGCTATTCTACTACTATGTTGCCATTTTCGTCCCTGCAGGCTTCTGTTCTGACTTTGAAACCCTGGCATGTTCTTTTTTGTAAGCGCAGGCTTACATCTCTCTTAAATGGAAGTGGCATTTTATATCGCCTGCCCTGTAGACGTTTGTTTATCCTTGAGAAGTGGTTTTCGTACGCCACGTTCTCCTCATCTTCGACTTTATGAAATGGTGTCTCTTCGATTTCCCAAAATATTCGCAGCTGGATGTCTATATCACACACGTGAAGGAAACTTCGCACCTTCTGTGCTTTTACGGGAGCTCTACCCAACAGGATCCAACCGAGCTGTGCGATTGGCGACACCATATCATCACCTCTGATGCTTTCCGAAAACACGTCGCTTCCCAGCAGCAAATCTACCAAATCTACGAGTATATGGGATCAGCTAAGGTTAACCCAAAGATGTGTTTTCATCTGTTAGGTGTCAGTTCTTTGGCCGAAAGAAGCCCAGCCAGGGATTTAAAAACGTAGGCGCGTGTGCTGGTCTCAAAAGTAGCGTGTAGTGATTTTAACACTTGTGACAAGCTGCACTGCCAACCAAGCCTGACCCTGACACTTCAACAAATGTACAATAGAAATAGTCTTCTATACTAACAGCAGTGCGTAATAGTAAGAGCATTGTGCGCAACCGGGACATTGTTGTGTGGAATGGCTGTAGGTTAAGCAATTTTCGCAAACCCCTATTTTGTTAACCATACCAATTACACCCTTCAAACATGTTCATTCTGATAAACCGGTTGTAATTTGTTAAGAATTCTTGGCCTTTGTTGCATATTTTGCCAGCGTACTGCTTCATCTTATGCTTCACATGAAACGAACTTTTGTTTGCAGAACCACTTCTATTTACTGTAACTTCTCGAAGACCTCGGCTTGACTTAGACTTTTGCTGGTCGACAGCCCCTAGCGTCCGGAATCTCGCTTCAAGAAACTCCGAAAACTCTTTGAAAGTTGGTAACTCCTTATCACCTCCTAATTTTTCTTCCCACAATTGTTGGGTTATGCGCGGCAGCTTCCGCAAAATTATGTAAAAAATAATTCTGTCTCACTCTGCACTCGCAATACCGAGATTCTTAATGGAATGCAGAAATGTTTAACAATTTCTTCACTCATTCGGTCCTTCCGTTCTGCAAAACTTTTTTGTTAACAAAAAGCTTAAGATGCGCGTTTACTAATGAACGCTTATGGTCATAGCGCGAGGTAAGGATGGCCCACACCTTGTCCTTATTACCTTTATCGATGCTGAGATGATGGAGCAATTGTTCAGCATCGCCTGACAGACTCGATTTCAAATGGTGAAGCTTTTGAGCTTTCGTTAATAATTAACTTTTGTGGACTAATGACTCGAACATATTGTAATATTCTTGCTGGGGTTCGTTTAAATAAAACCGTCTTTTGTGTATTTTAATTGTTTATTTACTATCAAATGCCAACTTTACTTTAACACAATAGTCAATCACTTTATTCTTTATTTATTTCAAAATAAACGGTCGCTACAGATTTATTTTCACAATGTCGCTTGCTTTCACCACTGGTCGAATATCTCTTGTAATCGCTGTATTCACTTATAAACAACTGTCGACGTTGGTTGTGGTATGGGTATTTATAGGAAATTGCAAGGGGTTCTAGAACATACTAGATGTTTCTCCGGGTGAATTGAGGATCATGGAATATTGGGATGTTGTGTGGAACAATTGTGGAACGTAAGCACATCAGGTTGGAACGTAAGCACATCAGGTTGGAATATTTACTACTAGTAGGCAATAGATGTCGTTGCACAGTTTGAGATACAGTGTTTTAGTTTTTGGTACACAAACCATCCTGTAGTCAATGCTACACTGCCCCCCTCTTAAACTTGTTCGTCCCGAACAAGATCATCTGGATTACTGCCATGGTAACGATGAAGATGATCCAGGTGGACAATTTTCATCTTGCCTCTTACTCCACGCTGGATCCGGAAGGCAACGTCATTGACGCGTGTGACCACTTTATAAGG
The DNA here is from genome assembly GCA_945910035.1 of Brachypalpus laphriformis. Taxonomy (NCBI): domain Eukaryota; kingdom Metazoa; phylum Arthropoda; class Insecta; order Diptera; family Syrphidae; genus Brachypalpus; species Brachypalpus laphriformis. Next base: position 19,150,904 of record OX246757.1, read on the forward strand.
GCCCTCCCAGTCTTGCTGCAGTTTGGGTGACCTCCCCTTTTGCCGGTGTGGGTTGTACAGCCATACTAGGTCTCCCTCGTGGAAGCTGGACGTTGTTGCCTTTGTGTCGTACCTGGTTTTCATGCGATCACTCGCTATCCTTATCCTCGTCCTGGTCCTCTGATGTGTGTCTCGGATCCTTTCCCTGAGGTCTACCACATAGTCCTCTTCACATTTGGGCTCATCGTTAGGGGATCCAAACTTCACCTCACTAGGAAGCCGAACTGCTCGACCAAACAAGACTTCGGATGGAGTATGTCCAGTAGTACTGTGCACTGCATTTCGGTAGGCCATCAAGAACAGAGGAATTTGTCGATCCCAATCGCGCTGGTGGTCTTCTACGACCTTGGAGAGATGTTCGTTTAAGGTTCTGTTGAAGCGCTCTACCATCCCGTCGGATTGTGGATGAAGCGGGGTAGTTCTCGTCTTTTTGATTCCTAGTTGTTGACATACCTCTTGGAATATCTTCGATTCAAAGTTTCGTCCCTGGTCAGAATGCAGTTCCATGGGCACGCCAAACCTGCTCACCCAGTTGTTGACGATCTGTTCCACGATGGTCTTCGCTTCCTGGTTAGGGATGGCGAACGCTTCCGGCCATTTGCTGAAGTAGTCCATGACGACTAGGATGTAACGGTTACCATTGCGGCAATCCGTTCAAAGGGTGCGCCCACGTTGTACTGGTGCATCTTGCCTCGCGTTTTCGTTCTGGGTCCCTTGCTGGCGGCACACACGACGAATTTTCGGCACCAACTCTCTACGTCTACCCTTGCGCTGAGCCAATAGAAACGTTCTCGCACCTTCTCCAGCGTCTTGTTTGCACCCAAATGACCTCCGGATGCTCCATCATGCATCTCCCGTAGCACCTCGTGTACTTTTGATCGCGGCAAGACAAGCTGCATTATGAAATCTTTCCCGTCCGGCCTTTCCCATTTCCTTTTCAGTACACCATCTTGCACATGAAGGGAGTCCCACTGAGCCCAGTATGCCTTGAGACTGGGGCTCCTGTCCGAGATATCTTGTCCGGTTGGCTTTTCCATAAACTCCTTCCACGCTAATATCGGCTCGATGTCTGGGTCTTCTTTCTGAGCGTTTCGGATTTCTTCTGCACTCCAACCAGCGATAGGCTCAGCTCTTACCCTTTGGATGGAAAGAAGGTTCTTCTCTTCCTGTCGCACACAATGCTTGCAGTCGATCTCGCATGGTTGCCGGGATAAGCCATCTGCATTAGAATGGAGTTTGGTTTGGGGAGCCTGGATGGTGGTATTGGGGGCGTCTACTCCGACATCCGACTTCCGCCCCGCGAAACTGGTTCTTGAGCGGTCTCCTCACTCTTGGTTTCGGGAAGCCTGACCAACAGGATGGATGTTATACCTGTTGGATGGTATTTTATTACGTCGCCAATTACCATAGTGCGGATAGTTTCCGTGGCTGGGTAGAATTTTGCATTGCCGTTGTAGGTGCCCTCTTTTGTTGCAGTTCCAGCAACGAGTTAGTCCTCGGCGAGCGCTGTTTCGGACTTTAACGTCTATCCTCTGGGAAGAGCATTCGACGACGGCTACTTCCCTTACACGGTGGATTCCCTGACACGCCTGGTCTGCCGCCTCCATCATCAGAGCAAACGCCAAAGCTTCGGCGAGCGTTTTCTTTCCAGCCATTCTTACCGCCAATTGTAGTTTCGCATCAGCTATGGCATGGGTGAACGCTTCTGTTGCCATCTCGTTAATGATCTCCTCGCCGGCGTTTGGATAGGACAAATGTGCCAGTCGCTCGATGTCTGCTTGTAACTGCTGGAGCGTCTCACCCTTCATCTGGGACCTTCTGCGCAATTGGACCCTATATACTTGCTGCATGTGGTCGTCCCCAAAGCGCATCTCAATGGCTTTCACCAGACTGTCGTAGTTGCGTTGTTTGTCCTCGGGGATAGTTTGTAGTAACTCTGCAGCTGATCCTCTAAGCGCAAGCGTGAGGGCAATGGACCTCTCTTCGTCATCCCAGTTGTTCGTCATTGCCGCAGCTTCGAACTGCCTCTTATATATTGGCCATGATGTCTGTCCATCGAAGACGGGAGGCTGCATCTCTTTCCTTCTCGGGAAGTCGGTTGAATACTCCCGAACTTTCTGTTTCTTCACGTGTTCGAGTTCCTTTGCCAAATTCTCGAATCTTCCTTCAACAGTATCGATTTTCGTTTGAACATTCTCGAATTTTGTTTCAACATTCTCGAATCTTCCTTCAACGGCTGTTTCAAATGTCCCAATTTTAGCCTGTACGTTTTCGAATTGTCCTTCAATTGTTCCAAATTTAGCGTCTAGAGAATTCTTCTGCTCAGCCAAGAAATTTTCGAGAATCTCGAACTTCTTGTTTTGCATATCCAGCTTTGCATCTAGAGAATTCTCAAATTGTTTGTTCTGTTCATCGAGCTTGACATCTAGAAAATTCTTTTGATCACCCAAGGAATTTTCTAGTATTTCGAACTTTTTCTTTTGCTCGTCTAAAGAATTGTCTAGCTTCTCGAATTTTTCGGAAAGTAATTTCATCAAGGCCGACATGTCATTTGTCGTACTTACTTGTTCTTCTTCGACGTCGAACAAAGCCGTATCAGGATCTGTACCCTCGTCCGTCATCATTTTCCGCAACTTAATGATCAATTCTCTCTTCGTACCAGTCGTAGGCTGATTCCGCTGGCTCAGTACTTCCTTTAGTTGCGGCACTGACAAATCTTCCAGCAATTTCCGAACCATTTTTATTTTTCACTTACACAAAAAGCAATACACAAAATTTGTTTTATTCCACTTTTCTGACACCAATGTAATATTCTTGCTGGGGTTCGTTTAAATAAAACCGTCTTTTGTGTATTTTAATTGTTTATTTATTATCAAATACCAACTTTACTTTAACACAATAGTCAATCACTTTATTCTTTATTTATTTCAAAATAAACGGTCGCTACAGATTTATTTTCACAATGTCGCTTGCTTTCACCACTGGTCGAATATCTCTTGTAATCGCTGTATTCACTTATAAACAACTGTCGACGTTGGTTGTGGTATGGGTATTTATAGGAAAATGCAAGGGGTTCTAGAACATACTAGATGTTTCTCCGGGTGAATTGAGGATCATGGAATATTGGGATATTGTGTGGAACAATTGTGGAACGTAAGCACACCAGGTTGGAACGTAAGCACATCAGGTTGGAATATTTACTACTAGTAGGCAATATATGTCGTTGCACAGTTTGAGATACAGTGTTTTAGTTTTTGGTACACAAACCATCCTGTAGTCAATGCTACAATATCATAAAACGCCCACCAATTCTCATAATTACCTTAAAATGTTGGCACTTTAATCTTGGGAAGACGCAGCTCATTTTGAATGGTGAATGAGTGAGCGGTACTCGAACATTGAACATGAAGCATCAAAGATAACCGATTTGTAGCCCAGGTACGTTCTCCTTATTTCATAAAACCGTTCGATATTTTATAATAAAACTTTTCTCATACTCAGCTGTAGCAGCCACCTTTACGTTAATCAAGACGGATTGGTGATAGTTGTCTCCAAGAACCACAGCACGTCCATTTAGCATGTTCTTGGTTTTTATTTTGTCTTGGACGCTTCTTGTATTTGACGCAATGGGTGAGGTCTCCAACCAGCGTTGTCACTATCTAATTTTTATTTATGTTTTTTTTTCGCTTTTAACTTATATTAATAACTTTCATATGTTAAACATAATAAAGGACGGTTTGAGAAATAGGTTAAGTTCAGATACTGCGAAATTAATTTTACTGGCTAAGATGCTATTAGAAAGTGTGACCTTCTGACGAATTTATAAGGTTTTGCTTGAGTTTCAAGTTTGTAGATACATAAAACAAATTATGTGAAACATGTGGTCGTACATTACATGTCCTATGAGTATATTTTTGCTCTTTGGTGCAGGAAAATACGTTATTCTTGGATCCTATACAGAAAAGGTCTTGTATATGGCCAAGCAGAGTCGTGGACAATTCAAAGTTGTATTCAAAAGAAGTCCCAGAGCACATCGTCATCGTGGAACACTTGGTTTTGCATTGAAAGGTGTGGTCGTACCTTAGATGTCCTATGAGTATATTGTTACTCTTTGGTGCAGGAAAATACCATATACTTGGAGTTCATACAGAAAAACGTCTTGTATATGGCCAAATAGAGCGGTGTACAGTCCGGAGTTGTGTTCAAAAGAAGTCCCAGAGCACATCGTCTGGTTGTGGTGGAACACTTGGTTTTGCAAAGAAAGGTGTGGTCGTACCTTAGATGTCCTGTGAGTATATTGTTACTCTTTCTTGCAGGAAAATAACTTATACTTGGATCTCATACAGAAAAGGTCTTGTATATGACCAAGCAGAGTCGAGGACAGTCCGAAGTTGTATTCAAAAGAAGTCCAGAGCACATCGTCTGGTTGTGGTGGAACACTTTTTTTTTGCAGTGAAAGGTGTGGTCGTACGTTAAATGCCCTGCGAGTGCATTGTTCCTCTCCATTGGATGGAAATAGGTCGTTCTTGGATTTCGTACAGAAATTGGTCTTGTATATGGCCAAACTGAGCCGCGCAGAGTCCGAAGTTGTATACAAAAGAAGACCCAGAGCTCATCGTCTGGCTGTGGTGGAACACTTGGATTTGCATTGAAAGGTGTTGTCGTACGTTAAATGCCCTGTGAGTAAATTGTTCCTCGTTATTGGATGGAAATGCGTCATGTATATAGCCAAACAGAGCCGCGAGGATGGAAATACGTTGTACTTGGACTTCATACAGTAAAGGGTCTTGTATATATCTAAGCAGAGCCGTGCACAGTCCGGAGTTGTTTTCAAAAGAAGTCCCAGAGCACATCGTCTGGCTGTCGTGGAACACTTACTTTTGCAGTGAAAGGTGTGATCGTACCTTGGATGTCCTATGAGTATGTTGTTCCTATTTATTGGATGGAAATACGTTTTACTTGGATTTCATACAGAAATTAATCTCGAATATAGCCAAACAGACCCGTGCACAGTCCGGAGTTGTATTCAAAAGAAGACCCAGATCTCGTTGTCTGGTTATGGTGGTACACTTGGTTTTGTAGTGGAAGGTGTTGTCGTACCTTGGATGTCCTATGAGTATGTTTTTCCTCTTTATTAGATGGAAATACGTTGTACTTAGATTTCATACAGAAATTGGTCTTGTATATGGCCAAACAGAGCCGTGCACAGTCCGAAGTTGTATTCAAAAGAAGTCCCAGAGCACATATTCTGCTTGTGGTGGAACACTTGGTTTTGCATTGAAAGGTGTGGTCGTACCTTAGATGTCCTATGAGTATATTGTTACTCTTTGTTGCAGGAAAATAACTTCTACTTTCATTTCATACAGAAAAGGGTCTTGTATATTTCCAAACAGAGCCGTGCACAGTCCGGAGTTATATTCAAAAGAAGTCCCAGAGCTCATCGTCTGATTGTGATGGAACAGTTGGTTTTCCAGCGGAAGGTGTGCTCGTACCTTAAACGTCCTGTGAGTAAATTGTTCCTCTTTATTGGATATAAATACGTTGTTGCGTCCCTTTTACTGCGGGTTTAGGTCGCGTTAGGATTTTGAGTAAATCTGGATGAATAACGTACACTTCTTTGTCCGTACAGGTTCCGTAACTACTGAAAATTCCGTAAATACCATATAATATTCCGCAAAAGAGGTAAACGGAACAACGTTATAATAACAGTGATAGTTTATTGCAAAATTAACTGATTATTATATACAAATTGTTCATGAACAATTGGTCTAATGTTAAATAAGTGATTATGACAATTCGCTAAGTATTATGCTAATTCACAATAATAAAGTTAATAATTTTATTTAAGCAATTCACAATTATCTTTGATTTTTAATTTAGTCTAATTAAGAAATTTTATTTAATATTTTCATCGCCTTCAACATTCATCCCGTCGTGAACTCGTTCGCAACAATTACTTCCAGACAGGTAACATTGATTTCGGGCCCTTAATTCGCCGTCATTCTCTCTGCATTTTTTCTCCTTGATTACCTCTGTAGAAGAAATAGTTAGTGAAACAGAGAGGGACATAGTCACCAGACAAAACGTAAACAAAAACCCTGCAGGCAGTGAAGTGAGTAGCCTCATTGTATATATGTATGTACATACATGTAATAGTATTCTCATCAGACGAAATTTATTCCTACCCTCATTATTCGCTAGGTAGCGTGTGCTTACTTCTGCATCGAAACCGAAATGGAAAAGCACAAAAAAGACGAGAAAATCAACTAAAAATTCTCTTCGAGCTAGTGTACATGCATATGTATGTATGTACCTACTCGTGTGGGTATTATTGTGAAGGGTTGGTTTGTGAGATTATGTCTGGCTGTACCTTTCGTATTTTTTTGTATTCTTTTGTGTTTAAGTTAGTTCATTCATTCATTCATTTTCAATGGCCCGCTAATCCTTCATGAGGGTCGCGGGGGTAGGATGCTCAGGTGGACTCTCCATCCTTCTCGATCTTCCGCCATTGACTCCAATTCATCAGGAGGAATCCCTAAGCGGCTCCAGGAGAGATGTCGGACTTGATCCAACCATCTATTTCTAGGCCTTCCGCGAAGTCGCCTACCTGATGGCACGACAACCATGGCGCAGAGTTAAAAACCGATAGCTTAGCTTGAACACAAAGTTCGGCCTTCCTTATAACAGATCGGCCAAGCTCTCTCAAAATTGATCCAGCCTGACCAATTCTACAGGATAACTCGGCATTGCTCCTCCCATCACTCGTGAATAAAACCCCGAGGTACTTAAACTTATCCACCTGCTTCAGTGGGACTCCACTAACATGCAGAGTGCACTGAATGGGTTTTTTGGAAACGACCATTACTTCCGATTTGTTCACGTTGATCTTCATTCCAGCATCATCACAAACGGCTACAAACCTTTCGAGTGCGCATTGAAGTTCGGTTTGAGAGGACCCAAGGATGACCAAATCATCCGCAAAGAGCAGATGACTAATCCTTAGGTCTCCCACTTTGAAACATTCCCCGCCACGGCTGCGCTGTAACATCCAATCCATATAAACAATGAAGAGGAGAGGTGACAGAACGCACCCCTGGCGGAGTCCAACGCCCACAGTGAAAGGTATTGATTTAACACCGTTTATCCGAACACAGCTTCTACAGTTTGTATATAAAGACTGGATCGCCCTTAACAGGGAACCAGCAATCCCATACTCCTGCAGAACACTCCAGAGTTTGCCTCGAGGAACCCTATCATATGCTTTTTCCAAATACACAAAACAAGTGTAGACAGGTTTAGCATATTCCCAGGCCTTCTCAAGAACCATTCTGAGAGTGAACAACTGGTCGGTTGTGCTTCTACCGGGACGAAAACCGCACTGCTCATCCCCCAAACTGTCCTCAACCACAGCTCTGGAACGCTTTTCTAGCACCTTAGCGAAGACTTTTCCAGGGAGACTTAAAAGAGATATACCCCTTTTGTCCCCTTTTTTAAAAAGAGGAACTATCACCGCCATTTGCCAATCACCAGGTGTTTCACCGCATTCCCAGGCCACTTTAATGACACGCGAGAGCCATTGAACTCCCTCTTTACCTAAAGCCTTGAGCATTTCTGGCCGAATTTCATCCACACCAGCAGATTTGCCAACTTTTAGCGCTTTGATCGCCAAAGTTACTTCCTCTACCGTAGGACTACTTTCCGCCCAACTCTCGGCCATAGGTCTGTCATCTTCGGTGCCCTGTTCGGGATTGAGCAATTCTGAAAAGTGCTCGCTCCATCTGCGTAAGATGTCCTCCTCATTGGAAAGAAGTCTACCGTCTTTGGATTTGACTCCTTCAACGATATTCAACTTTTTTCCTCTGAGTCGGCGGACGGTCTGCCAGAACATTTTATTTGCAGATCTGTGGTCACGTTCCAATTTCTCGCCAAACTCCTTCCAAGACTGTTCTTTCGCTGTTTTCACAGCTAATTTGCAAGTTCTTCGCGCCTCAGTGTACCGATTTCGAGAATCGGAGTTCCCCAAGTGAATCCACACCTTAAAGGCTCTCTTCTTCTCTCTGATGGCTTCTTGAACTCCGGGCGTTTTAAACCAAGCAGTTCTTTTCTCACCACCAGCCGCCATACCAAGCCGCTTCACTCCACAAACATCTCCCGCAGAGGCAATAACCGCTGTTGAAAACAGTTGCCATTCTTCCTCTACATTTGATGGAACAGTTGGAATTCGTTCAAACCTCTCATATATTTGCCGCGCAAATGTCTCCCGTATCTCATCGTCCTGTAACCTCTCCCATCGTATGCGTGTAACCATCCTTCGTTTACGCTTTGGTAGGGGAGGCACTCTCTCGCTAAGATACAATTTGCACAGCACTAAGTGATGATCAGTTGTCAGTTCGGCCCCTCTCAATACGCGATCATCACAAACCATTCTCTTCAGACTCGATGGTACCACAAAGAAATCGATCAGCGACTTCTGCTGAAGACTCTGACGGTACCACGTGTATTTGTAAATGTATTTGTGTGGAAAGATAGTGTTCATGATGGATAAGCCATTTTCACAACAAAAATCCAACAATCTCTCTCCGTTCGCGTTTTGATCAGGATCACCGTTCCTCCCAATCACACTCCCCCATGTCATAACATCTACACCCACATGAGCATTGAAGTCACCCATCAGGACAAAAGAATTCATATCTGCAACCTTTTCAAGGGCAACATCAACTTCATCTAAGAAAGCTGCGTACTCTGACTGAAGGTTCGGTGCATACACCTGCACCAATGCCAGAGTTGATCTTTCAAGCTTGAGCTTTAAGATCGCAACTCTCCCTCCTAATGGTATCCACTCCAATACTCTGTCTGTCAACCTGGGACTTGTGAGTATCCCCACTCCCGCCCGAGCAAACATTGAGGGTGCGACTTCTGACAGGAAGAGCTTCCACCCACCCGAAAGGTCCACAGTTTTAGAACCTCTCTGCTTTGTTGAAGAGACGCCAACTATATCTAGTCGACTTTTAACAGCCTCCCCAACAAGCTCAAGATCCTTCCCTGTGAGCGATGAGACGTTCCATGTGCCTATCCTAAGTCGATGCCGTTGTCGAATCTCAGAGAGTCCATCTGTGCCCCTATCGGTGCACAGCGCGCTCACCCCTTGACCCCCGTAATGGTTCGCGAGACCATTAACAGGAAGCTCGTAGCCATTTCGGGTTTGACCCGGCCGGCTGCCGAGCGGTACAAGCCGACCACCAGACGCTCGCATACTGACACCCTTCAGGCCTGGCTCCAAAGGATGTCCTGGCTTACCAGGCTTGGCAATATCCGAGGCCGGTCGATTCCTTCTTGTCATCATGGGGTGTGCGCTTTGATAGCCGTAACTGGATTGTATCCGCACATCCCAGTCACGTTGCCCGCCCCCCACCACGAGGAGGTCAGCTGCCAGGGGGGCTTAAGTTAGTTATCAATGAATTTATTTTGCAATATGCACAGACTCAAACGTTGCTACATTTCATTACTTCTATGCGGTTATATAATAAGCAACGTTGCAATATTTCGGGTTTTGATGCATCAAGATTTTTCCTTGGGTTGTATCTAGGGATATGTATGTACAAGTACATGTATATGCATTTGCAAAATAATATTTAATACTCAGTCTAATGTTTTATACGCCAATTAGAGATTCATATTCTATTATTTACAAACACTGAATTAAACATCGGTTGTAACGACAGATTTCTTAAAACGACAGTTTTTTCACTTTTTGAAATAATATATCGGCTACCAATACTGATAATGCTTAAGATATGTATTAATGTGGCTTAGTATATACAGTAGACGCTCGATATAGTGAACTTATAAAAACCGGGCCTGTTCACTGGAACGAATTTATTCACTGTAACGAGCGTGGACACCTTAAAGCAAATTTCATCAAATCGAACATAGAATATACAGTGAACTCTTGGTAATTTGACCCTCTATAATTTGAAAACCTTTATAAATAGAAATACTGTCTAAGTCTAATGAGAAAACCTCTATTAATCGAAGAAAACCTATGCAATTTGTACTCTTCGTTAATTCGAACTTATTCTTTTGCAACATAATCTAAAAACTCTCTAATTCGAGCTTGTTGGCTTTTTTTACCTCTATAATTCGAAGTTAAGTCTATTTGTTTCTACTCAACTGTTCGCTGAAGTGCGTATGCAATGAAAACTTGTGCCCTGTGTATTTATTGTTCAGGTGGCTTACAGTTGAGTTTACAATTTTTACATCCTAAACGAACTTTAAGAGAGAACAGATGTCGACGATGACGTTTTTTCAGCTTTAATCACGATCGAAAAGACCCTAGACCGAGCTCGTTTGCAGTCGCTTACTCAGAAGAAAATTACAGATTTTGTAATTTGTATAAAAAAAAATTATAATTTCTTTACAAAATAAAATTAAGTTTTCTAAAAATCTTTTTTTTTCTCTCTGTAATTTAAAAACCTTTGTAATTCGAAGTTTTTCCCGGGTCCAATGAAATTCGAATTATCGAGAGTTAACTGTAATTAGATTTTTTTTGCAATTACTAAAAAACAAGCCAATATTTATTGAACGGAATATTTTATTTTTAACAAAAACAAGCAACTGGCAGTTTGCATTTGTACTACAAACAACCCCAAACTGCGTAGCATATAATCCCACAAGATACTCGCACAACACGATGAGTAGAACAAACGGTAAATTTCGACTATTGTATATGGGTATGCATATCTATCAACGTACATATGTACTTCACACACTTGGTGGTTTAATGCACCAATTATGTCACTATGCGGGAGCTCTGCTCCTCTTATGACCAGCGCGTCACCTTTTTCGTTGACTTCTATACTGCAGTGTCCAGGTACCTACGCAACATAATCTGACACGGTGCCTCGAGCATTGTACGGCATTTGCTGACGATCTCAGACTTTGTGACGTAAGACTCTAGCGCAGCCTGACTGTAAATGCAGATTTTTTTTTTTTTTTTACGCTGGGAGGTGGTAATCTTCGAAAGACGAAACTGAGCCCGTACTCAGTAACAGTGTGGGATTTTTACCCACTAACCCCTTCTCCCTTCTTCCCGTTTCCCATGCGGTAACACCATTTTGGCTTTTCATCGCAGGGCGGGGAGGAACCAGCCTAATTGCGATCTAGTCACTTGGACTAATAAGCATTTTTTTCCTGACATCTACGTCTTTGAATGAGATCCACCATCTGGTGTATCTTTTTTTTCTTCGGATGTGCTATGTTATGCATCTACATATATATACTTTTTTTTGTTATACTTCGAAGTTAAGTTAAATCGAGAGGTTTTATTCTTTTGAGCCTTCGTAATTGATTTTCATTATTCAAAAATTTTCTCGCGTCTAAGTTTATATGCTCTTCTAGCTTTTCTTTGTGTTTTTTTGCATGTTTAAGAATTTCCGAACTTACACTTTCTATCTTCAAATCTCGATGAAGATCCGTGTTCCTTATGAACCAAAGTGCATTTACTATATTTCTAAGCATTTTTTCTGGAGTCGTTGTATTATGTTTTGAATTTGAATCAGAATTTGATTGTATATTAGCACTTTATTTCCAATTGATACGGTTGAGTTTCTTCCTATCAGACAGTGCAATTTTCTATATTTTATCTCAATGTCAATGTAGATGGTGATATTTTTATCGGATACTGATCCCATCTCAAGTAATTCCGCAGCTTTAAATACAGCTAGAATTTCTGCTTGGAACACGTGTCCGGAAGTTTTAGGGGCACCTTCAAGTCTTAATTGTAGCCTAATAGGTGGCGCTACAGTTCGGGGTGAACCTGGACCTCAACCAACAAGCCTCTCCATTTAGCTCGGTCTTTACCTAATTGCCTCTAGTTGCGCACTCCAAGTTGGTCGAGGTCCCCTTGAACTTGTGCGTGCCAAATACGGCGATGATTCCCACTACTGCGTCGTCCCTCGGGGTTAGATTCAGAGACTCTGCGGGCCGGAGCGTTGGTGTCCATTCGCTCTACATGTCCTAGTCATCTCACACGTCCAATACGCAGTTTTTTGACTAGATCGATGTCGCTGTACAGCTCGTATAGTTCGTGATTGAATCTTCTCCTCCAAAACCCGTCAACGCAAACGGGACCGAAAATCTTACGAAGAATTTTGCTCTCGAAGCGACCAAGGATATCTTCATCTTCTTTTAATAAAGTCCATGTTTCAGCGCCGTAAAGCAGGACTGGGATGATCAAGGTCTTGTATAGAGTCTCCTTAGTTGTTCGAGATAGAGCTTTACTGTTGAATTGCCTTATAAGCCCAAAAAAAACGGCGATTGGCAAGAGTTATTCTTCGACTGATGTCTGCGCTGATCTTGTTTGTAGAATTAATAGCAGAGCCAAGGTAGACAAAGTCCCTTGCTACCTCGAAGTAAAAGAAATAGCACCACACGTATATACATCTTCACCCATCACTCTACCCACAAACGGTTTCGTATACATATCAATACTAAATGCTAATAACGAAGACGCAATCTGAAGAACAGAACTTGAATCTAGTGTTTGAAGATATAAATAACTACAATGTATACGAGGTAAGCTCGTTAAACATAGAACCAATGGTAGATGGGAGACTAGGAAAAATTCGAAATCATTCCCCCCATCTCTCATCTGCTGCCACCAAGAATCCGCCAAACGGGGTTGGTTACCCACTTCTTGGATTAAGGTACTAGGCACCCGGCTGTCACCGCGTGGAGGCTGAGATTAGGAGTTGGTAGGCCTCAGCTGAGTGAAAACGCTTGTGTTTTCATATGATCACATGCACTACCGTTTGACCAGCTAATAGCACAGTAATGAACTAATTATTTATTTTTATTATTTATTTTACATTCTTTTAGAAGTATTCATTTAAGATTCTCTCTATAAATTGTAGGACAATTTTGCTATACCTGATTAGCGCTGGGACGTTGATCTCATGTCGGGAACGTAACCCTATCGTAAAGCGGGGTATTCCTGTAGTTTATTATTCTTCAAGAGCAAGGACTACACAATACTATTTAAGCCAAACACGTGATCAACAATAGAATATCCTTACTGGAAACCCGCTTGATATTCCTTGGGCAGATTACGAGCATTGGTACCTATCTATGCAGTTAGCCGACTTCGAACGCACTTAATAAGGAAATGTCTCGGCAGTTCCCGCCATACAACGTTTCCTATGAATGGGAGAGATAAAGGCTTTCTTGAAGCGATGCGGTATTATCTTCCTTTCGAAAATGTTGCAAGTAAGTAAAATTGGCGTTCAGTTCGTCAGCACCATATTTATGTATGGTAATTCAGCTGGTATTCCATCATTGGAACGCAAAGCACCTTAGACTCTTTATATAATGTACATCGTGCCCCACATGCCAGAAGCATGAATGTGCAAATTTTAAACTTTTGAGGAATGGCCACAATTGATATAGTAATAAATTATTGTTTCCATACTTTCTGTACATTTAGAGTTCTAAAACAACATGGAATACAGAAAGACTAAGAAAGTTGAAAAAATAAAATTTGCACATTCATGCTTCTGGCATATGGGGGACGACATATTCTCTCTATTTTTCCTCTCCATTATAATCTTCAGAAATTTATTACCAATGTGCATCGATAACTTCTTTCTGTCTTATATCTTTATCTCATTAATGGATCACGCTACATACATATTTGATTTTTCTAAAACGGTGGAGGAAATATTTCCCCACATCGGATTCGGCTTTAATTTATAAGGCGAATAAACGCCCTAATTTAGAGTATAAAGTTCACATCTGGTCAGGTGCACAAAATCGCGCGATAAAGCTTCTAGGAGGCATGAATATTGCGAATAGCATTGTTTCGCTTGAACACTGCCGTAATGTCTCCTGCCTATCCCTGTTTTGCTGATATGTATGTATATTCATCGAAAGTGCTCAATCAAAATAGCCAGTTTACCCTATAGCCTATCTTCGGACGTACCACGAAATATAGAGATCATTTCATGACCTGCACAAGCACACCACGTACATAGAAATGCTCTTTCGGCTCTATTTTTTCTCTCCATTCTAACCTACAGTCATATATGATAAATGTGCATTGATACCATCTTTCTAATCCTTATCTCATCAATGCTCACGCTACATACATCTGTTTCCAAACAATACATAAAAAAGGGAAATTGAGCCCCTTTACCTTCTTCTTCTTCTTCCTTTTATCAGCGAGGCTATGATCCGAAAACAAGGGATCACAACCATCCCACTTCACCGCATTTCTACTGATCCGCCTGTGGGGTTCGCCTATTTGACCTCGGAAAATATCGGCAGGCCTGCCGATTTTGGATCACTCGGTGACTGAGGGCAATGAAATGCCGATGTCGTCGCATTTGTCTGATCCAGGCGTTTATAGGCCTGCCTTTCCTACATCGCGATGTCTTTGGAACGTGCATTGATATTGCCTTTTTAACATGGTTCAAATGATCTCTTCTTTGAACGTGGCAATACCAACTGAGGCGGTCGCGCTCTATTTTTTGTACGATGGTTTCCCTGATGTGAAAACTTCCACGGATCTTTGAACTTCTTATTCGATCAAGCTTTGTCACTCCTGCTGTCATGCGAAGCATCTTCATCTCAGCTGCCGTTAATTTACTCTCATACTTTTTGTACATCGTCCAACATTGTGAACCGTATGTGAGCGCTGGACGTACAACTGCGGTGTAGAGCCTTCCTTTCAACTTAGGGGACATTTTTCTGTCACAGAAGATAGCGGAATTTTCTCGCCACTTCATCCACCCTACGCTTACGCGTTGATTGATGACTGACAAGTTGCTTTGCTATTGATCATAGATCCCAGATATTTGAACTTTTCGCATTTGGGAAGCACTGTTCCATTCAAATAAATGTCTGGAATAGGCCTGAGTGGATCAGAGAACGGGCAGCTCAAGTACTCTGTCTTTTTTGAACTAATGCGATACCCATTTCCCTCCAAAACGTCCACCCACACATCAAGTGCTCATTGCAGGGATGTAGGATCCTCACTTATGATGGCTCCATCGTCAGCAAAGAATAACTGATGTACCTTGGGGTCCATCACTTTACCCTCAAGCAGATAATCAAGGACTGTAATAAAGAGCAAAGGACTTAAAACGCTTTCCTGGTGCACCCCGACTTTGATTGGGAACTCTTCGGTTACTCCAGCGGGGCATCTTACTCTTGTCTTTGCTCCTTCGTACATGTCCATTATCATCTGTACATAGGTTTCTGGAACCCCTCGATGTCTTAGCGCCACCCATATCAAATCTCGTGGTTGTCTGTCGAGTGCCTTTTCAAAGTCAACCAATACAATATGCAAATCCCTTAAGGAATCACGATGTTTTTCCATTATGATCCTTATACTTTGGATTGCATCTGTGGTTGATTTACCCGAGACAAACCCGCACTGATCATCAGATAGCCGTATTATTTTTCGCAGTCGGCCACCTAATACCCGCTCAACGATCTTCATGATGTGTGACATCAGCTTGATCGAACGGTAGTTATCACAGTTTCGTGTATCACCCTTCCCTTTGTATACAGGGAGAAGGTAACTTTCACTCCATTGATTCGGCATTGGATCACCTCTCACGAATTTGGAGATGAGAATTCTGAGCCATCTGAACCCGATGTCTCCCATCTTTTTCCAGAACTCAGAGGGCATCTCGTCTGGCCCAACCGCTTTTCGTTTTTAGGAGTATTTGACCGCCTCACTAACTTCTTCGACTGTAATGTCGGGTATTTCTTCACAGTTAGGGGTGGCTCTTGGAAAGTATAGCCGGGGAAACTGTTCATTTAAAAGCTCTTCACAATACTGCCGCCACCTCTGCAGAATTTTGTCGTCATCCACAAGAAGCTGACCATGAGCATTGCTAATGACTGAGCATTCTTCCTTCATTGGGCGGCTATTTTGAAGATAGTGGCTCTCTTGTTCATATTGTGTCTTCGCAGCTCCTGGATAGCCTGGTTTGCATCAGCAACCGGGGAAAATATTTTCTCCAGCTCCCGATGCAGGCCCTCCGTACTCCCTGCTTGAAGCTGGGCGCACTTCTTCTTCGCTTTTTTCTTGCAGCATCTGTATTCCATTTCGAGGCGAGCTTTTTCGTCACTATTATTAGAGGGGCACTTTGACCAAGCTTTGAAAGCCGCTTTCTTCTGATTTATCACTTTCTTAGCTTCATCACTCCACCACCATGTTTCTTTGGCGTGTTGATGGTGGCTTTTTGAAGCTCCTAGCACTGATTTGGCCTTCTTTAAGCAAGTTCGCTGTAGGGAATCCCACATATTTTGTGCTCTGCACTCTTCATCCTCAGCTCCGTTGATGGTGTGAGAGAGGTAATTTTTCATTACGAAAACAAAATCCTCGCCTTTTTCTTCGTCCAGATTGTACCACTTGATTTTCTCAGAGACCCTTGTTTGTTTGGTTTTCTTCGGTGTTTTCATAAAAATTTCTGTTAGCAGGAGACGGTGTTGCCGAGCGATTGCCTCTCCCAGGATCACTTTGCAATCTTTTACCCGAGGCTTCATGAAACTGGCTACCAAATGGTAGTCAATCTGAGTTTCATCTCCACCACTGCTGTAAGTGATCAGGTTTCGGCTTTGTTTGATGAACATGGTATTTAAAACGATAAGATTTGTTCATGCTTAGGATGTCTTCACCAGGAAGGTCCCTGGTGCTATATCCTAGTCCTCCATGACAGTCTTCATAGTCTTCGTTTGATTTCCCGACATGTCCATTCAAATCTCCTCCAACAAACAGAAATTCTTCCTTTGGGATGTTCTTAAGGAGATTGTGGAAATCTAGCCAAAATGCATCTTTATCTCTCTGATTGCACCCATTGTGGGGTGCATATGCACTGACAATATTCCACACCTCTCCTTGTATTACTAGTTTGAGAGACATCAAACGGTCGCTGGACTTCGAAATGCTCAAGACGTTACCAAGTAGCTCTGCCACAAGGATGATACCGATTCCGTTCTTTGCCTTTTCCGTTCCGTAGTAGAACATCTTGTAATCTTTTGTCCTAACGTCCAAGAAACGCGCCCAATTCCTGCTGTTTTTCCATTTCGTCTCTTGGACACACAAGATGTCCACCCGCCTTCTATTCATCATCTCTTCCGGCTCGTAACTCCGACCGGTCATGCTTCCAACGTTCCAACTCTCGACCCTCGAATTGCATCCAAACTGTTTCATTATTTTGCTAGCCCCCGGAATCCGTAGAGCTCTGACCCGAACATTTCTGCTCGGTCCAGGATCAGTACCATGCACAGCAGTGGTAGTGCCTGGCGGGGTAGTGCCTTTCCTTTTAGCAAGTATTACCATAATGATACAGTTTTGCAATACAATTTTTTGCACCATATTGCGATGGTGTTTGTTGTTTGACACGTATATGCTCCTGTTTTAGTATTGTTTGATCTTTCTTCTATGACACCGGTGATCTCCAGTCGTGTCAACCCACAGACTCGCATGCACACTTGTGGGAGGGTTTTTAAGGTAGTATATGTGTCGCTAGGCTCACTTGGGTGTTATATTGCCTAGATCTGATTTGTCCCCCTTAGTCGCCTTTTACGACAAGCGCTGGTTGTTGGGGGGGCGCTGCAGTGATATTCTTAACCCGTCCCTACCCGGGTGTCGAGCCCCTTTACCGCGAGTGAATAATTGTAGCAAAAAAATAAAATAAAAATTTCATCCGCCAGAACCATGAAAAGAAAAAGAATATATACGTATGTACATACACAAGTAAATACAAAGCAGCACACGTTTTTTATGTATTTAAAATGAAAGTCCCGCAATAACTTTACTTAGCTTTAAGATTCAATAAACCAAATGCATATGAGTTTCTTAGTAACAAAAGTAACAAAAGAAATATTTAGATTATATAAATGCGTGCACGCTGTTCGTGGTCGGAGAAGAGACAGACGACACAAAAAGAAATGCCGCTGTCATTTCTGTTGCAGGTGGCAGCAGTGTCTCTTTTCAGTTACAGGGTATATATGCAATACTCCTTCGCCCATGGATGAAACTACTGCAGCTTTTGAACCTTGTTGCGAATCCTTTCAGATCGTCGAACCTCGGGCTGCATTGATGTTGCATCAGGAATAGTTGGAATTGACATCTCGACTGTTTCTTCAGGAACTTTATCTTCAGGATTGGTAACGGTCTGCTCTATTGATCTACGACGAACCCGATCGGCATGACGATGAAATTCTTGGCCGCCTTCAGACTCGATGACGACCGAAACCGGACCTCTGACTTCCGATATACGGCCGGCCACCCATCTAGGCCCTGCTGCATAATTCCGATACCATACTGGTTCACCACTATCGTAGTTGTTTTCCTTCGAAACCTTTGCTTGAACAGGCATTGATTCAGGGTGGAGTTTGTCGAAATATGTACATGGTCGGCGATTAAAAAGTAACTCTGCAGGCGAACGACCAGTAGAAGTATGTGGTGTAACATGCTGGTCCAGCAAAAATCGAGATAATCGCAATCGGATATCTCCATTCGGAACCTTTTTTAAATAGTCTTTTGTAGTGCGTACCATTCGCCCCACTTGGCCATTTGAAGATGGATGAAATGGAGATGAAAAAATATGTTTAATTAAATTATTTTCACAAAATATCTTAAAATCATGGGATGTGAACGCCGTTCCGTTGTCAGAAACGATGACATCGGGTAGCCCATGTGTAGCAAAAAGTTATCTCAAAACTGACATCGCGCAAGAGGACGATGTAGCGGAAACTGGATGAACCTCCAACCAATTGGAATATAGGTCCACCCCCAAAAAGAAAAGATTTCCTTTAAATGGACCCGCAAAGTCTACGTGAATCCTGCACCAAGAATTTTTCCTTCCTCAGAGGTGTATCCCTTGATAGGAGAATTATCGGAACGCATCTGTTGGCAGACATTACACAGCTTTACTATCTGTTCGATGTCGTCATCAATTTTTGGCCACCAGACGTAGCTCCTGGCCAAAGCTATCATGAGAACTATTCCAGGATGGTTTGCATGAAGTGCTGCAGGAAGTTTCATTCGATGAACTAGGCACCCTTTTAGTCCTCCGACTAAAAAAAAACTTTGAAATCTGATTCAACGATAGCTGGCCATCCCCTCAACGTCCAGTGTAAAACACGTGATAAAAGTTTGTCCTTTTTTGGTGTCCTTTGCAATATCGCTAGCCTGTAGTAGCGGCGAATCCAGTAAATCTATTATCAAGACTATTTCCTCCTCATCTTCTTCGGAATCGATTAAATTACTAACTGGTAGGAGACTGAACACGTCGGCATGTGCGATGTCTTTCCCGGCTTTATGCTGAAGCTTGTAGTTGTAGGCGCTTAAGATTGAACGAAGCATCCTCTCAGAAAGAGTATTTGGTGAAGGTTTGGAAGGTGAGAACAGACCCAGCAGCGGTTTGTGATCTGTGTCTATCACGAATTGTCTACCGTATAAGTAGTCAACGAACTTTTTGAGGCTTGCAATAATTGCCAGGGTTTCCTTATCCAGTTGCGCATAATTTCGCTCAGATTTCTTGAGGTTCCTTGAATAATATGAAATAGGTCGCTCGGATACATCTGGCAGCAAGTGCGCTAAAACCGAGCCAACTCTATATGGCGAAGCGTCACAGGTCAAAACGACAGGTAATTTATCATTGAAGGGCATAAGAACACTGTCTGATGATAACAGCTTCTTAAGATTGACGAATAACGTTTGTAGAATCTTGGTCCACCTCCAAGCAGAATTCTTATCCAAAAGTCTGTGAAGGGGTTCGCCCAGTGTTGCTTTTGAACGAAGAAATGAATGGTAGAAATTAAGAAGTCCTAGAAATGCTTGAAGCTCGCTCTTGTTCTTCGGAGGAGGCGTATTTTGAATCGACAGCAATTTTTCTTTTAGATGATGAATTCCTTCTGTATCGATGCAAAACCCAAGAAATCAATGGACGGAACATCAAACACGCATTTTTCTTTTCGTAATTTTAGGCCAGATGATCGTATTCGATCGAAAACACCTCGAAGTTTACTAGCTAAGCCGTTGGAATTATCTCCAACAACAACAACGTCATCTAAATAACACACAACCCCATCAACTCCACGCAACAAACCTGACATGTATTTCTGAAATTCACCTGGGGCAGAAGAAATTCCATATTGAAGTCTTTTGACCTTGAATGCGCCTTTGTGTGTTATAATAGTCTGAGTCTCGGCCGTTTTGTCATCCAGAGTAAGTTGCTGATATGCCTGTGCCAGGTCTAACTTTGCAAATACAGCCCCGCGTGGCAGGTTTCGAATCAACTCATGCATTAAGGGATTGGATAGCAATGTGGCTGCAGTGCCTTGTTTACAGTTGCCTTATAATCACCACAAATCCGTATGGTTCCATTTGGTTTTGGCATTGGAACAATTGGTGTAGCCCACCGCGAGTAATCGACGGGTTCAAGAACGCCCTGTGCAACCATGCGGTCTAGCTCCGCTTCTACCTTCGATCGAATCGCAAAAGGAATTCTCCTGGCAGGTAAATGGGTTGGGGCAACCTTCGGGTCTAAAGAAATGATTATGGGTAGGGGGTGGCAGTGGTGCAGTGGGTAATGTGTTTGCTCGTTAACCGATGTGTGCAGGTTCAAGCCCCAGCGGGGAACAGCAATCATCAGTCGCCCGAGGAAATAAAGGAAAACGAATTACATCGAAGTTTTTCCAACCACTGCACCAAAGAAAGGTTCCTGCCTGGTAGTACAATGGAGCAGAGAGAGTCTGAGTGCTCTGGAGTTTGGGTTTCCTTTTTAAAAAAAAAAATGCTTATGGGTGCTCCTTTATACGCTCATTTGAAAATAAATCGCGATAATCGTTCACAACCTTGTGTACAATGGAGAATCTTCTTCTTCCTTTTATCAGCGAGGTTATGATCTGAAAACAAGGGATTATAACCCTCCCACTTCACCGCATTTCTACTGATCCGTCTGTGGGGTTCACCTATTTGATCTCAGTTCTCATCTGTCGTGGGGTGCGAATCTCTCTTTGAAGCTCCTTCATATCAAAATGAGCTGTTCAATTTGTCTTGAAAAAATTGAGAGAAGTTATAATCATAAAATTCATTGCGCGGATTGTAAGGGTTTGTTTCACTACAACTGTGTTAATATCCTAGACCAAGATGCAGAGTACATGAAAGCCAGTGGAGTGCCATTTCGTTGTAACAATTGCTCAGTGCTTCGTCGCCGATCTCTGCATATTGCGGAATCTGCGGACAGTATTATTAAGCGGGCACCACCATCCGCTATTACCAACAGCACTGAAACTCATCGCCAACTGACACCAACGACATTAGCGGCTGCTTCTATTTCAAATGAGGAGCAATGTACACTGCAGATGATTTATCGGAAACTTGCTAGCCTGGAAGAAGTGAATATGCAATTTCTTCAATCCATGAAGGCGCTTCAAGAAGAGAATACTGTGCTAAAGTCGAAGATAAACATACTAGAAAGGAAACTCAATTGGCAGCAACAAAGCTCTCTGAAGAACTACATTGAAATTGCTGGTTTGTCTGAAGTAGATGACTCAAACTCTAAGAGTGTTGCTCTGAAAATCTTTCGTGATGCATTAGCTATAGAGGTAAACCACGATGACAACGACAAGTGCTACGTTAAGTGAGCTCGAAGCAACAGAGCGAAAGAAAATGATCGCTCTCGCTCTTCGGCAAACAAAACCATCATCTGTGTGAGATTCTCGGACCTTGCTCCCAAACAACGGATAATGAGTGAGAAAAGAAAGAAGAAAAGCAACTTGAACACAAATATTATTGATGGCAGCGGCAGAGACAGTGGCAGCAGAAATAAAAAGAGTGACATTTACATTAATGATGCTCTCACCAAATACACTCACGCGTTCTTTATGCAGCCGAAAGAGCCTAAGAAGAAAAAAGGCTACAAATATTTATGGTATAGAGATAATAAGATACTAATGAAAAAGGTAGAGGGTGGAAATATCATTTCCTTAAGATCTTTTAATGATCTTGCTAAAGTTTAATGCATTTATGCGCTTTTTATTTTGTTATATTTGAATTCTGTTTTCTAAATGAATTTTGAAAATAATCTGATTGATGATATTTCCACTTCCAATTTCTGTAGTTCAAATTGTGATGATGTATTTGTAACAAAGTCATTTTGTATTGATAAACTTTTTTTCGTTCACCAAAATGTTAGAAACTTGAGAGAAAATTTTGCATCTCTCGTATCTCATCTGGAATCATTTGTATGTTTTCCTGATTTTATTTTTGTGTCTGAAATTTGGATTTACGAATTCGAAAAAAATGATTATTGCTTGCCAGGTTTCAATTTTTTCGCAAACACTAATGAAAATTACGCGGTTGGTGGTGTGGGCTGTTTTGTTGAAGATTATGAGTGTGTGGCTACTTATATTATTTTTCTGAGTGCCGATATTATAAAATTGTCTTTTCAAATAAATCACGAATCTTATGTCATTTTCTGTGTTTACAGATTGCACAGTTTTAGTTTCTCGATGTTTGTGGAGGAATTTTCTAATCTGTTAGATAATGAGAACAAATGTAGAAATTTAATTATTTTAGGTGATTTTAATGTAAACATGTTGGAAAGTTGTTCTGTTATATCTAATTACATTGATTTGTTATCTTCGCCTTAGAATCTTTTATCAATGAGCCTACCAGAATAGCATCGGGAAGGTGCTTAGACCATATCTACGGTCGTTTTGCTAATATATCACTTAGTGCGCGTAAAAAATGTGTCTTTGATTTTAGGATCACTGATCACTCTATGACGGGTTTATTAGTACGCATAAACAAAATTAATAACAGTGATAATTACGTGTCGGAAAACATTAAATCCAAAATATATTTTCCTAAACTAAACACTTTTCTTTGTTTTGAGTCATGGGATGAGGCCTACACAGCAATAAATGCATCTGATTGCTATGATATTTTTATTAAAACGCTAAAGAAACACATTTTATCCTGTTGTTATACTGTAAGGGTCAATAAATTGTTAAAGAGACTTAAGCCTTGGATTAAGGCTTCTTTAACACTTAAAATAAGAAACAAAAATAAACTTAGGATTAAATGTTCCAAGCATCCATTGAATAGGAATTTAAAGAAAAAGTATAAAACATTGTGTTCTCGCGTAAAAAAAGAAATTCCCTTGTGCAGAGACAACTTTTATAGAAATCAATTTAATTTTTCTAAAGGAAATATTAAACGTAATGGCAGGTAGCAAATAGTATTTTGAACAAGTCGAATCTTTCCAAAAGGCCAACCTTGATTCGGGTAAATGATACTTACTTACTTACTTACTTAGGTGGCGCTACAGTTCGGGGTGAACCTGGGCCTTACCGAACAAGCCTCTCCATTTAGTTCGGTCTTTAGCTAATTGCCTCCAGTTGCGCACTCCAAGTTGGTCGAGGTACCCTTGAACTTGTGCGCGCCACATACGGCGATGATTCCCTCTACTGCGTCGTCCCTCGGGGTTAGATTCGAAGACTCTGCGGGCCGGAGCGTTGGTGTCCATTCGCTCTACATGTCCTAGCCATCTCAGACGTCCAATACGCAGTTTTTTGACTAGGTCGATGTCGCTGTACAGCTCGTATAGTTCGTGATTGAATCTTCTCCTCCAAAACCCGTCAACGCAAACGGGACCGAAAATCTTACGAAGAATTTTTCTCTCGAAGCGACCAAGGATATCTTCATCCTCTTTTAGTAAAGTCCATGTATGCAAGCAGTTGTACAGACTTGTAATAGATTGTGCCTCCGGTGTTGGCTTGTGAGTTCCGCACAATCCGTTCAAGTACAATGTTAAAGAAGTCACATGACAGCGCGTCACCTTGTCTAAAACCTTTTTTGACATCAAAGGTCTCGGTGAGGTCATTACCGACCTTGATGGAGCAGCGAGCGTTCTCCATCATCAGCCTGCACAGACGGACAAGTTTGGCAGGGATGTCAAAACTAGACATGGCTCTATAAAGCTCTTCTCTATAGATGCTGTCATAGGCGGACTTAAAATCGATAAAGAGGTGGTGAGTATCGATTTGGAATTCTTCGATTTTCTCCAGGATCTGCCGAAGTGTGAAGATTTGATCGATGGTGGACTTTCCTGGCCTGAAACCGCACTGATAGGATCCAATCAGGCTGTTGATAAAAGGTTTCAGGCGTTCACACAATATCGCAGAAAAGATCTTGTATGCGATGTTGAGGAGAATGATGCCTCTATAATTGGCGCAGTTGAGGGGGTCTCCTTTCTTGTGGATCGGGAAAACGATGCTGAGATTCCATTCATCAGGCATACACTCGTCTGACCAAATCTTAGAGATGAGTTGGTGTATGCACTCTACCAATTCATCTCCAGCTGCCTTGAAAAGTTCGGCCGGTAAGCCGTCAGGTCCAGCAGCCTTGTTCGACTTTAGCTTGGATATTGCTATCCTCACTTCGTATTGGTCAGGTGGACGGAAATTTTGACTATCATCGTCTATGTTTAATGGTTCATTCTGCCTGACAGCGGATGTTGCTCTTCGTGGCCGTTATACAGTCTGCAGAAGTAGTTTTTCCATATTCTCAGCACCGACTGTGATTCTACTACGAGGTTTCCATTTTCATCTCTACAGGTTTCTGTACGGGTATTGCTCCTCTAACACGTTCTTTTTACCTTTTGGTAAAACTTCCGTACATTGTTCCTGGAGTATAAACTCTCGATATTCTCAAACGCGCGCTTCTCATGATCTTTCTTCTTCTTTTGGAGAAGCCGATGTTCTTCCCGTCTCTTTTGCCCGTAGAGCTCACGAGCAGCTCTCGTTTTTCTTTACATGCTTCTTGTTTTGCTGCATGCACTCGCTGGCACTTTTCGTCAAACCAGGGGTTTCGCGGTGGTCAGTCGCGGCGTTTCTGATGGTATGTTGGCAGCGTTGCCACTGGTCTTCGATACTTGATGCTGGCGGCAAAGGGGTGATTGAGAGATTTCGGGGTACGCGTTCAGCGAAGAGTCTGGTGGTCTCTTGCGATTGTAGCTTTTCGACGTTAAATTTTCTCATAGTGATTCTTCTTTGTTGCTCAGATTGGGATATCCGCATTCGTACCTTGGCTACAACAAGGTAATGATCCGGGTCTATGTTGGCCGCTCGGAAGGTCCGGACATCCAGAATACTGGAGGCATGCCTTGCGTCGATCGCAACATGATCAATTTGGTTGATCGTTACATGATCATTGGACCGCCATGTCTGCTTATGAATATCGAGATGAGGAAACCATGTGCTTGCTATGGTGACATTTCGCTCCACAACGAAATCAATTAGCCTTAGCCCGTTATCAGACGTGGTGTCTTGCCTAAGTCTGCCGCGTATGACAAATCCGCTTCCGAATAAGCGTTGCCTGTTGCCTCTGTAGCAGTCACCGTAGTAAATGTCACAGTTTTTCATCCTCTTTTTGCCCGGCCCATCCCATCGCACTTCCTGGATGGCGGTAATATCTGCTTTATAGCAGTCTAGGGCCTCTGCTAGTTGTTCGGCTGCACGTGGTTTGTAAAGGGACAGAACATTCCACGTACAGATCCGAAGGTCGTTGTCCTTATTTCGTTTGCTGGGGTCGTCATTAGTTGAGTCATCCTTATCCGAGGCTTTTGGTTGTTTCGGAACCGTAGATTTCGTACGCGGTAGGGAAGTTACCCCGACGGCACAACCCCCAACCTGGAGGGCCAGTTCCTTAATTATTCCCCTAGGACGAGGGGGCGGGTACACCGGTGCCAGTAGTCCACTACGGGAGTATGAGCGCTGCCGTTGGCCCATTAAGGGCTCCTCCGCCACCATCTCTATTCCAATGTCCTGACCAACATTGGAAATTCCTTACCGACCTGTGATCCGAATACGTCGAAGCAGCTCGCGCAAGGTATTCACTAAGTTCAGCCTAACTGGAACTATAGACGCCACCGTTGACTCCGTCTAGGGAATTCGTCCGCTGCCGCCTGGATTAAGGTACTAGGCACCCGGCTGTCACCGCGTGGAGGTTGAGAGTAGGAGTTGGTAAGCCTCAGCTGAGTGAAAACGCTGGTGTTTTCATATGATCGCATGCACTACCGTTTGACCGGCCGTGTAAATGATACGGTATTATCTGATAAACGTGAGATTGCAGATAAATTGAATTCTTACTTTGCCACGATAGTTGAAACTCTACCACAAAATAATGTCTCTGTTTGTACTCATTGCAACTGCGATAACGTTGAACCTTTCCAAAGAAACAGTTTTTTTTATAATCCTATAACCGCTTTGGAACTACTAAATACCATTAGTAGCTTAAAAAACTCAAACTCTTGTGGAATAGATGGTATAAAAAATTAAAAAAAAATATTGCTTGGTTTGTAACTGACATATTAGCTTTTATTTTTAATAAAAGCATACTCACGGGAAATTTTGCTGATTCACTTAAATGTGCTGATGTAGTGCCACTTTATAAAAACGGAAAATTAGATTGTATCTGCAATTTCAGACCTATCTCGCTTCTGCCATCTGTTAGTAAAATCTTTGAAAAAGTAATTAAAAATATGGTTGCCAAGTTTTTGAATAAACTTTTTTTTTTTATTCTGTTCAATTTGGATTCCAAAAAGGCAAATCTACGGAAGATGCTCTTTTAGATGTTTGTTCTCAAATTTCCGCAAATTTGGACAGGCAAAAGAATACATCAGCTTTATTTGTAGATATAACGATGGCTTTCGATATGGTCGACCATAACATCTTGTTAGGGAAGCTTAGTAAAGCAGGTTTTCGGGATTTTATGTTCGAGTTGTTCAAATCCTATCTAAATAATAGATCACAAAGGGCGAAAATAGAAGACACCAGAAGTGGAATAAAACACATAAAAATGGGGGTGCCTCAGGGATCGGTGTTAGGGCCTATACTTTTCTTAATTTACATTAATTCTCTCTTTGGACTTAATTTTAAAGGAGTATTGAGAGCGTTTGCTATTGACTTAGGATGTGTATATGGCTCGGACAGCCCTCTAGATCTAGTAGCAGACATTAATTCTGACCTAGACTTACTAAGAACTTGGTTTGCTAAGCACAAATTGGTTTTAAGTCCCAAAACTAAAATTATGTTTTATAGTTTGTCCGCGCAAAACTGTATTGATGCAAATATCTTCTTTCATGCACCCGAGTATCCTAAATTTAAATTGGTTAACTGTGTTTTTAACTCCCCAACGACCTTCTGCAGATATAGTAACTGCTGTGATAATTGTTTCCTTTTTGAGAAAGTCGATGAGTTCAGGTACTTGGGGTTAATAATTGACTCTAGGATGTCCTTTTCGAACCACACCGAGGAGCTGAGGAAATATTTTCGCCTTACACTTAGATATTTTTTCTATTTAAGAACAGTATGTTCCACTAAGCTGCTGACGTCTATATATTATGGGTTATTCCATTCTAAATTGCAATATGCAATAAGCTGCTGGGGTGGAACATATTTTAATAAAATTATTGGTAGTTTTGAAATTTTTGGTTTTTTCCTTGCTGAATCCTCTTTGCACCGCGTTTATTTGATCATCCGACATGCTCGTCGTAGGCGTATTGGATTTAATCATTTGTAGACTGCGAATGGCTGTTTCAGCTGCAACTGCCTTCTCCTGAGCGCTTTGGAATGTAAGTGTTGTTGTTGTTGCTGTAAGCGCCTGTTGCAACCGACTATCCCGGAGTCCACAAACGAACCGGTCCCGTAACATACGGTCTAATGAATCGCCAAAATTACAATGGCTTGCAATTTTCCGAAGCTCTGCAACGTAGTCTGTAGTTTTTTCGTCAGGTAGTTGATCTCTCTTAAAAAATTTGTAGAATGAGGCAATTTCCGGCGGAGGTGGAGAGAAGTGATCAGAAAGAGTCTTACAAATTGAATCATAATCAAGTTCAGTTACCTTTTTTGGTGAAATTAAAGATTCCATTAGATCGAATAATGGTGCTCCACAAACGGTAAGAAAAGTAGCTCGTTTTAGACTGACCGTCGTGATTGCATTTGCCTCCAGAAAGATATCGAACCGCCTCTTGTAGGATCCCCAAGTGCCCTGCCTAGTGACATCGAATGCTTCCATGCATCCTATGGAAACTTCCCTTCGCATTTTCCTTGAGTTTGTAGAATTGGAAGAAGGCTCTAATAATAATGAATTTTCCGGAACAGTCTCGTTTTTCATTGCATGAATATTTTTCGGATCGCTGGACTGAATTTCTTCGTCTTCAGATGAATCGCCCATACTCTGATTAATGCGAAGTTTCCAGCGATCCCATCCCCGTCGCCACTTTTATGTATTTAAAATGAAAGTCCCACAATAACTTTACTTAGCTTCAAGATTTAATAGCTATGAATAAAACGACAATCGTCGAAAAGCGACAAACGCCAACGACAATCAGGGTGAATAATTAGGTTATTTAAATGCGTGAACGCTGTTCGTGGTG
This sequence comes from Brachypalpus laphriformis, assembly GCA_945910035.1. Classification (NCBI taxonomy): domain Eukaryota; kingdom Metazoa; phylum Arthropoda; class Insecta; order Diptera; family Syrphidae; genus Brachypalpus; species Brachypalpus laphriformis. Next base: position 19,179,403 of record OX246757.1, read on the forward strand.
GGAGAAGAGACAGACGACACAAAACGAAATACCGCTGTCATTTCTGTTGCAGGTGGTAGCAGTGTCTCTTTTCGGTCACAGGGTGTATATGCAATAACGTTGATCGTAAAAGTTTTTTTTTTTTATATTCTCACTTTCCACCTATTATCAGCTGTTTCTTTTGGTGCTCTTTAACTTTGTTCTCTTCAAAGTGTGCAAGAGTGCAAATGGTTGGTTACTTGGCTTTTCGCTAGAGGCGGTAGTGTCGATTTCCTCAAGTGATACTACTATTAGATGTATACACAATTCACGAATGGTAATGTTGGAAAACCCCCTCTGGTTTGAAAAAAAGGCTTAGTCCAGACAACGTATCTGTCAAACTGGAAAAAATACCCGCGCTTTTTTAGAGGTAAGTCTATTTGCTTATATTGTTGCTATAATTGTTACTAATATTACTTTTAAATTGCAGAAATACAACAATTGAAGTGTTCCAAGTCTTTCCCCCCAGCCATCGATCATCGAACGTGACACAGTTCCTGTAGAGATTTGATTTAATTACTTTCTAGTATTACTGTACTATATTATATACTAAGGGACCAATGTAACTCTTATATCATTGATGTGTCACTGTAAGTAACAGGGGCCAGTTGTAATAAAGTCATCATATAGAGCACACGTCTTTCCAATTCGACAGCATACACTAATACATGGCGCAGTCGATGTGAACCAACGTACATATATGGGTATCGTAAAACCAGTTCGCAACAACCATCCCGTTTTGAACAAAAGACCGCGTGGAAGACCACCGAAGCAAAGAATAATTTGTTACAACACCAACATGGACTTCATCCGCAAAGTAGATGAATTGAAGTTAGATAGAAACATAGCAGAAAATTGGCGGATATTTTGGCAGAATTTTGAGGTGTTCGCTACAGCGATTGAACTGGACAAAAAAGAAGAAGCAGTTAAAATAGCAATTTTGCTTAATGCGTTGGGCTCGGAAGCAATCGAGGTATACAACTCGCTGGACATAACAGAGGAAAACAAGAAGAAATACAGTAAAGTGGTTGAAGCGTTTCCATCTCTTTGCAAACCCAAATACAACGAGGTCTACGAAAGTTTCCTTTTTCATAGCCGAAGTCAGGCTTCAGGGGAACCATTTGACCAGTTTTTGATGGATGTAAAGAAAATGGTGAAAAAGTGTGGTTATGGATCACAAGAAAGCAGAATGCTGAGGGATAGGCTGGTGCATGGATTAAGTAATCAAAAGCTTCAAAAGAGGATACTGGAGACAGATGGCTTGACTCCGGAGAAGGTTATTGAAATGGCAAGGGCGGCCGAGGCTTCAAATGAACAAATGCGAAAAATGGAGGAGCATGCTGCTGGGGCAGGGAGAGTATCTGTCGACCTAGTGAGAGGATTTCAAAACAGGGGGAGTAGACTCAAAAATAATAATAACACAAATTTTTCAAATAATTTCAAATAATAAAAAATCCAAAATTCTCAAATGTGTAACAATGTTGCTTTTACTTATTGTGGACAAGGTCATATGAGAGGAAAATGTCCCGCATTCGGTAAAACTTGCTCTTCATGTAGGGGAAAGAACCATATCTCTTCAGTATGTAGAAGGAGAGGTGTACGAGAAATCACAATGGAAAGGCGCGAAACAGGTGAACAAGAAGATAGTTTTTGTATTGATGCGATATATTATAAGCAAAGAAATGAATTCGCAATAGTACATATCAATAATATTTTTGAGAAAAAAGCTGCATGGATTGAAACTCTTCAAATTGAATCCAAAGACATTAAGTTTAAATTAGACACTGGTGCTGATGTGAATGTCATACCAAAACAGTATATTGAAAATCTTAAAAACGCAAAACTGGTGCAAGGCAAAGAAAAACTAGAAGGGTATGGCGGTGCTGAAATAAAATCATCGGGGTGTGTGGAACTAGAGCGTAGGGTGCATGATACTATAGCTGTTTTGAAATTTTTTGTGGTTGAGGTAGGCAATGTTCCTATTTTGGGTCTAGAGAGTTGTATTAGGTTAGGGTTAATTAAAAGAATTAATAGCATTGACATAAGTGAAAAATGTAAATTGGTAGAAAAATATGCATGTTTGTTCGAGGGACTAGGGTGTTTTTGTGGTGGATTTCACATAGAATTGAAGAGCAATGCTACTCCTGTTGTTAAACCCGCACGAAGGATTGCCATGTCATTGGAAATGCCATTAAAAAATGAACTGAAAACACTGTGCGATAGGGACATAATTGAAGTTGTCGATGAGCCTGCGGAATGGGCTTCCAATATTGTTATAGTTGAAAAAAGTAACAAACAAATCAGAATTTGTTTGAATCCACAAGCTATAAACGAAGCTGTAAAAGATCACATATACGAAATTCCCTCGTTCGAGAAAATTAAGTCAAAGTTACCTAACAAAAAAGTATTTTCGGTATTTGATATGAAAGACGGCTACTGACAAGTGAACTACGCACTGCTGCAGTTCGAAGATCCCACGACAACACAAGAATGCCCAGGTTCAACATCGATAGACTTAGTGATCCCTCAGTGCGCCAACAATTAAGGGAGCACTTTTCGCAAGGTGTGGAAGCAATCAGCAGCTCAATGCCCGCAACCATCCAAGACCATTGGTGTGCTGTGAAAAATGTTTTTACATCTGGTGCTGAAAGAATTGTCGGTCGATCGCAGGGAAGACATAGGGCGTGGCTTTCCGAGCATACCTGGAGAAGGATTGACGAACAAAAACAGCTAAAAGCTCGCGTTGCAGCTACCCCAGCAGCAGGGAGAAGCGAGCTAGAGTCCCTATATCGCATGAAGATGAGAGAAGTTCAGCGTAGCGTACGACGTGACAAGCGCAACTACATCAACGCGCTGGCTACAGAAGCAGAAGAAGCTGCACGGAGGTGCGACAGCAGGACTGTCTACAGAATCACGAAAGAGCTGACAGGTGGTCGCAGCTCCAGCCAATACCCAGTGAAAAGCCTAGACGGCTCCTTGCTCATTACGGATGAGGACCAGCTCAAGAGATGGAAAGAGCATTTTGCTACGGTTTTGAACCGTGTATTCGCTAGCGATATGCTCCCAAATCAGACTGAGATGCCCGAGGTGAGAAGTTCCCGAATACGCACCACGACTCCCAGTAAAGATGAGATCATTACCGCGATCAAGGCACTCAAAACCAACAAGGCGGTAGGACTTGACGGTATTCCAGCAGAGCTCTTACGAGCAGCGCCAACAACATCGGCTGAGCTTCTGCTTCCACTTATAGATAGAGCTTGGGAAGCTGAGAGCTTTCCTAACGAGTGGAAAAAGGGAATGATCGTCAAGCTTCCTAAGAAAGGAAATTTATTGGAGTGCGGAAACTGGAGGGGTATCTGCGTGCTGCCTGCTGTAGCTAAGATAATAGCTAAAATAATCCTTGAGCGAATCAAACAACATCTCGAAGACACACTCGATGCCGAACAAGCAGGTTTCCGCTCTGGATCCTCCTGTGCCGACCACATCAACACCCTGCGGATTATCATCGAACAGTGTGTTGAATATCGATCGCCACTGCACCTGCTGTTCATCGATTTTGAGAAGGCGTTCGATAGTGTCAACAGGGAGTTTATTTGGCGTGCCTTACGCAGGAGAGGCATTCCCGATAAACTAATTGCTATTATCAAAGCTACATATGAAGGCTCCAAATGTCACGTTCTGCACAGGGGGAGGTTGTCTGAGGAATTTGAGATCCAAAGTGGGGTAAGACAAGGCTGTATCCTTTCACCAATATTATTCCTATTGGTGATTAGCGATGTGCTTCATGCAGCTTTGTCGACGGGAAACGGAGGAATTCGATGGACTCTTACATCTCAACTGAAACATCTTGACTACGCAGACGATGTATGCTTACTCTCCCACAGAATTATGGACCTCCACCAAATGACAGCAGATGTGGAGAGGGAGGCAGGTGTCGTCGGGCTGGAAATCAATACGACAAAAACTAAAATCATCAGCCTTGGAACTAACTCATCGGCTCAAATATGCATTGCTGGACAACCGGTAGAGAGAGTAGAGGATTTCCAGTATCTTGGGAGTATTGTCTCGACCGATGGTGGAACCGAACTGGATATAGCCAACAGGATCGCCAAAGCAAAGTCCGCGTTCGGGATGTTCTCCAAAATATGGCGAAGCAATGCAATCAGTTTGAGCACCAAAATAAGACTGTTCCACTCCAACGTTGAATCCGTGCTGCTATATGGTTGCAGCACGTGGAGAGTGACCACTACTATCACCAGAAAGCTGCAAACGTTCGTTAATAGGTGTCTGCGCAATATCTTACGGATTTCTGGCCCAATCGTATCTCTAACGAACACGTTTACGAGAGAACGGGTCAGGAACCAATAGGCACAACTATCCAACGGCGGAAGTGGCAGTGGATTGGTCACACGTCCCGAAAGGGTGACAGCTCCATAGCGAAGCATGCTATGCAATGGAACCCTCTAACTCAGGATGGCAGAAGACCTGGCGGTCCGCGGAAAACATGGCGCAGAACAGTCGAGAAGGAGGCACGGCAGTTAGGGAAAAGTTGGGGAGAACTCAGACACATTGCCAGAAACCGTACACGATGGCGCGTAGGCGTAGTAGAGGCCCTAGGACCCACAAGGGGATACAGGACATAAGTAAATAAGTAAGTAAGTGAAATTAGATAACGCGTCGAAAAAATTATGCACTTTTAGTACGCCATTTGGATGCTACCGTTTCAAAAGGTTACCTTTTGGGTTGAAAATAGCTGCTGAAGCATTTCAAAAAATGAATGAGAACAATTTCGGGGATATAGAAGGAGTTATAATATATATAGATGATTTCTTAATAGCCGCAGAAAGTGAAGAAGAGCATTGTAAAAAGGGTAACGAAAAGGGCTATGGAAAAAGGAGTAACATTTAAAAAGTCAAAAATTCTGTATAGGCAGAATAAAGTCAGTTTCCTAGGTCATATCATTTCTGCAGACGGGATGGAAGTTAATAAAGCAAAAATGGAAGGCATTGAAAAAATTGGTTTTCCCAAAACCAAAAATGAGTTGCAAAAGCTGCTAGGCTTAGTAAATTATGTAAGAAACTTCATACCTGAGTTAGCCGAAATTTCTAGGCCTCTAAGAGAATTGCTTTCTAAAGATGTGGTGTTCCAGTGGTTGGATTGCTACACAAAATGTTTAGAGAGAATTAAAACGTCCATTATTAATGCCCCAGCATTGCGTCCATTTGATAGTAGGGAGAGCACCTCAATTCAAACGGATGCATCGAAGTCTGGACTGGGGTGTTGCCTCATGCAAAAGGGTAGACCTGTGTGTTTTGCCTCGCGAAGTTTATCAAATACTGAAGTGCAGTACGCACAAATTGAAAAAGAATTTCTCGCGGTAGTATTTGCATGCCAAAAATTCCACTCATACATTTACGGATTTGATACCGAGATAGTGACAGACCATAAACCACTTTTAGGTATAATGTCGAAAGATTACCATAAAATACCGTCAGCACGATTGCAAAGGATGAAGCTAAGACTTCAAAAATATAAATTGAGTTTTAAATACTTGCCAGGAAAGTTTTTGTATGTTGCAGATTTACTATCGAGGAATTTTTGCAAAGAAAATACGCAAGCAGAAATTGTAGGGTTGAACGAAATGGTGCATTCTATTAACGTTAGTGAGGAAAAGAAACAGATTTTTCAAATGGAAACGGGGAAAGATATGCAATTGCGAGAATTAAAATGTATCATACGGGAGGGATGGCCGAATAGCAAATCCAAAGTATCGGAGAGTCTAAGAGAGTTATGGAACATTAGGCAGGATTTATTTATCAGTGATGACTTGGTGTTTTTTAACGATAGAATATTTGTCCCAAAGGCATTGCGGGAAACTACTTTGCAAAAACTGCACATCTCTCATCTTGGATTTGAAAAAACAAAAGCCCGTGCTCGGACATTAGTATTTAGTTGGCCGTTTCTAAACCAAGATATAGAGAAAATTATAGTAGAATGTAATATTTGTCAGAAATTCAGATCTGAAAACAAAAAAGAACCCATGATTAGTCATGAGATTCCTGACATTAAATTTCATAAAATAGGTATGGACTTTATGGAAATAGGTGGCAAAAACTATTTAGTGGTGGGTGATTACTTTTCAAAATACTTAGAGATCATACCGGTACAAAAGAAGACATCTCAGTCAGTAATAAATAATCTATTACCAATATTCGCCACGCATGGTTTGCCAAGAAAAATAATTGCTGACAATGTTCCCTTTGGATCATTTGAATTTCGTCAATTCTGCAAAAAGTTAGATATAGAAGTTATCACAACAAGCCCAAGATACCCAAAATCGAACGGGTTTGCTGAGAGGTTAGTGCAGGTATCGAAAAACTTGATATTAAGATGCAAGGAATCGGGGAGCAGTCTGTGGTTGGCGCTCCAAGAATATAGAAATACACCAATCAAAAACTCAACTCTTTCACCATGTGAGGTTATAATGGGTAGAAAAACCCGAACTCAAGTTCCATGCAAAACTGATATTTTTAAAAATACCTGTTTAACCGATAAAATTGTACCAGTCTTGAGAAATAATAATAAGATGAATAAAAGTTAGTATGATAAAACCGCGCAAATCAAAAATGAATTCATAAAAGGTCAGAAAATATGGATGAGAGATTCCAAAATTTGGGTACCAGGAACAATAATAGACAAGTTAATAGATTCACCAAGGTCTTATTGGATTCAGCTTGAAGACGGTCGAACTTTGCGCAGAAACTCGTTTTTTATAAGGAAACGTCGGTAAAAGAAGTCACATGTATGTACCTACACATAAATTGCAAGCAACATTGAAAAAAAAAATGATAATGGAATAAATAATATTATAATAAATTTACATTATGTATGTAATGTTGAGATGAAATACTTCAAGGAGAAGGTGTAGAGTTTTGATCATAAATAATAAAATAATGAATTTATATGTATGTAAGCATTAATAATCGAATTAAGTACTTTAAGGGGGAGATGTAGAGATTTGATTTAATTACTTTCTAGTATTACTGTACTATATTATATACTAAGGGACCAATGTAACTCTTATATCATTGATGTGTCACTGTAAGTAACAGGGGCCAGTTGTAATAAAGTCATCATATAGAGCACACGTCTTTCCAATTCGACAGCATACACTAATATAGTTCCAGCCAATTCAACAGTTTCCAGAGCACCTTCGCTACGCACAGGATAAAATAAAATGCATTCCTCTTACTTACTTACTTAGGTGGCGCTACAGTTCGGGGTGAACCTGGGCCTCAACCAACAAGCCTCTCCATTTAGCTCGGTCTTTAGCTAATTGCCTCCAGTTGCGCACTCCAAGTTGGACGAGCTCCCCTTGAACTTGTGCGCGCCACCTACGGTGATGATTCCTTCTACTGCGTCGTCCCTCGGGATTAGATTCGAAGACTCTGCGGGCCGGAGCGTTGGTGTCCATTCGCTCTACATGTCCTAGCCATCTCAGACGTCCAATACGCAGTTTTTTGACTAGGTCGATGTCGCTGTACAGCTCGTATAGTTCGTGATTGAATCTTCTCCTCCAAATCCCGTCAACGCAAACGGGACCGAAAATCTTACGAAGAATTTTTCTCTCGAAGCGACCAAGGATATCTTCATCCTCTTTTAATAAAGTCCATGTTTCAGTGCCGTAAAGCAGGACTGGGATGATCAAGGTCTTATATAGAGTCTCCTTAGTTGTTCGAGATAGGGCTTTACTGTTGAATTGCCTTATAAGCCCAAAAAAACAGCGATTGGCAAGAGTTATTCTTCGATTGATTTCTGCACTGATTTTGTTTGTAGAATTTATAGCAGAGCCAAGGTAGACAAAGTCCCTTACTACCTCGAAGTTATAGCTGCCCACGGTGACGTTTTGTCCAATTCGTCGGTGTTGGTTTTCCCTTCTTGTTGACAGCATATACTTGGTTTTGCCCTCTTTTATCGCCAAACCCATTTTGGCCGCTTCCGCCTCAATGCTTGCAAACGCACCGGTCACAGCCCGCTGAGATCCTCCAATAATGTCTATATCGTCGGCGTATGCAAGCAGTTGTACAGACTTGTAATAGATTGTGCCTCCGGTGTTGGCTTATGAGTTCCGCACAATCCGTTCAAGTACAATATTGAAGAAGTCACATGACAGCGCGTCACCTTGTCTAAAGCCTTTTTTGACATCAAAGGTCTCGGTGAGTTCATTGCCGACCTTGATGGAGCAGCGAGCGTTCTCCATCGTCAGCCTGCACAGACGGACAAGTTTGGCAGGGATGTCAAAACTAGACATGGCTCTATAAAGCTCTTCTCTATAGATTCTGTCATAGGCGGCCTTGAAATCGATAAAGAGGTGGTGAGTATCGATTTGGAATTCTTGGGTTTTCTCCAGGATCTGCCGAAGTGTGAAGATTTGATCGATTGTGGACTTTCCTGGCCTGAAACCGCACTGATAGGGTCCAATCAGGCTGTTGATAAAAGGTTTCAGGCGTTCACACAATATCGCAGAAATGATCTTGTATGCGATGTTGAGGAGACTGATGCCTTTATAATTGGCGCAGTTGAGGGGGTCTCCTTTCTTGTGGATCGGGCAAACGATGCTGAGATTCCATTCATCAGGCATACACTCGTCTGACCAAATATTAGTAATGAGTTGGTGTATGCACTCTACCAATTCATCTCCAGCTGCCTTGAAAAGTTCGTCCGGTAAGCCGTCAGGTCCAGCAGCCTTGTTCGACTTTAGCTTGGATATTGCTATCCTCACTTCGTTTTGGTCAGGTGGACGGAAATTTTGGCTATCATCGTCTATGTTGAATGGTTCATTCTGCCTGACAGCGGGATGTTGGTCTTCGTGGCCGTTATACAGTCTGCAGAAGTAGTTCTTCCATATTCTCAGCACCGACTGTGATTCTACTACGAGGTTTCCATTTTCATCTCTACAGGTTTCTGTACGGGTATTACTTCTCTGACACGTTCTTTTTACCTTTTGGTAAAACTTCCGTACATTGTTCCCAGAGTATAGACTCTCGATATTCTCAAACGCGCGCTTCTCATGCTCTTTCTTTTTCTTTTGGAGAAGCCGATGTTCTTCCCGTCTCTTTTGCTCGTAGAGCTCACGAGCAGCTCTCGTCTTCCTTTGCAGCGCCGCTTTGTATGCCTCTTGTTTTGCGGCATGCACTCGCCGGCATTCTTCGTCAAACCAGGGATTTCGCGGTGGTGGGCGAGCGAGACCCAGCACATCAGTCGCGGCGTTTCTGATGGCATGTTGGCAGCGTTGCCACTGGTCTTCGGTACTTGATGCTGGCGGCAAAGGGATAATTGAGAGATTTCGGGATACGCGTTCAGCGAAGAGTCTGGTGGTCTCTTGCGATTGTAGCTTTTCGACGTTAAATTTTCTCACAGTAATTCTTCTTTGTTGCTCAGATTGGGATATCCGCATTCGTACCTTGGCTACAACAAGGTAATGATCCGAGTCTATGTTGGCCGCTCGGAAGGTTCGGACATCCAGAATACTGGAGGCATGCCTTGCGTCGATCGCAATATGATCAATTTGGTTGATCGTGACATGATCAATGGACCGCCATGTCTGCTTATGAATATCGATATGAGGAAACCATGTGCTTGCTATGGTGACATTTCGCTCCAAATGCAAAATGCATTTCTCTGAATATCGAATAAACAGTGTTTAAGTAAGTATATAACTAATTGTTACTAATATTATATTAAATTACAGATATACTACACAACTGCGACAACATATCAAAGGATTTTCCACCCCAATTGTCGCCGTAGGCGCCAAAAAAGTTTCATCTCAACTGGGACAAGAGCAAATAATTTGCCGGAAGACAAAATGGTCAGTGATTGTGCTTATTTTATTGCTAGTACATGTGCTATTGTAACTAATATAGTTTTTAATTACAGGAAAACAACACACGAAGAAAAAAAGCATCTCCAAGTTGTCATCTGCAATCTTCGCCGTAGCCGTCGCCACCAAACCACCACCAAACTTTCATCCAATCAACCAGGCTGAACTAGATGCAGCTCCTGTTGTCCCCGGAAGACAGCGAGTAAGTTTAGTTGATTAGTATATGTGTAATTGGTAAAACACTAAACTTACTCACTGATAGTTCTTCCGGGGACAGCAGGAGCTGCATCTAGTTCAGCCCTGTCGATTGGATGAGTCTGATGGTGGCTTGGAGGCGACGACTACGACGACGATGAGGAATGGCAACTTGGAGATGCTTTTCCTTCGCATGTTATTTTCCTATAATTAAAAACTATATTAGTAACAATAACACATGCACTAGTAATGCAATAAACATAATCACTCACTATCTTGTCTTCCGGGCAAATTATTTGCATTCGTCCTCGAAGTTTCAAGGGTTGAAACTTTTTTATCGCCTAAGATGACAATTGGGGTGGAAAATCCTTTGAAATGTTGTCGCAGTTGTGTAGTATATCTGAACGTTTAAAGATAATATTAGTAACAATTAGTTATATTCTTACTTAAACGATGTTTATATGATATTCCGAGGAATCAATTTTATTTTATCCTATGCATAGCGAAGGTGCTCTGGAAACTGTTGAATTGGCTGGAGCTATGTCACGTTCGATGATCGATGGCTGGGGGGAAAGACTTGGAACACTTCAGTTGTTGTATTTCTGCAATTTAAAAGTAATATTAGTAACAATTATAGCAACAATATAAACAAATAGATTTACCTCTAAAAAAGCGCGGGTATTTTTTCCGGTTTGACAGATACGTTGTCTGGACTAAGCTTCTTTTTTTTCACGCCAATGTACAAACCACCTTAAGAAATAAATAAATGAAAATGAAAATGAAATGATCTTACGACGCTCATGTCAAACCAGCTAATTTTCCGGTATACTTTAAGACTTGCTAAAACTTAATTAATATGTGTCCAGAGCAAAGTTGCAGCCGAGCTTTTTAGAGCTTAGTTTTTCGCCTGTTAGTTTCCCAAGTTATGCAAGTGGAGCACGGCAAATTGGCCATAAGCTGGTTGTCGCCGGAGCAAAAGATCGGTCGGTGATTGACCCCTTACCCAGTCTGTGTATTTACTTATACAGTACCACCTCGATAGTGTGAACTAATTAAAACAAGGGCCTGTTCAAATTTTGGAGGGGTTCACATTATCGGAAAACTTTTTTCAACTAAGAATAAAAGAATTTTCGCATAACGAATGTCCGTATAAGATGAAAAAAGGTTTTTCCCCCAATAAATAAAATTTGGACAAATAACTGCAAATATCAGAAGAATAACAAAAGAAGAATGCGAAATATTAAGGAAAAGTTCACATTATAGAGATAGTAACGTATAGATTTGTGAATTCATATTATTAGGAAATTCACATTATCGGGGTAGTACTGTATACAATTTTGTGGGCGCCGTGGCGTAAGTGGTTAGTGTGTCGGATCACTGCTCGTAAGGTTCCAAGTTCGAATCCCAGAAAACACCAAAAAGTTTTCACGGTCCCACCTCTCGCGAGCGTCTGACAAACATCCGAGAGTATTGTTGTCACGAAAAAGCTTCTGAAATCGCCGTTCGGATACGGCACTAAACTGTAGGTCCCATCCATTCGTGTGAAAAATAGAACGCACACAACATGAGTGGTTGCGAGAAGCTAGGCCCTGGCACTTAAAGAGCTGTTCCGCCAAATATTTTTTTTTTTTTTATTTTATTTACTGTATACAATTGGAGGGTCCGTTTAAACCAGTAACTTAATACATGCGCCTAATCTATGAATAGAGGATAAATATAAGAGTCATCATCATAGACCTCCTTTTCATCCTTGTCGACTCCAAATTTATAGAGAATATTATGCTCATATATGCATCCAGGCTCCAACATTATCGATGGAAATTCACGATTAACAGCATCTGGATAATCTTGGGGCTTAAGACAGAATGCACACTGGCGCACATATTCTGTTCCATCCCTTCCTACTATGGGATGTTCCATAGCCGCCATACAGGGCAAATTATTGGCAGTATAAAACTGCAACCCTGGTTTATCGGCGGCTAATTCCAACCAACGACCAGACCGGGGACAAACGGCCTTTGCAACAACTGTAATCAAGTTCGGACGCAAGTTGACGCAGAATGTGTCATCGAACCCATCGCCATGCATTTTCATCATCTGCGGGCCCAACTCCTTCAATTCTGTAAAGTCATAAGGAGTCCCTTCAACGGATAACATCCTACCAGTCGGAATATTATCAAAATCAGTATCGAGTATTTTATCCGCTTTGATGAAAAGTTTAGTGTCATATACCGCACTTCTGCCCGCTGCGTGGCCAGCCAAGTTGAAGTAGCTATGATTGGTCAAGTTGACTGGAGTAAGTTGCGAAGAGGTTGCCATCATTCGAATATGAAAACAATTATCGTGTGCAAGCGAAAATTTTATAGTAGTAGTAACTTGCCCTGGATATCCCTCCTGGTTATCGGGGGAAATATATTGCAATTTCAACGTGCAAGTCTCTTGCACCAGATCTCTAACTGTCCAGATAACACGATTAAATCCAATAACACCACCGTGTATATGATGCTTATCCTCAAGATTACAGCTAAGCCTCACCTTCCTGGTACCAATTTTAAAGTTGCCACCGCTAATACGATTGGCAACTCTTCCAATAGTAGCACCAAAATAAGGATTAGTTCTGGGATCAGCATAGCCATCAATAGTCTCATGACCAAGAACGACATCTTCCAGCATGCCTCTTTTGTCGGGAACTCTAATGCTAGTGATTGTAGCGCCCAGGGTTATAACCTGAACCGACATTTGATCCTTATTGGTAAAGGTAAAGCGACGAATGGATACCATCCTGCCGGTGATTGGATCTTCGGCACTACCAAAGATATCTTCGATGATTGCGGACATTTTTTTTCGCTACCTAAGTGAAATATGACCGACGATCAGCAAAAATTTAACTGCAAGTGACAGAGACACGACAATACTTTAACAACATAGTGCACATAGATATTTGGTTTCCAGAACGACACAAACGTACTCGTATCTAACCACAATTGACTAATTTTCAAAGTAGGTATGCAACAATTCACAAATTGAAACATCGAAATTGGATGGCCGTCTTGAACGCATTAGAAGAAACAATTAAATCTTAGGAAAACCCACTCAAATTGTAGCTGAACCGTGCATCAAACATACAGCAGTCAAAGAATTCAGTGATAACACTTATAAAAATCTGATAAAATCTATATGCTACGGAAACAATTTATCCGTTATCAACGATCAACCGACGGGGATAACAGATAATACTTCCACGCTTATAAATTATATTTTGAAATACCTAACAAAGCCGAAACACATGCATATTTAAAAAAAAGTGATCATAAGACAATTACTACTGATATAGCTTTAAGAAACAATATTCCTAATTCAAATAAAAAGTAATAGGAAGCTTTAAGCTATAGCAAACGTGATTTTTATTCAAAGCTCCTGTTGAGAGATTTTGGTGGTGTGGATGTTGTGAACAAGGCGTGAATGATTCGGCTGATTTGTATAAGGGTGAAATGAGTAGATTAGTGGGCGAAGTGTTGGTAGAAAAGACCGCATGTGTTAATGAATGTCAATAGTTCAATAAAAAAATAGGTTAGGTTAAGTTGAAGGGGCTAAGTCCATTGTGATACCACGTGGATCATGCAGAAAGTATCTCTCTGCTTACTCGTTAAACTATTTTGAACATCTTATGGAGCGTAGGAGGCTTTTAATATCTATGTTTATCAGATCGCCTTTATCGTTGTAATAGAAGGCTCCTAAGTGAAGCTTCCTTCTAAGGGAGAGAGCTGGGCAGGAACAAAGAAGGTGTGGAATAGTTTCTTCCTCTTCTTGATCCATGCTGCTTCTACAAAATTCGTTCGCTAAAAGGCCCAGCCTAGTAGCACGCTTGCCTATAAGACATAGACAGTGCTCAGTGATAATACCTATTGTATTGCCGATATGCAATCTATTGAGGAAGGAGATCTTAAAATTAAGCCTGTCCTTGGTTTTTGAGCCGTCAGTATAGAAGTGGATCGACTTATCTTCTTAAAAAGCATCGTCATACCAAAGTGATCTGGAAGGGATGGAGGCGAGGAAGTTCCTATCAAAATTTAGACGCCGGATGATGTAGGCCGTGTTTTCGGGAGAGATTTTGAATTTATTCAGAATGGAAGCGTGGCGTGCATTCGCTGCTTTTTGTTTGCTAAATATATCGAGGGGTATGAGATAAATCATAATGTCCAGTGCCGCAGAAGGAGTTGTATGTAGTGCTCCGCTTATGCACAGACAAACTGTACGCTGGACCTTATTCCTCAAAATCTTTTTAACAATCTAAGGTACAAGGTACGTTCTAAAGTAAAGAGGTTTTTTTAAAATTAGGTTTTTCTAGTGAAGCCATCTGTTGGCAATTACAGGCGTCGGAAAGGTAGATACTTCACTGATGTACTGTCAAAATTTCATGAGATTCGGAATTATTGCGTCTGAAGTGACAGTATGTGTGTCATCAGTACGAAAATGAGCACAGAACAAAGAGCTAATATTAAGTTTTGTTTTGAACTTTGTGAAACTTTTACCAAAACGTTTCAATTGATAAACCAAGTTTATGGTGTGATGATTGTTTATCCCGTGGCAAAGTTTACGAGTGGTATACGCGGTTAAAAGGTAGTCGTAAGGAAATAAATGATGAGCAACATGTTGGTCAACCGAAATCCGTGATCACTGCAGATTCCATCAAAAACTCTGCGTGAATTCATCAAAGATAAGCCAACATCTTCATCGAAATTCATGGAAGAATTGGGCATCTCGAAGACATCGATTTAACGCATTTTGACCGAACATTTGGGCTACCAAAGAGTGAGTGCTCGGTTTGTACCGCATTAGTTGAGTGACGACCAAAAATTGCTCAGAATTCAACATTCGAAGGACATTATCATAGAGTCCAAAAAGAACAAAATCTTCCTTTACAACATTGTGGCTGGCAATGAAACGTGGTTTTTCAATATGATCTAGAAATCAAGCGCTAAAGTGCCGAGTGAAAGGCGCCAGAAAACCCCAAAACCCAAAAAATCTAATTTGGAGAAGTCCAAAGTGAGGACAATGTTGACTTGCTTTTACGATTCCAAGAGTTCGTTCCACCAGAACAAACTATTAATGCCCAATACTATCATGATGTTTTGAAGCGTTATAGTGTCGCGCAGAAAGAATTTGGCATTTTTTGCACGATAATGCGCCATCTCATCGATTGATACTTGTGACTGATTTTTTTACCTAAAAATCGCATTTTAACTGTCAACCACTCCCCATAGTCGCCTGATTTGGGATTTTAAATAAAAAAAAATCGTTTTTGCAAAAAAAACTAAATGTTCGTTCTTCTTATTTTTTAAAAGTTCTGTTTACTTTGGAATGCTCCTTGTTGTATTATATATATGTAAGCGAAAGTCAGCCATATAACCCTAGGGATGATAAACATTTTCGATTAGAATTCAAATCATCCTAAATATCCTCCCGAACTAACTGAAGAGCATAAACAATTTGAAGAAATTCAAGAAAGGAATAGTAAAATTCTTAAAATCGTAATCGTAACTATAGATAATACAGTAAATTCGAATTTCATCGGACCAGAGAAAAACTTCGAATTACAGATGTTTTTGAATTATGGAATTGTGGCGAACTCCACAGGCGGATCAGTAGAAATGTGGTGAAGTGGGAGAAGAA
>OX246757.1:19195371-19358373 GCA_945910035.1 Brachypalpus laphriformis
AACAAAGATCCTGCTTATAGACTAGGATGCTCGTCAGTACAATTTTCCTTTTTATCAACGACGACGTAGTAGCCTCAATTTAGAAGACAATGAAATCAGTAGCTTTGGATCGATACCATAAAGCAAAAGAAGAAATGGACCAGATGTAAAGAAGATGCCAATATGAAAGCTACATCAGAAGAAAAACGTGACAACAGTACGATGGCGCAACAAACGGGATTTAGCAATTCAATGCTTAAAGTTCCCTACGTATACTTTAACGGAGTTAACACGATGCATCTTGGTTCCTAATGCTGGTCTACCAAACCAGTAATTTATCTACAGCAAGTACCAGGTGCCGAAACATAAGTCACCCGTACAGGATTACACCAAGGGACCATCCAACAGCCTTAAACCGGAATTGGCCCTGATATAACATCTTTAATGCGACGTAAGCAACAAGGACATCAATAGCCGGAACAATGACACTTCAAAAAGAGAAAAATAAATAGCCTAAATAAAAATAAAAAATAAAAACACAAAATAAAATAAAATAAAATAACCTCCATTTGAAAACAATTCAATTCAATTTATTTACGTAAGACTTAGTTTTTAGAGTAATGACAAAAATAATTTCACACACATATTAATATTATAAAATAAAGATTTATATTATTTAAAGATATAAGTAAATTTAAAAACTATTTTCCACATTTAAGCATTAATGCTGTTTAGAAACTTACTAGACAGAAATAAGAATTATTGACTGATTTAGATATGTATGAATTTTATGAAAAAAGGCATAAGAGATACCTCATATCACCATAGCCAACATCTCGAGCAGAGAAAAATGAATTATTCTCAAACATTTTTTGTATCTAGATTTCCTTGTTTTCATAATTGTTAGGAGCCCGTGCTTTAATTTCTTATAGAACCAACCATGGCCGAGTTCGACTTCAATACTGCACAGAAATTACGAACATTAGCATTCGAAGATAACAACACTCGCACCGAAAACATCAGGGATTTCTTAAGTAGCGTAGAGTTCTACCATGACACACTCAGCACAACATCCAAGACTACCTTGATCACATTTCTACTGAAATGTAAGATTAAAGGAAAGGCATTAACTGAGTTAGGCTCTAGCCAGCCTACCACATTTGCGAACCTCAAAAAGATCTGCTGAGCAAGTGCGGGTCTAAGGACACGATCGAGACCATACAGGCGAAGCTCGACAAAACGCGTCAACGTAACAGACCCATGCGAGAGTTCATCTCCGAAGTAGAGTGTCTGATCAATAAAATGACTGAGCTCGAAATAGCCACACAGGGAGAAAGCGCTAGAACTATATTGACCTCCGCTAACGAGTGACGAGGCTTAGCATTCCTTAAGAAGGGCGTACAAGACAGGTTCAAGATAATTCTCGATTCCGCCCGTCATACTAAAATGCAGAGTGCTGTCGAACATCTGCTAGAACTCGAGGCTAGCACAATACATACCACAGAAACTGTTCGGTATACTAATTCCCACCCAAGATTCCAGCAACGACGCTCGCAATCTCAAAATGCATATAGACAAGTACGGAATGAGAATAGAGCAAACTACCAAACCTATCCGAATAGGTATCCTCAGAATAGAAATAACAGCTTCTCGCAATACCGACAATACTATCAGCGAGGAGGTAACTCCAATAGTAACACCTCCAATCATCTTCAAAGAAACAGAAGTAGCAGTTACAACCAAAGAGGATTCAACCCAATCAGCACTAACAGATCCAGAGGTAACATGTCAAGAAGTAACACACAAAACGAAGTCAGGCAGACCAATAGACATTCCGTTTTTGCCACGAACGAGGGAAATGGAATACCCACCGATCGGGAACCCGGCCGATCGGAGGGGAACGATTAAGCTCACTGTCACCAGTTGCGATATGTGCAGGTGGCATAGCCAACGGCCTATATGTCCGACTCATTAATAAACAAACCAACACAGAAACAGATTTTTTAATAGATACCGGTGCATCAATATGTACCATAAAAAAGCACGCATTAGATCCAGTAGCCACACACGGTATCATCGGAGCCAATTTTCTGAAAGATTTCTGAGCGATGGTAGATTAGAGTTTTTCAAGCTAAAGCTAAATATAAACACTACCCAAGTTTCACTACCAATTCTCAACCCCTACAATTCATTTTCCATTCATATCGCACCCCGATCGCAAAAACCTAGATACACCAGTATTCAACTCACAAGAATTATGTGAGGGAGTTTTCATGGCTAGCTCTATTTCACCGGTAAAGAAGGGAAAAATCCCTGTCAAAATCCTAAACACACGTGAATCCGAAGTTAAGCTGAAATGGATAGAACCAACATCCATGCCATTGTCTGACTACTACACCTTAAAATATGAACAAAATACAACATCACCAAACACACGACTCAGAACACTACTCACAGAAATAAATTTCGATACACTAAACGAAGAAGAAAAATCAGAACTCAAAACAATTTGTTCAAAGTACCAAGATATTTTCCATCTTAAAGATGACAAAACCCACTTATCACTAAAAGAGGGAGCTACCCCCAAATATACTAAACCCTACAGGCTACCTCACTGACAAAAACAAGACATACAAGATGAAGTGCAGAAGATGTTGGCAGACGATATAATTAAACCATCCATTTCAGCATGGAATTCACTAATCCTTGTCGTACCAAAGAAGAAAGACCCAGTAACCGGTGTACAGAGATTTAGGATAGTAATAGATTACAGAAAAGTAAACGAAGTGATTGAAGATGACAAATTCTCGCTACCGAACATTACTGACATATTCGAAATGGTATGAGGAGCAACATACTTCTCCTGTTTAGATCTCAGCCAAGGTTATTACCAAAAGAAATTAGACAAAGACAGCAGACCTTGTACAGCATTTTCTACTGAGAAAGGGCATTATCAGCTTAAACGTTTACCATTGGGCCTCAAAATCTCACCCAGTACCTTTTCGAGAATAATGTCTATAGCTATGTCAGGTCTAACACACTCACGTTGTTTTGTATACCTTGACGATCTAATAGTATTTGGTAGAAGCCTAGAACAACACAACAAGAATTTAATAGATGTATTTGAAAGACTCAGAAAAGTTAATTTAAAGATACACCCCGGAAAATGTTCTTTTCTCAGAAAAGAAGTATTATAGTATACCTAGGACATATTATTTCCGATAAAGGTATAGTACCTGACCCATCAAAATCAGAGGTAATGAGAAATTTTCCCACTCCCAAGAACGCGGATGAGGTCAGAAGGTTCGTAGCATTTGCAAATTACTACCGCAAATTTATACCGAATTTCGCCACATTAGAAATTCCTCTGAATCGGTTGTTACGGAAAAATGTAGAGTTTAATTTTAATGAGGACTGTGTAGGATCATTCAATGCACTCAAAGAATATCTTATAAGTCCTAGAATCTTACAGTTTCCGAACTTCAATGAAGAATTCATCTTGCGAACAGATGCATCAGGATTTGCTTTGGGCGCAGTGTTATCGAATTTCGATGACAGACCTATTGCTTATGCGAGCAAAACTCTTAATAATGCAGAAAAAAATTATAGCACTATTGAAAAAGAGTTACTTGCCATAGTATGGGCAGTCAAACACTACAGACCATATCTATTCGGAAGACGCTTCAATATTATAACGGACCATAGACCGTTAGTGTATCTATTTTCGCTGAAAGAGCCATCTAGTCGATTAACCAAATTCAGACTGTTACTAGAAGAGTACAGTTTTCGTGTCGAATATTCAACGGGAAAAGATAACCGCACAGCTGATGCTCTAAGTAGGATAACAATCAATTCCGAAGACTTCGAAAAACTATATGTTTGCGCTACTACCAGAGCCCAATCCAAGCAAAATAAGTTGGAGCAACAAGATAAGAAAGCAACAAATGAAACATTAAACCAAGATCAAGTCATAACTGATCTATTGAAACCACCAGAAAATGGATTAAAGATAGTTGAATTGAAAATCATTGATAGCTTCGTTCAAGAACATGAGAATTTTGCAGAAATTAATGGTGAAAATATAATATTAGGCCCAAACAATATTTTGGGTTGGTATTGTCTAATATTAAATCGGTCCAAGATTAGCAATATTGCCCGATCGACAACATCCGACAGAATGATTGAAAAGATTGCGTACCAATAATTGATAAAGAAGAATCCAAGAACAGCACTACTGCCCGTTCGGCATCATTTGACAAAATGTGCATAACGTGCATAAAATTTGCGGACCTCTTTCAATAAATAAGGTTTACATAACGAAAAAGGAATTAATGAAACTCTCAGACGGCCATTACAAAAATAAAATAAATGTATTGAAGAAGAAATTAGAAGAAATATTTAGAGAGAGTAAAATAAAAGTGCACTTAATTGAGAATACTATCGAAGTAACAGACCCTTGCAAAAAAAAGCTAATACTCAACGACTATCATATGTTACCAGCAAGTGGACATGCCGGAATAAACCGCATGTTAAGAAATATCCGAAGGAAATATTTTTGGATAGGAATGCAAAACGATGTGACGACATACGTTAAGCATTGTTCCATGTGCCAAAGAAACAAACACATACAACCAAGAAAGCAACCAATGACGATTACGACAACGGCTGAGTCAAGTTTTGACAAGATTTTCTTAGATCTGGTAGGACCTCTAGATGAGTCAGAGAATGGATCAAAATATATCCTAACCCTACAAGACGAACTCACAAAATTCGTCGAGGCAATACCACTCCCAAATAAGGAAGCCACCTCAGTAGCCAAGGGACTAGTAGAATATTTCATTCTAAAGTATGGAGTTCCAGGGGCTATAGCATCTGATCAAGGTACAGAATTCATAAAAAAAGTATTCAAGGATGTATGCAAATTGTTAAAAATAGAACAATTGCAATCCACGGCTTACCATCACGAAAGCATCGGAGCACTAGAAAATTCTCATAAGGTTTTAGGAGCATACCTTAGAAACTATGTAGCAGAAAAGCATACAGATTGGAGCGAATGGCTACCCTATTATGTTTTCTGTTATAATACGTCAGTGCACTCGGAAACAGGTTTCATGCCATTTGAATTAGTATTTGGAAAACAGTGCAACCTACCGTCAATCAGAAACGTAGATCCAGTGTACAACTATGAGGATTACATAACAGATCTAAAGAATAAATTACAGATTGCTCACAGGGATGCTAGAGATATTTTAGTAAAAAAAAAAATCATAAGGAAGAATAGGTATGATACAGATGTTAGGGCGAAGGTTTAAAATTTTGAAGCAGAGAGTTTGGTTCTACTGAGAAATGAAAACCGGAAGAAGCTAGATCCAATATATACTGGACCATATGAGGTCATATCCCAAAATGGGGTAAATTGTGAAATAAAATATGAAAACAAGGAAATCAATGTCCATAAGAACCGATTAAAACCATTCTTTGTATATATCTTAATGATATGAATTTATATGACTAAAGAAATACCAAGACACGTCATGATTTCTCCTTTTTCCCCAGGAAGGGTGGTGTGAAGGGGCCACACCAGTGACCACTTATCACCTAAGTAAGAATCGTTAAACAAAAACGATTAACTGTAAAACGCACAAACATTGCACTTCGTAAATTGAACCCAGATGGCACAAGCCATAAATAATCGCAAGTAACGTAAGCGGACATGCTTCAAACAAACATACAAGCGCCATGGGTAATTAGAACCCAAAGTGAAAACCACTTGCCTGCGTTAAACGTTCGCAGAGAGAGAACAATATGCGCTTGGGTTGCAATATGTTTACTTGAAGTGTTTCTGCAAGACGAGCTCGCGTGGAGTGACAGCGGTCGCTCCACTAATAACAAAAATATACCGAATGGGCAATACTGAGTTCAAGCGTGCGTTGAGTGACATCGGTCAATCAACTAATAATATGGAATATGCCGGATAGGCAATATAGGGTTCAATGTGCGAAGTGTCGAATTTAGGTAAGAACGAATTTATTGTAAATTAGTATATAAGACAAACGAATTTTTGAATAAAGTCACTTCTGATCTAGAAGCCAAAGGAAAACCTCTGCGTTTATTTATAGCAACTCGCTAAAAACCGAAGTTTTCCATCCCCAATCACGACGCATTGAGGGAGCAAGTAATTGCTCCAAGGTTTGAGTCGAAAGGCGTAATAGCCAGGACGAGTCGTGGGGATTTCTACAGAGAAAGGAACGACTACTGGAACCTGGAAGAGGGTAAAAACTCACAGAAGAACTCTTAAAAAAAAGATAAAGACAAACCCTGAGTGCATGTTATTTTATTAGGATAAAGGAAATCTCTGGGTGCATATTATTATTTAATTCGCGCGTATAAGTAAGTCTGCTAGCACGGTTGGCGGGGTTCGGGAAAAAAAATGTGTAAAGGAAAACGATATAGTAGTCCACAAAACAACAGGGTGTTATTAGACTGGTAATGCTTATGGATTATGAATGCAGCTAAAGACAAGTCATATCTAAACGAAAAATTGATTAAAATGGTCTGTATTTGTAATTAAACCATACGTTCAACAATGAAACCAATAGATTTTACTTGCAAAAATCTAGACAAGGAAGGATTCGAGTCATTGGTGAACAAATTTAAAAACGACAAGCAGGCCAGAATGAGCATTAGAAATAGAGGAAAAGATGTATTTGTGAAATATTGTGCGAACACTATTCAAAACTGGACAATCTTTGAAAGCAAACTAAAATACACACAGGTAAAGTAAATTCAGATGGAAACCACATCATACTCGTAGATAAATCAAGGAAATGAGACACAAAATATTACAGAAAACAATACAAACGCAGACACGTACATATATGAAAATTTATAATTGGCAACGCACATACCTATTCTTTGAAACCAGTATACAATCGTTTTTCCTTTTTTACTTTACTTTTTGTATTCCAATTCTTCTTTGATGATGTAACTCCTTGTTTTTTGCCAAACTTCATAAACCTTTTTGTAGCTCCAGCGTATAAATAATTTCTATTACAAGTCTATGGTTTTTCTTCCACAATTTTTTTTTATTTATCGAAACAATTTGATGGTTGTGAAATGGGAGTTCAGCGGGTGCGTCTGCGTATTGTTTCCTTGTAATGGGTGCGTTCAGAGTTTGGGGTGTCGAAAACGTGTGTATAGAACACAAATAAATTAGTATGACAACAATAACAGCAAAAAAAGGATTTTCTAGCGATAGTGTGGGACTTTAATCCACTAAAAATGCCCGAAGACGGTATGATTTATATCATCCTTCCAATTATCGCACCTAGTCGTTAAATTAATCAGAAATTTTCCTTACCACTTGAGGGAATATATATTGAGGGACTACCTTTTGTCAGTAACCCTTTTTTTTGAGCACCTACGTAGGTATGTAGTGGGCGCCGTGGCACAAGTGGTGTTTCGGACCACTGCGCATGAGGTTCCAAGTTCGAATCACAGAAAACACCAACAGGGTTTTTACGCTCGCACCTTTCGCGGACGTCTGACAAACATCCGAGAGTATTGTTGTGTTGAAAAAGCTTCTCAAACCAAATTGCCATTCAGATACGGCACTCAACTGTAGGTCCCTTCCATTCGTGTGAAGAATATAACGCACACAACATGAATGATTACGAGAAGCTAGGGCCTGGCACTTAAAGAGCTGTTGGGCCAAGTTTAAATTTTTTTCTTACGTAGGTATGTTTAATCACTAATTTCGTGTGATGGTGTTATGTTATGCTATGATGTTATCCCCAGTTAACTAGTTCGAAGGGTTTTATCGTTCTCAATCTTCTAACTAGATTGTTATTATTAAGTAGTTCACCCACTTCCACATTGCCGTGGTTGCGGAGTCTGATTTCATGTTTTCTTGAGCCCTTCCTGACATCGTCCTCTACCATTTCTAATTTTAGATCTCTATGTAGATCAGCGTTCATTATGTATCATGGTGCATTAACAATATGCGTAGTATTTTATTTTGAAAACATTGTATACAGGTTGACCAGATAAGAAGGATAGGAAAAAAAATTAAATTAAACAACAACAGTGTCAGATATGAAAATTATTTTGGCTTTAATTTGAAGCTGCATTCATATGCCATTATATGTGAAATTGCAAATTATTTAAATAGCCGTCTCGGCTTCGCTGGCAGTTCTTCAAGCGGTCGGTCCAATTTTTGATGACTTGGTCCAATACGTACGGCGTTATTCTGGCAATAGCGTCTCGAATGTTGGCCTCGAGCTCGTCCAAAGTGGTTGGCTTCTTAGGCGGCGGCCTATTGACGAACGCTCGCCATGAGATGACCCAGTCGCCAAATTTCTCCTTCACAACTTTGAGCGTTTCGTCTCTTGTATGGCATGGAGCGCCATCTTGTTGGAACTACAGCTCGTATATATCGCTGTAGGCCCAAATTCAACCGCAAAATAAGCCGGGTTGACTCTCTGGCGATGCCCAATTCAGCTGATCGGCGCCGAATCGACATTTCCTGGTCTTCTTCGATACTGGCCGCTACGTCGCCTATGTTTTCTTCATTTCGCACAAACCTCTGTCTGATTGGTGGGTTAAGGTCCAAAAGAGTGTACTTACGCTCAAACTGTTCCACGGTGCGACGAATTGCCTGCACACTGAAGCCATGATGACGACCGACCTCACGACGAAATTCACGTTGCGTATTTACAACTGAGTCGGAATTTTGATAATATTGTTTAATAGTTTCCGTACGGTCGGCAAGCGTGAAACGAGGCATGATGAAATGGCAAACCTTACTGAATATTTTGACAGCTGCTGAAACATAACAATTGGAAAAAATATCATTGCTATCTGGTTACCCTTTACTTTGTAAGTTTGCCTTATTTGTGCACCCCCAAAACTGAAGACCATATGTCCATATCGGCTTTTATATTTGCTTATAAAGCAGTAGCTTGTTGCATACTGAGACACAGGAATATCTCCCTAAGAGCCAATAGATTTTTTATAGCGAATATTTAATTCGTCGGTTCTTTTCCTTACATGAGCCTTCCAGCGCAATTTAGAGTCAAGAGTCATGCCTAAGTACTTATCTGAGTTCGAATAAAGAACTGCATTTATGTAAACTGGTATGTGTTGTACATTTTTATTTGTAAAGTTAACATGAACTGACATCAGTTCATTTAGTTTTATTTGCCATCTTTTCGCTTGTTCAAATATATCATTTACTGTCCTTTGCAGTTTTTCGGTTACTTCCTTGACGGTTTTACCAATAGCAACCACAGCAGTATCATCCGCAAATGTGCCAACAGTAGTTTTCTCACTTTGTGGTAGGTCGCTTGTGTATAAAATGAATAAAACGGGTCCTAATATATTACCTTGAGGCACGCCAGTTTTTATTTGTTTTAATGTGGAGTACTCGTTGTCTTGCTTTATTCTAAATGACTGCTGCATTATGTAAGACTGTAGAATATATGAGTATTGTTTGGACATATATTTTTGCAGCTTATGTATTGATCCTTTGTACCACAGTTTATCAAAAGCCTGTGTAACACCAAGAAAGGTGGTGGAGCATTTTTTCCCAATTTTATTCTTTTTCTATTTTACCAGTTATTCGGTGCACCTGATCTATTGTTGAATACCTATTTCTAAAACAAAATTAATGGTTTGGTATCAATGTCTTTTCTATATGATCGGTTTTAGAAGAATTTTTTCAATAAGCTTAGACAGTATTGGCAGCAAGAAAATCGGACGATAACTTCACTAGGTACTTTGCCAGGTTTTGGTACCATAATAACTTTCGCTATTTTCCACATTCGCGGAACACAACCCCTAGCCTAAATGCTGCATTTATTATTTGTTCTAGTTTTTTCATACATTTTTTAGGAAGTTCTTTCAGAACTTCACCTGTAATAAGATATAGTCCCGGAGCTTTCTTCAAGCTCATCTTTTCTTTAATTTCTTTCGCTATTTCCTTAGAGTTTATTGGTGCTATTAATCTATTGTCTTCAGACATTTCTTCAGTTTGTTAAGAGTAGTCTTTACGTTCGTACGGCTGGAAGACTTTTTCAATATTCAGCGAGTAAATTTGCTTTTGGTTTGTTTGCTTTCTCCCAGTTTAAACTTCCGTTTTTAATTGGCGGAGTATGTGCCGTAGGCCTTTTGATTTTCCTTGTAGCCTACCGCAGTGAATATTCTGTACTAGCATCGTTTGTCAGATTGGGAAGGTATCTTTCTACCGACGAATTTTTTCAATTCTCTTATTCCTTTTGAATCTTTGTTTCCCACACTTTCGTTCGACCTACGAAGGGATGGGAGATTTTCGCTCGATATTTTTTGTTGAAATACATACTTCTATTTAAGTTGTAAAGCTTACTCCGAGGTGGGGATTCATCTAAGAATAACCACGTGAGTGAGTTGTGGAACTTCGAGAAATAAAAATTAAAAAAATTCAATTCTCTGGTCTCGCTTTTTGACAGATGATATCGTAAGTTTTTAAGAGGCCGATAAAAATTCCATTCACACCAAAGTGAGTGTTTTTCTTTTTTCGCTCAGACCAGAGCACCAAACAAAGCTCTAGCACGTCGAGCATGGTCTGAACCGAAAGTGTTTAGAGTGCTCTGATTTGTTTATGAAACACATTTGAGCACTTAGTTGTCAAAATATGATATTTCTCGCCACTTCATCCACCCTACTCTTACGTACTTGATGTCGTCATCAGAGACTGCTTCGCTATTAATCATAAATCCCAGACATTTGGACTTTCGCACTTGGGAAGCACTGTTCATAAATAAATATCTGGAATAGGCCTGAGTGGATCAGACAATGGGCAGCACAAGTACTCTGTCTTTTTTAAACTAATGCGATACCCATTTCCCTTGAAAATATCTACCCACACATCAAGTGCTCGTTGCAGGCACGTAGGATCCTCACTTATGATGGCTCCATCGTAAGCAAGGAGTAACTGCTGTACCTTGGGGTCCGTCACTTTACCCTCAAGCAGGTAGTCAAGGACTGTTATAAAGAGCAAAGGACTTAAGACGCTTCCCTGGTGCACCCCGACTTTTATTGGGAACTCTTCGGTTGCACCAGCGATCTTGTCTTTGTTCCTTCGTACATGTCCATGATCATCTGTACATAGGTATCTGGAGCCCCTCGATGTCTTAGCCCCATCCATACCAGATCTCGTGGTTGTCTGTCGAATGCCTTTTCAAAGTCAACCAATACAATATGCAAATCCTTTAAGGAATCACGATGTTTTTTTCATCATAATCCTTATACTTCGGATTGCTTCTGTTTTTGATTTACCCTCGACAAGCCCGCATTGATCACCAGATAGCCGTATTATTTTCCGCAGTCGCCCACCTAATACCCGCTCAACGATCTTCATGGTGTATGGCATCAGCTTGATCGAACGGTAGTTATCACAATTTCGCGTATCACCCTTCCCCTTATACACAGGTTAAAGATAGCTTCCCTCCATCGATTCTGTATTGGATCACTTCTCATAATTTTAAAGCTGAGATTTCTGAGCCATCTGAACCCGTACTTTTTCCAGAACTTAGAGCGCATCTCGTCTACAATGTCGGGTATTTCTTCACAGTTAGGGGTAGCACTTGGAAAGTATAGCCAGAAAACTGTTAGTTTCGCAATACTGCCGCCACCCCTGCAGAATTTTGGCGTTATCCACAAGAAGCTGGCCACATTGGTAATGAACTGATTCCGGGCGCTTTTCATAGATAAAAAAATGCTTTTAGTCTACTTAAACTCTAAAATAAAGCTAATGCTAAAATATAATATTTGTTGATAGTTATTTTGTATATTGCATTAAGTTCTAGGGCAGAACAGCATAGAGTGCGCTCTAAGTGTGCTCTTAATGAGAAAAAAAAAATACAAGCTTAAAGCTCTGATGAATCTGAGGTAAAAACGAAACACGAACTTTTTTTGGCAACTCAGGCTCTGCTCTGAACAAAAAAAAAAGGAAAAAATACGCCCATTGTGGCTTAGCTTTAAAGATCCATCATCTGCCACGGTATCTATGCAAGCGCACCATTCATATGTTGTTTGTTTCGTCAAGCGTATATGCTGTGTGAAGTATGATTAGTGAAAGAGATAATGGAGATGTTAATTTTAAATTCAATCGTAGTAAGTAATAGCTTTTATTTTTTTTTCTTTAATTTCTTTTCGGTGAATTGCTTCCTTGTCGGAGCTTATTTACTCCGGTCATTTGTGTGCGCAAGGGTAGTGGTGGCTTAGGGTAGTTTTGTTTACATTTTTAATTGCTAACTTTTGCTTGTGTGCCGTTGTTTACATATCTATTTGGAGATTAATTGTATATGAACTTATATTGTATTTTGTGATTGCTCTATTGCTTGAATGCGTATATGCGCTTTTTTTTATTGCGAGCACGTGCATCGAAGGTATGTACAGGGTGATTTAAGAACGGTTGACTGAATGATGTGGGGTGTGAATGATATGTTGTGCTGAATGTTGTGTGGAGTAGATCTATACATACATAGAAATTTTAAATTGTTGCTTTACCTGCGTTTATTTTGCTACTTGGAAGGAAACAGTTTAGTTTATCCATGACTATTTTGTAAGCGCTTCCCAATGGGTTGTGTTGTAGTTCCTCCCTGAGTACCCCTGGAATGATTCAGTTTTGCTCTTCTTGATCATCATGCATTCGTTTCCTCTGGAATTTCCTCGAAGTTCTTCATAATTCACCGAGTCTCTGCCTCTTGCTCTTTGCTAACGCCTCCGCATTCTATGGCAGTTGGCTCGGAGCTTGGCGATGTCGTCGTTCCACTAGTACATCGGAGTTCTTCCGTATCCTTTTCTCATGTGCGGCATGGCTGCATCACACCCGCTGGTGAGAAATGATGTCACTTCTTTTGCTTGCTCTTGCAAGCTACTGCGAGCTCGCGCTTTTAAATTTTCTACAGTGAACTCAATTTCATTTGCAAGCGCGAGCTTAGTCGAAAAGTGCTACCAACCGAGAATGGACTGTGAAAAATTAATAAGTGAAGTGCAGAAACCAAACCAAACAGCGTTAACTAGTTCAATTTTAATCGACCAGCTTAAAAGCTCAAGATAGCGCGAGCTCGCCCTAGTATTACTCGCTTGCTACATAACCACAGCCTAAAGCAAGTGCACGAAAATGCACAGTAGCATAAATGAATGAAATGTATGGCATGATTGTGATAAATAGAAGTATTGAATATCGATGAGCGGAAATAACCACAGAATTAGATTTCCGCAAGTGTATGCCATTTAGAACCCGTATATAACTATATAGGACTTACTGTGCCCGAAATACAAACCATCCAGAGGATTTAATGAAGTTTGCGATGTCGTTGATCGGTCTGTTGGACAATTCTTCTAAATCCTTAAAGAAGTATTGTCCAAGGCATTTATTTCTAAGGTGGTAGAGGCCTGGGCAGTAGCAGAGGAAGTGGGTAGTGTCCTCATGAACCTCCTCGTCGCCGTAGCCCCTACAAAGGTCTTCGTTCGTCACACGTAACTTTTTCATGTGGTATCGCATAGTGTTGTGCCCCGTAATAATTCCTATGAGAGTGGAGAGTGATTTTCTATCCCTCTGCATGGGTTTATTAGTTTTTGCACTGTCAAATGTAGGCCAAAGCTTCCGCGTGATGATACAAATATATAGAGAGGACCATCTGTTGTTTGCCTCCGTTAGGGCTTTGTTCCCTGCCTCGAGTTTGAGTGTGCAAAGCCGGATGTACACTGAGGGGTCGGATTGGTCCGAGTTTAGTGCCGAACCTCCTCTAGCCAGTTCATCAGCTTTCTCATTCCCTAGTATGCCTTCATGTCCAGTGACCCAGCAGAGTTCTACCTTGTGCTGTGTTCCGAGAACCTTGAACTCTTCTCTACAAAAATTCACAGGCTCCCATTTTACTTCTGTAGCAGATATTGCTTTTATTGCTGCCGGGCTGTCGATGAAAAAGGTGATGTCCTCGCGTGGTATTGCCCTCATCGCAATCTCACGGGCCGCTATTGTCACTGCCAGGACCTCCGCTTGCAAAACGCTGCTGTAATTCGGAAGCCTGACTGACAAGGAGATGCCAAGAGTTTCGGAGAAGATGTCTGCGCCGACGCCCGTTTCCATTTTGGATCCATCGATGTACACGGCTATGGTTCTCTGGTTGGGCGTTCTGCCGGTTTTCCATTCTTCTCTGCTCGGGAAGGTGCTTGAAAATAGTCTTGTGAAGTCAAGGTATGGCGTTGTGTAGTCTGTGCCCAGGTATCTGCGTAGAATCATAGTATGACCCATTGCATTTGATCTCCAGCTATCTAATTGGCTTAACCTTACGGCACTAATAGCCGCCGATACTTGCATAAAGATGTCTAGCGGAAGCGAGTTGAGGATGGCTTCGATTCCTGCAGTAGGTGTGGTTCTCATTGCACTGGTCGCGCCAATGCACGCTAGTCTTTGTACTTCTGTGATGGCAGTTAGGTTGTTCGGTTTACAGGCGGCTTGCCACCATATAAGACTGCCATAAGTTAGTATGGGCCTTACTATAGCTGTATACATCCATAGGATGATTTTGGGGCTTGGTCCCCAAGTTTTTCCGAATATTCTGTTACACGAGTAGAAGTCTATGATGGCGTTTTTGACTTTATCGTTAATGTTCAGTCTCCAATTCAGTTTTCTATCGAGCACCAGGCCGAGGTATCTCGAACTCCTTGAGATGCTTAAGCGGGTATCCCTTACAGAAGGTGTTACGAACTGTGAAATTATTCTTTTGTTCGTGAATAGTACTAATTCTGTTTTCTGGGGATTGACCGCTAATCCACATTTCTGCTTCCAGGAGTCAATGGATCTTAGTGCCCCTTCGATTTGCTCGCTCAGCGTTGGGAGGAATTTTCCTGTTGCCAGCTGCACGACGTCGTCCGCATAAGCTATGGTTTGAGTTTTAAAGGAGCTTCGTTTAAGACAATTACCCACAGTAGTGCGAATATAACCCCTGCTTAAGGAGTACCTCTTGAGGCGAAGGCTTCCAACTTTGTTCCTCCGAGCTCCAATTTAATATGTCTTCCTCTAGCATATTGACAATCCACCTTATCAGAGAGTTGTGAATATTGAGGTTCCTTAAGGTTCTATGAACTGCATCTATTCTGAAATTGTTGAAGGCTCCTTCAATGTCTAAGAAGGCGGCCAGTGTGTATTCTTTATCTTCCAATGAATTTTCTATTGAGCCGACCACACAGTGCAGCGCTTTCTCTACGCTTCTTCCTTTCATATACGCGTGCTGCGCCGGGGATAAATCACCAGGGCGTAGTTTGCTGCGAATGTGTATGTCAGCTAATCTTTCAAAAGTCTTTAGAACGAAGGAGGTAAGACTTATTGGTCTAAAGTCTTTCGCAGTGGTATGGCTTGCCTAACCGGCCTTGGGTATGAAGACCACTTTAACCTCTCTCCATGCTTTGGGTAGGTATCCCCAAATGAGGCTATTGAGGTATAGTTTTTTGAGTACCGGGATAATAGTGGTTGCGGTTTTCTGTAACATGATCCAGGTAATTCCGCCGGGTCCTGGAGATTTAAGGGGAGAGAACGATCTAACAGCCTACTCGATTCTTTCTTCCGTAACTAAATCCGTTGGAACATCCGCTCCAATGCTACTATTAGTCCCGATGTTATTGTCTGGAAGGATCGTACACCCTAGGAAGTGCGTTTTTAACAGAGACCTCAGTGATTCTGAACAGTACTCCGTCCATCTTCCGTCGGGTTCTTTGAGGGATCCTAGGGTTTTTGGTTCTCTGGATAGGATTTTCCTTATACTCGCAGATTCTGCCGTACCTTTGATCTCATTACAGAAGTGTTGCCAAGAACGGCGTTTAGCTTTCCGTGCTTCATTTTTAAAATTCCTCTGACTGGACTTATATTGTGCCCAATCTGTGTCTCTACTTTTGGCTACATTTAGAACGTGTCTTGTTACCTTTCTGATGTTAGCTAGTTACTTCGACACCATGGTGGCGATATTTTGTATTTCCTTTTAGTTTCTGGACAAGCTTTGACAAACGCCTCATTAAAGATGGCTGTTATATCCTCTGCCTTGCGATCGATGTCAGCAGGTCCTAGCCAATTACATTCCTGCAGGAATCTGCCGCTTTTCTTAACCTCGTTGCTAAATAGATTCCAGTTGGTTTTCTGGGGTTTCTGTATGGTTTAGGTGATTCATAGTTACTACTCACGAGAAATTCAATAATTTTGTGGTTAGAGTAGGATTCTTGCCCCACCACATTCCACTTGTCGATAAATAAAGTTTTCGAGTTACTGGCTAAAGTTATATCTATGACTTCTTGCCTGTTTTTGACTACAAAGGTTGGTTCATTACCTCTATTTACTACAATAAGGTTATTTTTAATTACAAACTCAAACAAAGACTCACCGCGTGGGTTGGTATTGCTGCTTCCCCATTGAGTATGGTGCGAGTTAGCGTCGCACCCCAGCAGCAGATCCCATCTTTCCAGTTCCGCCTTCTGTACAAGGGAGCGGGTTAGTACGGATGGCGGTCCCTATTCGGCGTCAAGCGGCATATAAACGGCTAATAAAATCAGTGGGGAAAGACCCCTCCGTTCAAGCCTTACTACTGTTTGATACATGTTACTGTGGATAGATAAAAGAAAAAGGTTAATCTGTTTCCTAGCTACAATACAGGTTCTAATCTTACGGTCCGCGCTTTGCGGTTCTACGATATACGTTGTAAGGTCTTTATGGCTTAGCCCACTTTGTTTGCCACTGGAGATCCATGGCTCTTGTATAAGGGCAATATCTATATTTCTATCTCCAATGAGATAGGCAAGGTTGGCGCTAGCTGCTATGCTGTGGTGAAGGTTAATCTGTGCTATCTTCATCATTGCTTTTCCTTTACACCCGCCTTCCTTCCTTTTCTTTCTTCCATCACTAAAGGCTTAATCTTACATCGGGTGATTCTAATGCGAACCTTGTAGTTGTACCTTTCAGGATTAGTATCGACCTGTGGTTGAGCAAGACCACGATCTTAGTTCCGATGTCCGTATGGGCACCCACTTCTAGCACCTCCCAGTTCTCGATATACAGCTCAGGGTTCAGGTGTTGGACATTTCTCTCGAGCCTTTCCCTCGGAATTTGTGGGCCCGGAATTAGAATTCGCCGTTTGGGCCTAGTGAACTTGAACTGAGCTGTTCAAGGGAAGGGATAGTTCCCTGGTTCTTGACAATAGCATCATTTACTCTACCAAGTATGCGCAGTTCCACCAGCCTCCATTGCATTGGTCTCCTGTTAACCTGCGATCAAGGTTGCTGAAGTCAACAATTGCCACCTGAAGAATATTTTTTTCTGCTTTAGCTGCCCTCTTGACGTTTTTACTAATTCTTCGTGATGGTGGCGATGTCGTGTCTTCATGCCTACCTCTTTTGGAACAACCCGCAATCGGCACGGAAGAAGACCATGTGGCCCCATTCGAGACGGTTGACGGGGGCTTAAGTCTGTCCGCGACTGAGGTGGTATGCAAGAGGCGTGCCTTCCTCGACTCGAACATACTTTTGCCAGTTTCCCTAGTCTGCCCTGCACTGCGTCCTTTAATGCCTGAGTCAGCATCAGAGCATGTTACAATCGACCTAGGCTTAGATTGTGAGTCCTCGCCAGAGCCGGTTGTAAGCGGCTTAGGTTCAGCCGCAGCTGAGGTAGATGGCAGAAGGCAATCCCTCCTCGCCGCGGTCAGTCCCACACCAGTTCCAGTTGCGGGTGAGTTACGTAACGTGATCCTCGTGGTCGCCTCATTGGAGCAGCCTGCAACCGGCTCAGATAAGTCTGAGTCGCTAGCTGGCCGAAGTCCCTCCGTGGCTGAAGAGGTGGAGAGCAAGAGGCTTTCCGCCCTCGCCGTGAGGGGTCTTCTTTCCGTACGGCTTGTCCTTGTTTTGTCGGGTGGACCTTTTGAGCTTAAGCGTATTAGTGGCTCTGTCCAGAGCCACTCTTTTTTTGTCCGTGTAGGACTCCGTAGCACGCTATCTGAGCCACCGTATCAACCTAATAGCATTGCGTATTCTGTTACGTAATATCGTCTGTTTTGGGCAGTTGCTAGTCAAGCCTACTTTGGGAGGTCGGGCTAGTCCCGAGCCAGGGCTACCTGCACTAACTTCTGTCGCAAAACTACAAGCTAACGTTCCATAAACGTTACTGCGCCCTGGAACCCAAATCAGGGTTACCTTGAATTGGCTATCTAGCGAAGTTAGCTCATTTTGACATTCAAGCACCAGCTTGGAGGATGTAGTAACCGATGCAATGGCTTTAATGGCTATTGGCGTGGCTATTAATAAAAATTGCGATCTTTTGCCTTGGCGTTATATTGGTGTGTGTTTTGATCTGACGACAGGCTTCCCGGACAGCGAATACTTCCGCCCGAAAGCCTATATGTGTAGATTGTTACGTCGAAAACCTTAGTCACCTGTCCATGTTGCGATTCTTTCTGTTGCGGGCAAACGAGTTCTCTCGGCAGAGAGTCTATGCTCATAGGGTTTCATAATCCAGCACCCAGACTCCCTGAGTCTGACTGCACTGTGTGCTGTGTGTGCTTCTAAAGGTAGAAGATGCAGAAATACCGTCAGTCGGAGTTGACCGTAGAGCGCCTGTGGTGCCTATACATGCCGTTCTTTGGTTTTTTTTAGAGCCAGCCACCATACTATTGACCTATATGTGAGAATTGCTCGTACCACGGCTCTGTACATCCATAAGGTAAATTTCGGCAGCAATTCCCATTTTTTTTTTAATGGCTGCATCAGTAACTGCTACATTAAAATCGATTATTGCCCGCTCAACGTTGTGTTGCGATTTCGATGGTATGTTAGTTTGTAGATGGGTTTAGCGGTCAATGAAAGCAAAACAAAATATGTGTTGCCTACACAAAAGGACAACCAACATCGGCGTCTTGGACAGAACATCAAAATAGATAGATATAATTTTGAGGTAGTAAAGGACTCTGTCTACCTAGGCTCTATGGTAAGCTCCGCAAATGACACCAGTGGAGAGATCAAACGAAGAATTTCTCTTGCAAAACGCTGTTTCCATAAGTTGAGGAGGAAATTGAGTAACAAAGCCCTATCTTGAACTACTAAGGTAACTCTCTATAAGGCACTAGACCTCCCAGTCTTGCCGTATGCCGCTGAGGCATGGAGTTTGTCGCAATCGGATGAGTATGCCCTTGGTTACTTCGAGAGAAGTAAAGCTCAACAAAGCTCCAGGCTCAATGTTCCAGAAGTCAGAAAACTCAATAAAGCCCTCCCGAGATGGAGAAGTCTTTTTCTTGCGGACATAGGGCATTCACAAAAAATATGTTCTGCCGTCTCTTTTTGCTCTCCACATAGCCGGCATTCGTCTGTATCTGCTACTCCTACCTTGTGCAGATGGTACCTGAGTGGGTAATGACCAGTCAAGTAGCCTGTTAAGGTTTTTAAGTCTGCTTTCCTAAGCTCGAGTAGCTTTTTAGCAACGGTTGAGATTAATGAACTTCTTTGCCTGTCTTCTTGAGCCTGTAAGGTTTTTGGCCACTAAGTCAACGATGCATAGGTGACCATGTTTTTGATAATGGCGCTGTACGTCCAATATATTATCTTGGGTTTTAGCCCCCAAGTTTTACCATGTAGGCGCTGGCACATAAACATTGTTCTTGTCGCTTTCTCAGTAACCTTGTTCAGGTGGGAATTCCAGGTGAGCGTATTGTCAAGTGTAACACCTAGGTATTTTGCTTCCTTGGATATGTCGATTGGGACGTTTTCCAGTGTAATTTGTTTAAGGGTATGGTTTCTTTTCCTGGAAAAGGGTAGAAGGGGAGAGAGGACTACTCCCTGTGGGAGTACTCGATTCTTATTCTTCTTCTACATAGCATGGTTAGGATCCAGTTTATGATCAGAGGAGCGATACTTTTCCTGACCATAGCCTTTTTGATAGCCTCATAGGAAGTGTTGTCAAATATATCTATGAACGCAGGGCTGTTTCTTTAGCAACTAATAATTTGTCAATCAATAGCGTTAAGCTCTGATGATAAGCAAATTGGTTTGCATGCAGAGGATCATGTAAATATATGGAACTTTTCCCTTATATGATTATCGACAATTTTCTATATCGTTTTAGGAGAAAGGAACTGAGGCTAATGGGCCGAAAGGATTTAAGCGATTGCTACGCCTACTTTGCCGCCTTTAGGATGAAGACCACCTTAACATTCTTCCAACTGTTTGGTATGTAGCCTAGTGTAAGGCTGGATTTGAAAATTCTTATAAGGATCGGAATTAACAGGTTTGCGCCTTGTTGTAGTAGGCAGGGAAATTTGCCATCTATACCTGGTGATTTAAATGAGCTAAAGGTAGACAGAGGCCATCTAATATGATTGGCAGTAAAGATTTTGCCAGATAGGTTATAGTCTCGTGTTGAACTAATGAGAACGTCGTTCCTCAGGTGTTCTGGAGAGACAGCACAATCGGATATACAGCCTGGAAAGTGAGTATCAAGTAAAGCTTGACAGGTTTCCTCCGGACTGCTGGTGAATTCCCCATCTTGTTTCTTTAGGGAGCCAAGATGCTTGAAGTGACTCTGGGCTAGGGCCTTTTGAAGGCGAGCCGCAGTGGGAAAGCTTTCAATACATTCGCAGTGAGTTCTCCAAGACCATTTAGATTTTGTTAGTTCTTTGTTATAACTAGTTAGAGTTTTTTTTATAAAGGCATCGCCATTGATTTTAACTCTATTGAATAGCTTCCTAGTTTCACGCCTAAGTGACTTAAGACGCTTATTCCGCCATGGGGCCTCGCAGTTGGTCTTTTTCTGTGTTTCAGGACAACTGCCTTCGTAAGCGACGGAAATGGTTTTTCGAAGGTGTTCTGCCTCGAATTCCAACTCTGGAATAGTATGTATAGTTCTGCCTCGAGGATAAACCGATAGGATTTCCAATTTCTGTAATTTAGCGTGTCATTCATGGAGATCCCTATATCGAATCTAATGTGGTTATGATCCGATATGGAGACTTCGTCAGACACGTGCCAGTTTGTGATGAAATTGTATATAAAAGGGCTTGCCAAAGTGAGATCTAGTACCTCTTGGCGGATGATGTTAGCAAAAGTAGGAACGTTTCCCCTATTTACCACCACCGTGTTGTTAGTACATATAAATTCAAAAAGCGATTCACCTCTTTTGTTGATGTCCGAAATGCCCCAGGCGGATGGGCGTTAGCGTCACAGCTGATAATCCATGGTAACTTTTTGGTACGGCAGTAAGCCATCAAGTACCCTATCTGGTTCGGTGGTGTCTCGGCTGTGTCCCGGGGAAAGTAAGCGGAGGCAAAAACAATCTTCGTGGTTCCACTTGTTAGCGGCACTTCTGCCACTATCGCCACCAGGTGCCTAGTAATGAACTCTGTAATGCGAAATATATTATAAATATTTTTATACAAAAATTGCTGCCCTAGGATTTCTCCACGAGTCAGAATAAATTTACTTACTGTTTGGAACCAAATAGAATTTATTTAATATTTTAAATTTAATATTTGCAATTTAAATTTTCTTGCTCGCAACACTGTATAATTGTAATTGCTTTGATAGATTTTTTTTCTTTCGTTGTATCAGCAGATAGCTCACGCCACTTATGTATTACATTAGTATTTTGATACATATTCCGCTATCCCCAAATACTGTTTTTTTTTTTTCTTTCCACGCATTATAAGGTTAGCTCAGTTCATGGAGCACTTGCATTTTAACCACTGTCGCGGTAACAATTAAATTAAAGAAGTTAAAGAATCATTTGAGTTGTTTCTTTTTTTCTATTGGACATTTTTCTTAGCTCACTTCATTGTGATTAAGGATATATATTTTTTCACTTACAGTTCTTCGTTGGAAGCCCTTTAATGGCTCGTGCATCAGTGCCAAGTCAACATCTTCCTTGCGCGGAAGATGCTGCCTAGCATGGGGCAAGTTTATTTGAAGGCACTTGAAATGCCGAAATGCCTTCTGATGAGTGGTGGAGGACTCATCTACCGTTTACGCCCCCTGTCCCGGTGGGCCGTTTTTCTGGCCCTGCCGCTATTCAGTAGCGCAACTTTCTCGGGGTTTCTTCTGTCTCACTTCCTTAACCTTCCAGAGGGAGGGATGTAGCGTCTCTCGCTATGTCTAGGGGTGTAATCCACCTCTCAACGTGGTGTATGTCTGGGTCTGAGGGGCGAGGGTGGATGTGGATGAGGGTTGCGCGGATGCTTCGGTATCACGCTTGAAGCTCCAGCTGATGTACTCTCTGGCGGCCGTTTGTGCTGGGGCCCTGTGTGGCCTCAGTGCCGCTGATATTAGTGGAGGCGAATGTACAATGCCGAACTATACGGCCTGTACAAGGACATCGACTTAGCCAGGAGAGTTCACATACAGCGACTAAGATGGCTGGGTTATGTAGAGCGGATGGAGCCCAACGTTCCCGCCAAGAAAGTCTTCGAGTTCACCCTGGATGGACAGCGCAGTAGAGGACCACCTCGCGCTAGGTGAGTTGAGAGGCGTGCTCAACTGGAGCCAACTGGCTCGTAACCGTGTTGCCTGGAGAAGTTTGTTGGTGCAAGCCCAGGTCCACCCCGAACTGTAGCGTAACCTAAGTAAGTTCACTCACTCAAATGCAATGTGGGATGTGATGAATTACCCTTTTCATTTAGGCCACATGCTGTGCCATTTTGCGAAGAAGGTATGTATTTAGACTTCAGCCGTCTTTCTGGTATTTCAGCGACTATAGCATTTGCAAAGGAAGTAATCTGCGTCCTCTTCTGCGTCTGTGTTACCCCAGCCTCTGCAAACTTCATCTGTGCTTATCCATCGGTGGGCCGCCAATAGGTTGTAGTCGGTAATGATTCCTATGAAAATCGCCAAGTTTTGTCTACTTTGAGTGAGGATGAGCTTGGTTTTCAGCTTGTCGTGTTTTGTCCAGATGCTTCTAGAGACACGGCACGATGGAAGTGCTGTCCACCTTGCATCTGCTTGTGGTTTGAAGTCTGAAGTCTGAAGGACTGAGTTTTGGACCAATGATCTGAACTCTTTCCTGCCTGTTCGTCTGCCATTTCGTTCCCTGGAATTCCGTTGTGTCCTGCGCCCAACCAGAGTGTTACATGGTGGCTATCGGTGAGCGTTTTAATCTTCTCGCGGCAGTGCTTTATTAGCTATTTTAGTGCTTATTACCGCGGATGAGATGGCTTTTATGGCAGCTTGACTGTCTATGTAAATGTCAATCTCTTTTCTGGTAACAAGTTTCGTGGTTAGTTCTCGTGCCGCCTCTACTATCGCTAGGACTTCCGCTTGGACCACACTGCCGTGTTTCGGAAGTCTTAGTGACAATGCAATCTCGGATTCTACCGAGTAGATACCCGAATCCACTCTTTCGTTTGTTTTGATCCAGTCACTGAAGACTGAAGTACTATGTGGGTTGATGGCCCCACCGTCTGCCCAGTGTTTTCTTGAACGGACGACCATTCTGACATTTAGGCTGAAGTCAGGAGATGGCGAAAGGTAGTCTGTGGTGGCGTCTAGGTGAGCCCTCCTTGCAATAGTACGGTGACCCATGTGGCCCACAAGTTGGGCTCTTTAAGATGTAGGGCACTCGTCGCTTCTGATTTCTTAACCTATAAGTCTAGTTAAATCAGTGTGAGAATTGTTTCAAAGGCTACGGTTGGAGCAGTTCTGATGGTGACAGTAGATGCTATGCAAGCAAGTCTCTGTTAGTTCCTTAAAATGTGTCACTTTCTCTGCTATTGGCCACCAGACAATGCAGCCATATGTTAGAATGGGTCTGACTATGGTAGTGTACATCCAGTGGAAGATGGCAGGTTTAGGTCCCCATTTTTTCCCAAAAATTCTGCTGCAAGTATAGAACGCAATGTACGCTTTCTTTATTCTTTCATTTATGTTGTCTCTCGAGCTCAGTTTGCGGTCAAGCATGCACCCTAAATACCATGCTTTGTCCGAGAATTGGATCTGAGTGCCTTCGAGGCGTAAGGATCCGAAAGCTGGGATTTTTCTTTTATTGGTGAAGCAGACCACTTCTGTTTTTACTGGGTTGAAGTTACGAAACTTATTCAAGTAAAAGATAAGAAAATATTTTTTTATTGAGACTGATGTCCCTTTATTGAATTCAAACTTAACTCTAAATTACAAATTCAACGTATACTTCTACCTATAGGCTAAAAGTGTTTACTCATCAATTTGCTGAATGTGAAAAAATATTCCAGACGGGAATATTAAATATCTTATTCTGCATTATTGGCATTCGACCTTACTGGGGTGTGTGCTGATAATGCAGAATTAGATGCATTAACTTTGACGTTCAGTCCACAATTTCTTGCCCATCTAGTTAGGGTGTCTAGGGCCGATTGTAGAAGTTCGGTGATTGTGTCGATTAATTTGACGGATTTTTACTCCGC
The DNA here is from genome assembly GCA_945910035.1 of Brachypalpus laphriformis. Classification (NCBI taxonomy): domain Eukaryota; kingdom Metazoa; phylum Arthropoda; class Insecta; order Diptera; family Syrphidae; genus Brachypalpus; species Brachypalpus laphriformis. The sequence continues at coordinate 19,219,785 of OX246757.1, forward strand.
TAATTTCAAAAGCATCTCGTTTGCGTCTGAATGATATGTTGTGTGGAGTAATTTATAAGATATTGTATCTTACTGTGTATAGGCATGTCATAGTAATAAATAAATAAAATAAATAAATAATTACAGTATCTCACATCCATATTCGTACAAACACTTAATACGGCATTATCAATGTTTTTCCTACAATCACTGAAGATTTCTTTGCAGATTCCTCTTCTGACCGAAAATCTTCTGAGTGCTGTTAAAAATGCCTTCGTTGTCATATTGTCGCTTACCAACTATATATGTATCTTGGAACTTTCGTGGCAAAATAGGCCTTGAAACATATTCAAGGCACTACCCTTCGACGCATTTACTACAATGGCCCAGCATTATCTACCCCGGTAAAAGCGGAGGGTCGGGAAACGTGTAGACGGGGTTAAAGTACGTTTCCCATCAGCTGATCTCCTGCGTTTTGTCTATATCGAAAGCAGATGTTTCAACGGTGGATGCTTGACCTTATAGTGATAGTTGAACGCCCAATGGAAAGTGTGTTCGTGGGTTTCTCGGATACTCATCTTGGTAAAATGGTAACTAGCATGTGAGTATTACAATCGGCCTTCAATAAGTAAATTATTTTCCTCGTCTTATCTTGCTTTTATATGTTCGTCCTTCAGTTTGGCGATCTCTTGGCTAAACATTATAGTTTGGACTGTTCTTATTGCGATGATGGAAACTGCCTGTATATCCTTTCGTGTTAGTGTTCCCAATTGTCTACCTTGAGACGAATGTGACCGTTTTAAATCGAAACTTTTACAGTGCGCTATAATTCTTAACAGTTCTCGTATGTTTGTATGTTTATAACTGAATGTGTTAATTGCATTTTACGGTGTGTTTGCTATGTGACTATGTATCTTACAGCCTTCCTCCTTTACTGATATGTTGGAAGGTAGAGTTGGTATGTCGAACTTCCATTTTGTCGGAAGAAACTCAGGACCATTCCACTAAAAGGCATCGCCATCCAAACCGGATGGTAAAAGTCAACGTAATGCAAGATCCGCTGGGTTTTGTTTTGTTGGAACGTGTCTTCAGATACTGCAGTTGGTAAGTTGCTGAATTTCTGCCACTCTGCTGCTGACAAATGGTCTTCTATTTAGGTGGCGGTGTTGTGGTGATCCACGCCAGTGTGAAAGCCGAATCCGACCATGCATAAGTCCTGATGGTCTTAAGTCCCAAAACCTTCACTGTATAGTCTAAAAGTGAAATTAAGACGACTGCTCCATATAGCTTAAGCCTTGGAAGCGTAATCGTTCTAGACATCAGTAAGTGCATGTGGATGTTGTTTTCATCCAAAACACGGAGATACAGTACGGCGCTGTATGTCTGCAGATCTATATCCTTTTGTTTGTTGGTGTCGAAAATCCAATGTGGCCTCTGGATCTTTATAACCAAGAGAAGCTCTCTGCTAAATGCTTCCCAATTGGATCATCTCGCTTCAGTCCACGCCACTACAACTGCTGCATCATCACTTTTACCCTGATATTGTAAGGAGCAATCCAACCTAATGGATCAAACAACCTAGTTATCGTCGAAAGCGTCGTTCGTTTTATGATTTCTGCATCTTCAAAGTAGACGTTCTGGAAGTAAAACGTTTCAGCAACGCTTACTCCAATAAATCCACTTCCGAGATCTCAATGTATATCTCCTCTCGTACTATCTTGGCACCCAGTGCGAAATTTTTCTCGTCGAAATTTTCTTCGTCAGCAGCTGCCTGGTTGTGTGTTCAAATTGCAAGATAACGTGAACTCGCATTCCTAAAAGTCACAGTCTCCAAACGCTATACATTAAGTGGCTAATGGAATTCGTCGCGCCAATAAATAAGTTGATAATAGGAGTCTTGTCGGTTCATACATATCTGCCTGTACATTTTTTCGACATCTGCGGTGAAGGTAAGTCTGTGCAATCTCCATCTTATAATGATGTCAATGATGATGTTCAACCATCAAGTCCTCATTTAAGGATGTGTCACCTAAAATTTTCGCTGCAGCATCGACGACCACACGCATTTTTGTCGTGGAGCTGGAATCCTTTACTACTGGGTAGTGTGGAACAAAATTATGATACCGCATGTCGAGCACATCATCTTTGTGATCATCGACTTTTGTCATGTGGCCTAGTTGCAGGTACTCCTTCGTACAATTTGTATATTGTATGTGTAGTGTAGGGTTATATTGAAACGGCTTCTTCAATAGATGAAACATACGCAAGGCTTCTTGTCTCGAGGGCCCAAGCGCAGGCTTACATCTCTCTTAAATGGAAGCGACACTATATATCGCCTGTCCGGTAGACGTTTGTTTATCCTTGGGAAGTGGTTTTCGTACGCCACGTTCTCCTTATCCTCAGCTTTATGAAATGGTGTCTCTTCGATTTCCCAAAATATTCGCAGCTGGGTGTCTATATCGCACACGTGAAGGAAACTTCGCACCTTCTGTGCTTCTACGGGAGCTCTACCCACCATGATCCAACCGAGCTGTGCGATTGGCGACACCATATCATCACCTCTGATGCTTTCCGAAAACACGTCGCTTCCCAGCAGCAAATCTACCAAATCTACGAGTATATGGGATCAGCTAAGGTTAACCCAAAGATGTGTTTTCATCTGTTAGGTGTCAGTTCTTTGGCCGAAAGAAGCCCAGCCAGGGATTTAAAAACGTAGGCGCGTGTGCTGGTCTCCAAAGTAGCGTGTAGGGATTTTAACACTTGTGACAAGCTGCGCTGCTAACCAAGCATGACCCTGACACTTCAACAAATGTGCAATAGAAATAGTCTTCTATACTAACAGCATTGTGTAATAGTAAGAGCATTGTGCGCAACCGGGACATTGTTGTGTGGAATGGCTGTAGGTTAAGCAATTTTCGCAAACCCCTATTTTGTTTACCATATTACACCCTTAAAATATGTTCATTCTGATAAACCGGTTGTAATTTGTTTAGAATTCTTGGCCTTTGTTGCATATTTTGAAGCTTCATCTTCTGCTTCACATGAAACGAACTTTTGTTTGCAGAACCACTTCTATTTACTGTAACTTCTCGAAGACCTTGGCTTGACTTAGACTTTTGCTGGTCGACAGCCCCTAGCGTCCGGAATCTCGCTTCAAGAAACTCCGAAAACTCTTTGAAAGTTGGTAACTCCTTATCACCTCCTAATTTTTCTTCCCACAATTGTTGGGTTATGCGCGGCAGCTTCCGCAAAATTATGTAAAAAATAATTCGGTCTCATTCTGCAGTCGCAATACCGAGATTCTTAATGGAATGCAGAAATGTTTAACAATTTCTTCACTCCTTCGGTCCTTCCGTTCTGCAAAACTTTTTTGTTAACAAAAAGCTTAAGCTGCGCGTTAACTAATGAACGCTTGTGGTCATAGCGCGAGGTAAGGATGGCCCACACCTTGTCCTAATTACCTTTATCGATGCTGAGATGATGGAGCAATTGTTCAGCATCGCCTGACAGACTCGATTTCAAATGGTGTAGCTTTTGAACTTTCGTTAATAATTAACTTTTGTGGACTAATGACTTGAACATGAACATGAAACGCCCAATAATTCTCATAATTACCTTAAAATGTTGGCACTTTAATCTTGGGAAGACGCAGCTCATTTTGAATGGTGAATGAGTGAGCGGTACTCGAACAATGAACACGAAGCATCAAAGATAACCGATTTGTAGCCCAGGTACATTCTCCTTACTTCATAAAACCGTTCGATATTCTATAATAAAACTTTTGTCATCCTCAGCTGTAGCAGCCACCTTTACGTTATTCAAGACAGATTGGTGATAGTTGTCTCCAAGAACCACAGGACGCCCATTTAGCATGTTCTTGATTTTTATTTTGCCTTGGGCGCTTCTTGCATTTGACGCAATGGGTGAGGTCTCCAACCAGCGTTGTCTAATTTTTATTTATGTTTTTTTTTCGCTTTTAACTTATATTAATAACTTTCATATGTTAAACATAATAAAGGTCGGTTTGAGAAATAGGTTAAGTTCATATACTCATTCAATCATTCATTTTCAATGGCGCGCTAATCCTTCATGAGGGTCGCGGGGGTAGGATGCTCAGACGGACTCTCCATCCTTCTCGATCCTCTGCCATTGACTCCAATTCATCAGGGGGAATCCCTAAGCGGGTCCAGGAGAGATGTTGGATTTGATCCAACCATCTATTCCTAGGCCTTCCGCGAAGTCGCCTACCTGATGGCACGGCAACCATGGCGCGTCTTGGAAGGCGGTCTGGGGGCATACGCACTACGTGACCAAACCATCGAAGCATAGATCGTTCCGTTCGGAGAAGTAGCTGCTCAACGTTGAGCGCCTCGCGTACTCTGGTGTTGCGCACTCAATCCCTACGAGTTATTCCAACAACACCGCGAAGGAACCTCATTTCGGCAGCTTGTATCCGCGATCTTATTCTTTCGGTCACTACCCAAATTTCATGACCATAGGTAAGAGTTGGAACATACACAGAGTTAAAAACCGATAGCTTAGCTTGAACACTAAGTTCGGCTTTCCTTATAACAGATTGGCCAAGCTCTCTCAAAATTGATCCAGCCTGACCAATTCTACAGGATAACTCGGCATTGCTCCTCCCATCACTCGTGAATAAAACCCCGAGGTACTTAAACTTCTCCACCTGCTTCAGTGGGACTCCACTAACATGCAGAGTGCACTGAATGGGTTTTTTTGAAACGACCATTACTTCCGATTTGTTCACGTTGAGCAGCATCATCACAAACGGCTACAAACCTTTCGAGTGCGCATTGAAGTTCGGTTTGAGAGAACCCAAGGATGACCAAATCATCCGCAAAGAGCAGATGACTAATCCCTAGGTCTCCCACTTTGAAACATTCCCCGCCACGGCTGCGCTGTAACATCCAATTAATATAAACAATGAAGAGAAGAAGTGACAAAACGCACCCCTGGTGGAGTCCAACGCCCACAGTGAAAGGTATTGATTTAACACCGTTTATCCGAACACAGCTTCTACAGTTTGTATATAAAGACTGAATCGCCCTTAACAGGGAACCATCAATCCCATACTCCTGCAGAACACTCCAGAGTTTGCCTCGAGGAACCCTATCATATGCTTTCTCCAAATCCACAAAACAACTGTAGACAGGTTTGGCATATTCCCAGGCCTTCTCAAGAACCATTCTGAGAGTGAACAACTGGTCGGTTGTGCTTCTACCGGGACGAAAACCGCACTGCTCATCCCCCAAACTGTCCTCAACCACAGCTCTGGATCGGTTTTCTAGCACCTTAGCGAAGACTTTTCCAGGGAGACTTAGGAAGAGGAACTATCACCCCCATTTGCCAATCACCAGGTGTTTCACCGCATTCCCAGGCCACTTTAATGACACGCGAGAGCCATTGCACTCCCTCTTTACCTAAAGCCTTGAGCATTTCTGGCCGAATTTCAACCACACCAGCAGATTTACCAACTTTTAGCGCTTTGATCGCCAAAGTTACTTCCTCTACCGTATGACTACTTTCCGCCCAACTCTCGACCATAGGTCTGTCATCTTCAGTGCCCTGTTCGGGATTGAGCAATTCTGAAAAGTGCTCGCTCCATCTGCGTAAGATGTCCTCCTCATTGGAAAGAAGTCTACCGTCTTTGGATTTGACTCCTTCAACGATATTCAACTTTTTTCCTCTGAGTCGGCGGACGGTCTGCCAGAACATCTTATTTGCAGATCTGTGGTCACGTTCCAATTTCTCGCCAAACTCCTTCCAAGACTGTTCTTTCGCTGTTTTCACAGCTAATTTGCAAGTTCTTCGCGCCTCAGTGTACCGATTTCGAGAATCGGAGTTCCCCAAGTGAATCCACACCTTAAAGGCTCTCTTCTTCTCTCTGATGGCTTCTTGAACTCCGGGCGTTTTAAACCAAGCAGTTCTTTTCTCACCACCAGCCGCCACACCAAGCCGCTTCACTCCACAAACATCTCCCGCAGAGGCAATAACCGCTGTTGAAAACAGTTGCCATTCTTCTTCTACATTTGATGGAACAGTTGGAATTCGTTCAAACCTTTCAAATATTTGCCGCGCAAATGTCTCCCGTATCTCATCGTCCTGTAACCTCTCCCATCGTATGCGTGTAACCATCCTTCGTTTACGCTTTGGTAGGGGAGGCACTCTCTCGCTAAGATACAATTTGCACAGCACTAAGTGATGATCAGTTGTCAGTTCGGCCCCTCTCAATACGCGATCATCACAAACCATTCTCTTCAGACTCGATGGTACCACAAAGAAATCGATCAGCGACTCCTGCTGAAGACTCTGACGGTACCACGTGTATTTGTGAATTGCTTTGTGCGGAAAGATAGTGTTCATGATGGATAAGCCATTTTCACAACAAAAATCCAACAACCTCTCTCCGTTCGCGTTTTGATCAGGATCACCGTTCTTCCCAATCACACTCCCCCATGTCATAACATCTACACCCACATGAGCATTGAAGTCACCCATCAGGACAAAAGAATCCATATCTGCAACCTTTTCAAGGGCAACATCAACTTCATCTTCATATACTGCGAAATTAATTTTTCTGGCTAACATGCTATTGGAAGGTGAGGCGTTCTGACGAATTTTTAAGGTTTTGCTTGAGTTTCAAGTTTGTAGATACATAAAACAAATTATGTGAAACATGTGGTCGTACATTAGATGTCCTATGAGTATATTTTTGCTCTTAGGTGCAGGAAAATACGTTTTTCTTGGATCCTATACAGAAAAGGTCTTGTATAGGGCCAAGCAGAGTCGTGGACAATTCAAAGTTGTATTCAAAAGAAGTCCCAGAGCACATCGTCATCGTGGAACACTTGGTTTTGCATTGAAAGGTGTGGTCGTACCCTTGATGTCCTATGAGTATACTGTTCCTCTTTGTTGCCGGAAAGTACCCTATACTTGGATTTCATACAGAAAAGGGTCTTGTATATGGCCAAACAGGGCGGTGGACAGTCCGAAGTTTTATTCAAAAGAAGTCCCAGAGCGCATCGTCTGGTTGTGGTGGAACACTTGGTTTTGCATTGAAAGGTGTGGTCGTAACTTAGATGTCCTGTGAGTATATTGTTCCCCTTTGTTGCAGAAAAATACCTGATACTTGGATTTCATAGAGAAAGGGTATTGTATGTCGAAGACCAGAGCGATGGACAGTCCGTAATTGTATTCAAAAGAAGCCCCAGAGCACATCGTCTGGTTATCGTGGTACACTTGGTTTTGCATTGAAAGGCGTGGTCGTACCTTAGATATACAATGAATATATTGTTCCTCTTTGGCGCAGAGAAATAATTTGTACTTCGAATTCGTATGGGCTAGTTTCTCGTCTATGTCCAAAGAGAGCCGTGGACAGTGTCGAGTTGTATTTAAATTTAGTCCCAGGTCTTATGGTCTGGCTGAGGTTGAACTCTTGGTTCTACGCTGAAAGGTGTGGTCGTACTTTAGATGTGCTATGAGAATATTGTTCCCTTTTGGTGCAGAGAAATACTTTGTACTTCGAATTCATACGGGCTGGGGTCTCGTGTGTGACCAAGCAGAGTCGTGGGCAGTGCCGAGTTGTATTCAGATTTTCCCCTTTGGTGCAGAAAAATAATTTGCGCTTCGAATTCATACAGACTAATGTCTCGTCTATGTCCAAACAAAGGTGTGAACAGTTCCGAGTTGTATTCAAATTTAGTCCCAGGTCTCATCGTCTGGCTGTGGTGGAACACTTGGTTCTACGCTGAGCGGTGTGGTCATAATTTAGAGGTCCTATGAGCATATTGCTCCTGTTTGGTGCAGAGAAATACTTTGTACTTCGAATTAATACGGCCTAGGGTTTCGTATATGTCCAAACAGAGCCGTGGACAATGCCAAGGTGTATTCAAATTTAGTCCCAGATCCCATCGTCTGGCTGTGGTGGAACACTTGGTTCTACGCTGGAAGGTGTGGTCGTAGTTTAGATGTCCTATTATCATATTTTTCCTCTTTGGTGCAGAGAAATAGTTTGTACTTCGAATTCATACGGGCTAATGTCTCGCCTATGTCCAAACATAGGTGTGGACAGTTCCGAGTTGTATTCAAATTTAGTCCCAGGTCTCGTCGTCTGGCTGTGGTGGAACACTTGGCTCTACGCTGAAAGGTGTGGTCATACTTTAGATGTCTTATGAGCATATTGTTCCCCTTTGGTGCAGAGAAATAATTTATACTTCGAATTCATACGGGCTAGGGTCTCGTCTATGTCCAAACAGAGCCGTGGACAGTGCCGAGTTGTATTCAGATTTAGTCCCAGGTCCCATCGTCTGCCTCTGGTGGAACACTTGGTTCTACGCTGAATGGTGTGGTCGTACTTTAGATGCCCATTGAGCATATTGTTCCTCCTTGGTGCAGAGAAATATCTTGCACTTCCAATTCATATCGGCTAAGGTCTCGCCTATATCCAAACAGAGCCGTGGACAGTGCCGAGTTGTATTTAAATTTAGTCCCAGGTCTCATGGTCTGGTTGAGTTTGAACTCTTGGTTCTACGCTGAAAGGTGTGGTCGTACTTTAGATGTCCTCTGGGCATATTGTACCTCTTTGGTGCAGAGGAATAATTTGTACTTCGAATTCGTACGTGCTAGGGCCTCATCTCTGTCCGAACAGAGCCGTGGACAGTGTCGAGTTGTGTTCAAATTTAGTCCCAGGTCTCATCGTCTGGCTGAGTTTGAACTCTTGGTTCTACGCTGAAAGGTGTAGTCGTACTTTAGACGTGCTATGAGAATATTGTTCCCCTTTGGTGCAGAGAAATACTTTGTACTTCGAATTCATACCGGCTAGGGTCTCGTGTATGACCAAGCAGAGCCGTGGGCAGTGCCGAGTTGTATTCAGATTTAGTCCTAGGTCTCATCGTCTGGCTTTGGTGGAACACTTGGTTCTACGCTGAAATGTGTGGTCGTACTTTAGATGTCCTATGAGCATATTGTTCCTCTTTGGTGCAGATAAATAATTTGTACTTCGAATTCATACGGGCTAGGGTCTCGTCTATGTCCAAACAGAGCCGTGGACAGTGCCGAATTGTGCTCAAATTTAGTCCCAGGTCTCATCGTCTGGCTGTGGTGGAACACTTGGTTCTACGCTGAACGGTGTGGTCGTAATTTAGACGTTCTATGAGCATATTGCTCCTGTTTGGAGCAGAGAAATACCTTGTACTTCGAATTCATACGACCTAGGGTCTCGTATATGTCCAAACAGAGGTATGGACAGTGCCGAGTTGTATTCAAATTTAGTCCCAGGTCTCATCGTCTGGCAGAGGTTGAACTCTTAGTTCTACGCTGAAAGGTGTGGTCGTACTTTAGATGTCCTCTGCGCATATTGTTCCTCTTTGGTGCAGAAGAATACTTTGTACATCGAATTCATACGGGCTAGGGTCTCGTCTATGTCCAAACAGAGCCGTGGACAGTGCCAAGTTGTATTCAAATTTAGTCCCAAGTCTTATGGTCTGGATGAGGTAAAACTCTTGGTTCTACGCTGAAAGGTGTGGTCGTACTTTAGATGTCCTATGAGCATATTGTTCCTCTTTGGTGCAGAGAAATAATTTGTACTTCGAATTCATACGAGCTAGGGTCTCGTCTATGTCCAAACAGAGCCGTGGACAGTGCCGAGTTGTATTCAAATTTAGTCCCAAGTCTCATGGTCTGGATGAGGTTGAACTCTTGGTTCTACGCTGAAAGGTGTGGTCGTAATTTAGACGTCCTTTGAGCATATTGTTGCTCTTTGGTGCAGAGAAATACTTTGCACTTCGAATTCATACAGGCTATTGTCTCGCCTATGTCCAAAGAGAGCCGTGGAAAGTGTCGAGTTCTATTCAAATTTAGTCCCAGGTCCCATCGTCTGGCTGTGGTGGAACACTTGATTTTACGCTGAAAGGTATGGTCGTACTTTAGATGCCCAATCAGCATATTGTTCCTCCTTGGTGCAGAGAAATACTTTGTACTTCAAATTCATACGGGCTAATGTCTCGTCTATGCCCAAACAGAGCCGTGGACAGTGCCGAGTTAAATTCAAATTTAGTCCCAGGTCCCATCTTCTGGCTGTGGTGGAACACTTGGTACTACGCTGAAAGGTGTGGTCGTAGTTTAGACGTCCTCTGAGCATATTGTTCCTCTTTGGTGCAGTGAAATACTTTGTACTTCGAATTTATACGGGCTAGGGTCTCGTCTATGTCCAAACAGAGCCGTGGACAGTGTCGAGTTGTATTCAAATTTAGCCCCAGGTCTCATCGTTTGGCTGTGGTGTCGGACGTATTCGACTAGTGCATGTTTGCATTTTCCTGCTCAGCATTTATTGTATTTCGCCGGGCTGACTCTTTCCTTTCTCTTTCTAGGGTTCTTAGGATCTTCATTATGCTCATTGTGCTCCCAGCGACTGCGTCCCATGCCTCCTGGCTTTTGAGCATTTCGCCAACGATGTTTTTTGTCGTCAGTGGATGGCCGAGTTCACTGCTTAGTGCATTCCTTTCGTCGGGGAATCTTGGGCATTTAAAAAGTATATGTTCTGCGTTTTTTACGCAGTCAGAGCAAAGCGGACAGTAAGGGCTATTGTCGTGTTTATACTTATGTAAGTACGAACGAAAGCATCCATGGCCCGTTTTCCCTGGCCTCGTTTCTTTCTCTTCTTGCGCAGTACTGACGTTGCTGTTCTACTGCCAGGGTATCTATTGGGAGCATTCTCGCTACCACGCAGGCTGCATCGCTAGAAGTAGTGCGAAATCCGCAGCTAGCGCTCAATGCACATATTCGATACACAGATGTGATATGTGATCTGTATGTTTTAATTGCCATGGCCCCGGCTCAAATTGGTGCGGCGTATAGGATTATAGACGTAACCACTCTAGACAGCAGTAACCTACGGCTATGTCTTGGACCTCCTATGTTGGGCATGAAAAACGCGAGTGCAGCACTTGCAATTGCACCTTTTCGGCCTACATACTTAAGGTGATCTCTAAATGAAAGTCTCGTATCTATCATGATACCTAGGTATTTTATATGCGGTTTGGATGTGATTTCATGACCGCCGACTATAATGGTGAGACTTCCTACCTTCTTCCTACTACGTATCAGGACTGCTTCAGTTTTATGCTCCGCCAGTGTTAGACCAACTGAGGTGAGCCATTTTCGCATTATCCTTATTGTCGCATTGCTTATCTGTTCCAACTCCTCCAACAGTTTAGCAGTGACAATAATGGCGATATCATCAGCAAATCCCACTATTTTTGTTTCTTCGGGTATAGGAAGTCGCAGTATACCGTCATACATAAAATTCCAGAGCAGAGGGCCAAGGACTGAGCCCTGTGGCACTCCGCCTGTGATCTTATATTCCTTGGGGCCGCGGTCTGTATTGTGTACCAAGATTCTGCACCTGAAGTAGTCAACAATAACGTCTATGAGGTATTGTGGTACTCTCATCCTTCTGAGCGCTTGTAAGATGTGACTCCAATTTGCCGTATTGAAGGCGTTTTTTATGTCGAGTGTTATAACTAAGCAGTACTTTTTGGAACCGCCAGGTGCTTTTTTAACTCCAATTTTATTGCAAATCTCGATAATTTCTTCTATGGTTACCTCTCGGATTTTTGGTGCCTCTACTATTGGATGATCCGAGAATGCGTTCTCTTGTTGATGAGGAAATAGTCCGACCACGATGTTGTGTAAGAACTCTGGGCAGGTGGAAATCGGTGGCTGGCACCATCTCAATTTTTTCATGACGATTTGGTAGGCTTTGCCCCAAGGATTTTCGTCAGCTTCATCACACAGCTCGGCGAAATACTTACGTTTGCTCTTTAGTATGGCTGTTTTTAGTTCCTTTCGAGCCACCCTGTAGTCTTCTTGCAGTTCACTGGAGACGGCCCTCGCTCTAGATCGCGTAGCTGCGCGATTTCTTCATTCCACCAGTAAACTGGGGGACGATGTTCCATGGCCTTTCGTCTCCTCATTGTGGCGTTACATGCCCGTGTAACCTCATTTATGGCCTGCATTGCTTTACTGCCCGCACGACCCGTCAGTACTGCGTTTCTGTTGAAGATACATATGAATGCTTCCACGTCGAAAGAGTCTGATTTCCAGCCTTTTTTCTGGGGTAGCCTGGCTAGCGGTGTTTGTCTTCTTGCTTCCGGCAATACTTCACATATTATCGCCTGGTGGTCGCTATGAGTATAGAGGTTACTGACTTCTCACTTTGTTCTTCCTATCAAGGAGGTACTTACTATTGGTGTCTTACTTGATGTATTGGTGTCTACAAAGGTACATACGTAACCAACTCTTATCTTTGGTTTGCTTAAAACTTTAATATTTTGTTCTTTTTCTCAGGTCGATGGAGAATCCTAATGGAAGAAAGGAAGAGCAGCTATTGTATGATCCGACCAAGATTGCTGTTTTTGCTAATGTTTGTACTGCATTACACAACATGTGCATACATCATAACATGGAGAACGATATTATCGAAGCGGAAACAGACCAGACCCATGCCATAGGAAACTCTTATCAAACTTCCAAAATATCCAATAGCCGCATGAAGCAGCATGCCGAGAAAATAAGAGACGACATCAAAGAATTGTTGTTTGTTTAGAGTTTTTAATAAAAAAAAAAATCTTATTCTAAAATAATACATTTCTTCAAGAGTGGGTACTTAAATTCATTTAAAAAAACAAAACAACGAAAAACTTCACTTCAACTTATCAAAATAAAAAAATAACAAAACCTCACTCTAATCTATACATCTAATCTATAACAAAAAGTTCAATTCTCTAAAAAAAGTCAATATTTGCATATCAGTATACATAAAAAAAAAAAAAAAAATTGATGTAGTGGACTTCAGTTGTTATTGTTGTTGTTATTTTGTGGCAGTTGTTCTTCGGCAATCCCATTTCTCCTTCCTAGCAGTTTTAGTACCTGAGAATGGAAAACTGCTTCTTGCCGATTCTAATTATGTCCATCTGGAACTTTTAATCAGTGTCCACTTGTACTCTCAGAACCTGAAATTTTTCAATTTCATTTTCTTTGCTGCTTAGCCTTGTTATTTTCGGTGTGCCAGCAGCAATATACGATGAATTTCTGAAATACAGTTACAGTGATAAGAATATATAATGCAATGATAAGACCGCATTTCCAATATTGTTCACAATACTTTATCTATCAACGGAAGGAGATTTAACAAGGCTACAAAGGCTCCAAAATAAAGCTATGAGGATAATTCTCAAGTGCGCAAGACTAACCCACATAAAGGATATGCTGGAAAGGCTTAAATGGCTATGTATAAGGCAGCAAATCAACCTAAACGTGTTAGTGTTCATCTTTAAAATGAAAAACGAAATGCTCCCCAACTATCTTTTCAACAATCTAAGGTAGATAAGTGAAAGTCAGCCTTATAACCTTAAAGGTTCTCAAAACCGGAAAGCTTCAACATGCAATTAATAAAGTCCACGCTTGGACGAATTCTTGGCGTATTGTGCTGAACGAAAGCAAATCTACTCACGTCAACTTTACGTACAAAAAAGTAGATAGATTGCCTGTATATCTAAACTCGGCTCAAATACCGTACGCAAACGAAGCAAAATATCTAAGAATGACTCTAGATGTCAAGCTCAAATGGAAATCGCACGTGAAAAAGAAACGCGACGAACTTCAAAACAAATACCGACAAATGTACTGGCTACTCGGAAAACATTCGAAGTTGAGCCTACATAACAAACTACTTATCTATAAGCAAGTGCTAAAGCCAGTGTGGACGTATGGTATACAACTATGGGGTTGTACCAAGAAAGGCAATAGAAACTTCATACAAACCTTTGAAAATAAAGTTCTTAGAACGATCGTTAATGCACCGTGGTATGTACGTAACGAAGATATTCATCGGGATCTGGGAATTCCCAGCGTCGTCGAAGAGATAACAAAATTTGCGCGTAAACACAAAGATCGTGTTCATGGCAATTGTAACCGTACTATCATTCAACTACTTGACGCGAACAATTCAATTCGTCGTCTTGAAAGGACAAAACCTTTTGACCTCGCGTCATAGCATATGAAGGTCGTGAAAAAGGCAGGAACTTTCAGGTTAAACTGTCTAAAGCGCTACATTTATTTTCAATCACATACGAACATCTTTTTCTATAATCACTATTCTCGTAAGCGAAAATAAAACTGCTGGATAAGCGTCGGCTTAGTTGTAGTATTAATTTTGAAGAAAGGTGTTTTTTAGTGAGTAAAAATATCCCACTACCATAAGCACGCGCGGTCGGGCCTTATGGTGTCTTTAGAAGATTTTTCACCTGCTCTCGGCACAAAAAAAAAATAACATTTCAGGGTGCTCTTCCGTGAAACTTATCAGAAGTTCCATTTGTTTTGTTGTTGCTGACCTAAAACGTATATTATTAAACTTGTTTTTTGCAATACGAGTATATGGGTAAATTGTTGATAATTACTTACATTTCGTGAATTTGTGTACACTTGCAGACACAACAAAACAGTGAAGAGTGACAGCACAGATGTCTTTTTTGACATTAAGGATGTTGCTCTCAGTAGCACTCAATTTTTACAAAAAATAAACGATAGACAAGACGATAGTGATTGAGTTACATGAAACAAACTACCGCCGATATCGTTAAGTTGGATCGATTAAACGATGGTGGTCTAAAAAGTTACGTGATGAGAGCCCTGGAAAAAACTCAATGGATGAAAGAATTACTTCAGAATGAAAATTTTGAAGTAATGGATATTGAAGAAGTTGGTTGTTCTGCTTTAAAAGAATTGAAGCGTCTCCATCCCAATGAAATAAAATGTTTATTTCATAGCAAATGCTGCGCACTGCAAAATGTTTACCTTTTAGAAAAATTTTTAAGTGGAAGCAAAATAAGGTATAAAACAGCTATTTTCTTAATACTACTTTTTTTTTATTGCTATTGGATTTTTTTAGAAAAAATTCAAATTTTGTCAAAAGTAAATGTATATTATTAGATTGTTCATTGGATATTTGCTCTGCTTTTAAAAAGTTGCTTAATGTGCATAATTTATTTCTTGATAAAACCTTTTAAAATAAAAAAATGTTTTCTTATATATATTACATAAATTTCATTTAAATTATTATAACTCCCATACATGTTTTAAAGAAATTTAGATGTTTTAAAAATATTTCTTTATACTTTAAAATAAATGATAATATTGAAAAGTATGCCAAAGAAGGCGGTTTGTATGCATATTGTACTTTATCTTTGTAAATAGAGTGCCATTCCAAGACTTCTTTGTAAGTAGGATTCCATTTGAAAACCTTTATGATGAATCTCCTGAGTGAGTTGTTATGTTGAAAAACATAACAAAAACATTCCTCTCTAACGTCCTCGTCAACAGGAAGGGAAAATTCCATTTTGAAAACAAACTTCTCCAGAAGTTCGTCAAAATGAAAATCACAGATTATGTCCAATATATTTTCCTCATAATTTAGATCCATTTTTTTTCTTAATAGTAAATAACTCTTTCACAAAATATGTTGAACGCAGTGCGCTTTATTGTTTAGGGTTTATACCTCTTAGTAAATTTATACTTCCAAGTGAATCTCTTTTTATATGAGAAATATTGTGAATCTTAAGAATTTTAATCATTCCATTTTTTTAATAAAACCACAAAACTTACTAGTTGATAACATCTTTCCAAAACCATAAGATAAGGGTTGTATGAATAACCATAAGAATTTTTTTATTTATTTTTATCCTGTGCTCAAATATGAAATGCTGAAATTAGAAGTAAAAGAATTTTCCTTCCCAATGAGGTTTGCAGAAAAAAAATTAACCAGATAAATAGATTTGTTTTTTTTATGTTTTTTTTTTATTAATTTAATTTTTATTATATTACAATTCTTCTCGCATCAGTTGTATTAGTATCACGAGGTCATGTGCGATATCTGGCACTGTTTCTGGACTTACCCCAGCTTCTTTCATCCGACGTATAAGCCTATTCAAGTCTTGCACATTTTCTATCAATGGAATGATTAAATCCTTAGGCACTTCTCCTGGAAATTGTTGTGCGAACAATATTAGAGTCTGCTGTTTTTCAATAATATCTTGCAGCTCCTTCCTGAACTCCATTTTCTTGTGCTCTTGATGGTTTCGGAGTTAACTTCTAAGTGAATCTCTTTTTCTATGGAAAATATACTATTTTTTCGCGAGTTCTGATTCTTTGATAACAACTTTGAACAAACAAATTTCCAAAACCATAAGGGTATTATGTCAAGGAGTACATAGACGATGAAATAGAATTTCAAAATAAATCCATGTATATACTTCAACAATATGTTGACAGTAATTACAAGACTCTGATGGAGACAATCAATGGAGAAATTACAAGGACCTTAAAACTGCACTTAAATGGATACTTTGATGGTGAGTATAAGGCTTCGAACATGAAAGAACCAACTGATGTCGATGATGTTACAGCAGAAAAGTTGATAATCACATGAATGAACTATTTAAAAGATGTCTTCTTGGCGTGGATGAAAAACTGGAAAAAAATTAGAAAATATTATATTATATTTATATTATATATATTATATATTATATATATTATTATTATATCGATGAACAAAATTTAAATGCATTTGAATTGATTAATAAGTTTAGAAATTATTTCCTCGATATACTTGAGAAATTTAAAGAGAGTAATGATGAAAAAACTAGAAGAAAGCATTGCAGAAGTTAATAAGAAAAAAAAAGAATTATCAACCAATTTAAAAAAATTATTCAAAAGAATTCCTATTAGTGCACATTTGAAACCATGTCGAAAATAAATACTCTTTTAATCTCGAATGAAATTTTAAATTTTTTACTAAATAACCAACACATATACTTGGGGAACATTACGAAGAGATCTTAAAATGTATTGCCTTTTTGCGAAGATTTGAAAACGTGCCTTCCGTTGAGTCATTCACGGATGTTATTACACTAATTGTGTTTGGTCTTCCAATACATGTAAATTGGGCCCCGATACATGCTCATGTTACAGAATCAAAAGGGTGGTAAATCGAATAATAACTTTATTCGAATTTTATAAAAGGCATAAATAAAAACTAAATTCCGTACAAGTACGCGTTTGAACTTTAATTTGAAACCATGTCCAATATAAAAACTTGTGTGATTTTCAACGAAATTTTAAATTTTTTGAAAACCACAACATACTCTACTTTATGAACACTACAATGAGATACTAGAATGTATTTCTTTTTTAAGGAACTTTGAGAACACATCCTGCACCATATCTACTCATGGGTGTCATTTTACCACTTGGCCCTGGTCTTCAAATCTATGCAAAGATGGACCAGACATTTGTGCTTGCTATATGGTATGTACAATTGCGTACATATGCACCTAACTGGAAACGAACACCGCGGGAAACTTTTCATCATTTGATAACAGTTTTGGTCAGCGACACTGAGTTAGCAGCAGTTCCCACGAATTTTATGTTATAAGGGAAGTTAAGATACCACTAAGTTTTGAAAATAGTGAAGTGAATGGTGATAGTAAAGAGTAAACGAGATACGAGAAAAAGAGAGAGGCAAAATGGAGAGCGTAGACGATTTGGCTCAACAGCAGAAGGAGGCGGCTGAATGGATAAAAAAGATATCGAAAAAGTACACGAAAGAGCCCAAGGTAAGACGAACAAAGGAATTCATCAAAGAACGACTAGACGACCTCAACCATCACTGGAAGAAGTTTCAGAACGGAGATGAACAAATACGAGAGCACGAGCATTTCAACGAAAAACATCCATACATCAAAGCAAACCTCTACCAACAAGTAGAAGCAACGATGACGACAATACGAAGTAAGTTAGAAGGTAAGCTAAAGGAGATATTAGAAGAAGAGTCTAAGGTTGTAGCGTGCGCCTTGAAAATAGTTATTAATTTTTTTTCTTTGAATATTTTGTATAATTCTTAAAAGTAACTGATCGTACACTTATTGTGTACATGAACCGACAAAGCCGCTGTAATTGTTCCCAATTGCATCACATATCACACTGTACCTTTTCTTTAACTATAAAACCCAATTTTTATACGCGGATTGTCTTTTTCTGTTGATAACTAATAGTGTGTGCATCGTGAGTAGTAAATTTAGAAACATTTCTTATCGCTCTTATTTCGTTCGCTTTTATTATAAGTGTCTTAAATCGACTTTATTTTTAAAGAGAGAGGTTATACAAAGCCTCCACAATCAATTTAATCACCAAACATCTACAAAGGTAACTTTAATTTATTCAGTGAGATAGCTTGTCCAATTTTAAAAATAAGTCCTTCACACAGACGTAGTTGACGAGTATATATATCTTTTGTCACGAGCGATTTATACCCCTACCTATTCTCTTGCAATCACGAGGCTACGCGGTAAACCATTTGCTCAAATGGACTGGAGCCACATTACAATACAAGGGGAATCGCGCGTGCATCAAATTTGAATGACATGCAAGAAATCTCACTTTCCTACTTGTTAAATATCTAAAATCCTTAATTAGATATTTTGTTGATTACCAAGACCTTGGCGCAACGTTTAGGAAAATAATTTAAAACTTTAATTATTTTCCTGGAGTAAAAATAAAAAACACTCTGCATCTGATGTCAGTGAGATGACAATTGCTAATGAATTTATTTTAACTTAAAAAGAAGCAAAGAAGCAGAGTAACAAAAAGAATAGAAAAAAATAGCGGTACAATATTTCGTTAGAGTATCAAACTACATTATGTACATAAACGGTAAGCGTTAACTGCAGTAAGTGTGGAAGTGGAAATAAAATAGTGTACATTCGATTTTTGCTGCATTGAGCGGAACTTAGAATAATTATTTGATGGTTCAGGCTAAGACTGAACACTACTGGAGTGGCTGAAAGAAAGCCTATTTTTTTCTGAAATATACTAGAAGACACGATGCAGCGTTGCTAAGCAAGGAAGAGCACATCGCATAACCTCACACCTAAAACCACCAATCGTTCCTCATCAAACACAGATCGTAAGTTCCGGATTTATCCGCACATCTACCTGAACCAGGATTAGACATTTTCCAAAAACGAATAAAACAATTATTTATTTGAAGTTAACAGTAAGAATTAGTTACAAGTAGTTATCATACTTTTGTGTAAGGTAAGAATCGCCAAAAGTACTACCCATCATTATTCTTATCATTCATTACAATCCTTATAACAGCTTACAGTGATCATCAGACCCAATTGTGCGCACAGTTAGTCTGCAGTCAACGATCTACAAACTACATGCAAGTACATACACAATATTTTAGTAATCAAAATCATACATTAATTCACCAATCAACATATGAAACCGTAAGTGATCTTTTGGCTATTCTACATATAATATATGTTTATATCTAAATTTTTCTATACATCTGCATATATCAGAATATACACTATAATTCCTAAAATATTACTTTACTTATCTAAATTTTCTATTAAAAAGATTTGCAAAATTATTCGTACTCATACATACATATCTTTATTCTTCTTCCTTTTATCAGCGAGGTTATGATCCGAAAACAAGGGATCATAACCATTCCACTTCACCGCATTTCTACTGATCCGCCTGTGGGGTTCGCCTATTTGACCTCAGAAAATATCGGCAGGCCTGCCGATTTTGGATCACTCGGTTACTGAGGCCAATGAAATGCCGATGTCGTCGCATTTGTCTGATCCAGGCGTTTATATGCCTGCCTTTCCTACATCGCGATGTCTTTGTCATACATACATATCTTTACCTAGATTAAATTAGCCTATATATTGTGAAATTCTCTTTTTTGAACTACCACATGAAGTATTATATCATAATAAATTATGTTAGTTAAAAATGATATCTGAATTGTTCACCTATTTCAATATGGTTTAGAGTGATTCTTTTTGGCGAGAAAGTGTGGTGACGGTGAACAAAATCAATACAGTATTAGGGCGTGAGTCTCTTTGTAGAAGGCATGATAGGGGCTATCTTCAATAATAATACAGGCACAAGGTAGCCATGGTGCGGGATGATTGGTCATGCGTAAGGGCGGGTTAGCCTGATGGATGTATGATCACCTGTCATAAGGCGATCACTACCCAATGTCATAAACACCTGACATCCTCTAACTCTCTATATTTTCCCTTCATTTTTTTTTTCTTTCTCTTTATTCTTATACACCCCGTTTGGAGTGTGCAATACCTCTGTGGGAAGCAAGGAAGTTGAAACACCTCATACAGCGTATAACATACATACAGGCACGATAATTATTTTGGCAGTAGGTTAGTAGCAGAAAGATTCCCCCCCATCCGACGAGCTGTCGCCGTGCAACCTCTAGCCTGCCATTATCTGCTTCATGGGAAAATAACACCCAGAAACACCCAGCTTGCCACAAAATTGGCGCTCAACAACATTGGGCCCGAGACGTCAAGGTTGACACTGTAGTTCTTCCGTCTACGTTTTGGTCCAATCATTTCAAAAATAGTAAAAATATATCATGGTATTAGACGAGCCAATTTTATACAATGCAAAACCAATCGCGATAATTGGGTTTATCTAGTCCAAACTGTAACAATTTAGAACTATAATTCAACTGCCCTAGGAGTCCTAATCTTTAAGGACAAAATGTACATAGATTCTAGTTGTACTAAGAGACTTTAACTATAGTATCTACAAACAATTAATTTTGAAAGGAAGTTCGTCTATAAGTCCTTGCATCACAGTAGCTAATAGCTAAAGTTGTAAGTTGCGATAGATATACGCCTTCAAAATCTTTTCGTCTTTATACACTTGCATGTTTGCAAATAACGCTTTACACTTGTCACCCATTTTCTCTCATTTTACTACTTCTACCCTCACACCTCACTCCTTAGATTTTGTTCACTGCCACTGCCTACATATCGCCAAAATCGTTAATGATCTCTTGATTCTTTTATACCCACTCTTCTTAAGAAAAAAATATTTCTATTCATTCATAAAACCTGAAAACTATCAGTATGATGAACAGTAGTCAGAACAAAGGAGCAGTCCCAAAACGAAATAGAAATAGAGAGCCTAATTCTGATCGTCATATGGTAACTCGCTCTGCTAGAAAAAGTACGCCTACTACGTCACACTTTCTGATTTTATCCTCAGTAATAATCTCCTAATTTGTAACCGAGGGTCTAAACCGACCTTTATTACTCGTAACCGGCAAGAAGTCCTGGACATTGCCCTTGTCTCTGATCATATATATAACCTGGTAAAGGACTGGAGAGTCTTTGAAGAGCGCTCTTTCTCAGACCATCGCTACTCCAATTCAGTCTTGACGACCATCTACCTCATCAGAAAGTTTTTAGAAATTATAAAAAAAACTAATTGGTCTCTATACAGGAAGCACTTATTGACGCTTATTCCCTCCCTTTTGCCTACTGAACCTACTCGTACGGATGATCTTGACAGGTTGGTCAGCACATTTACATCGGCACTTAACGGTGCCTTGGCTGTGGCGTGCCCTAACCGCACTCCTCGTGGTAAGAAGAAACCACCTTGGTGGAATGCAAATCTTAGTACTCTTAGGAAGGACAGCAGACTCCTCTTTAATATTGCTAAAAGCTCTCGCGAGACGGCCGATTGGGACACCTACAATCTGTCTCTCAGGAAATATAAAATCTCACTGAGGAAAGAGCAACGACGCTCCTGGAGACTTTTTTGCGACAGTATTGAAGAATCCTCGGAAGCCTCTAGGTTGCGGAAAATCCTCTCAAAAAGCCCTTTAACACCTAGCTACCTCTTACATCCAGATGGTCACTGGACCACCTCTGCTAAGGAATCCATTGACATCCTACTGGATACTCACTTTCCTGGTAGCTCCCCTGTTGCTGTTTCATTATCGGGTATTACCCGTACTTGCTCTCTACCGTGCAGCAACTCCCTGGTTATACTAACTACAGAAAAGATCCGCTGGGCCATGCGCAGCTTCAAGCCCTTCAAGTCTCCAGGACCTGACGGCATTATTCCTGCTGAATTTCAAAAATGTGAGGACATTGTGCTTCCATGGCTCAAGGTGATTTTATCGAGCTGTCTTAATCTGGTCTACATCCCCAAGACGTGGACCGAGGTTGAAGTTGTCTTCATTCTTAAGGCAGGTAAGAGCTCGCATGTGGAACCAAAGGATCTCCGACCTATCAGTCTAGCGTCCTTTCTACTGAAAACGCTGGAAAGGCTGATTGATATTCACCTCCGTCAGAGCATTAGCCCGTCTTTGCTCTCGCCGTCCCAGCATGCGTACTGCAAAGGCAAATCCGTTGAAACAGCCTCACACTCGCTTGTGCGCATCATTGCAAAATCTCTGAGCATTAAAGAATATACCATGGTGGTTTTCCTTGACATTGAGGGAGCTTTTAACTGTTGTATTTTAATGAAAAGTCTTTTAATAGGCAACTTTATTAGATGTCAACTTTATTAGATGGTTGAAGTACAACTGACTGAGGCTAGTTAATCTCTTTAGTACATTAGCTAATACTATACATGTATTGGTATACTCATATCAATGTACAAATATGTATGGCTAATACATGATACTTTTATATACAACATCTCCTTTTTTTTTACAATTCAAAATTAGTTGATGATGATTTGCCCTTGACATCGATTATCGGGAAAAAAGTACTGTGAATCAGAAGCAATGACAATAATAACAAAAATCTCCCCAGTTATCTGGACGCCACCCCCGGAGAATAGCTGAATCATAAACAACTGAGCTTCAAGAACCACTACACCAAAAAATCTTTCTCTCTCTCACTCTATCCTTCCTTTCCAACGCCCGCACTGTGTGTAAACATGTTAAAGGTATTCATAACCCTTTGAGTGCGCGCAAATTATAAAAAAAAAAAAAAAAAAAAAGATTTAATAATTCATTATGGGTTAATCATATAACATAGACAAATAGTTATTAATCATTAATAATTCAAACATAATCAAAATAGCTAATTTTAAGTATTGATAAAACGTTATAGTGTTACTTAATATGATAAAATAGAAATAAGAATACATATTAATTATTGTAAGCTAGCCGTTCTGGAGGTACCACTTTTCTTCCATATCGAGTAAATTGTTCATTAGGGTTTGCCGATTCTGGATTTCGCGTCGGAGAAGAATTCCTGTTAATGTGTTCTTTTGCAAAGGTAACATTGGAATTCATTTCTTCATTATTAGCCATAGATTCAGTATTTTTATCATTGCATTCTTTTAAAGGAGGGTCATGTTTGAAAATATGCTGAGTACTTCTTCTATAGGTAGTTCCACTGCTATCCTGTAACAAATACGAGCGCGGTCCCTCCGTATGTTTAACTACTGACCCTGGAAACCAAACAGAGTTGGGGCTCTTTTTAAAAAAAATGTTATCGCCTGTTTCAAACGCTTCAGTATTTTTACAGCCTTTATTATAATACTGAGCGGTTTTTGTCCTATAATTGAAAAGAAAATCTTTAATACTTTTGTAATTAACAAGAGATGGCTTAAGATACTTTTCGGTGCAGGGAATTTTCGTTCTAAGATTTCTCGACATTAAAAGTTGGCTTGGTGAATACCCGCATCGAAGAGGTGTTGTACGATAGTGCAAGAGTGCTATAAAAGGATCAGAAAAGGATTCTAGTGATTTTTGGAAAATATTTTTAACCGTTCTAATTTCACGCTCTGCTTGACCATTGGATCGCGATAAATATAGACTTGATGTATGAAATTCGATGCCCCAGTTAAGGCAAAACTCTTTAAAGTCGCTCGAGTTAAAAGGAAGTCCATTGTCTGCAATCAAAGTATAAGGAATGCCATGACGGGCGAAAATTGATTTTAGCTGCGTAATTATTTTTTTGCTTGAATAGCCATTGGTTAGCAAAGCGATTTCGATAAATTTTGAGAAATAGTCTACTACTAAGAGGTATGTTTCATTCTTGAATTGAAATAAGTCTAACCCTAACTTGAACCATGGAATTAAAGGATAATCGTGAGACTGAAGCGCTTCCTTTCGATTATTAGGTCTATATCGCAGACAT
This sequence comes from Brachypalpus laphriformis, assembly GCA_945910035.1. Lineage (NCBI taxonomy): Eukaryota > Metazoa > Arthropoda > Insecta > Diptera > Syrphidae > Brachypalpus > Brachypalpus laphriformis. The sequence goes on from OX246757.1 coordinate 19,243,826, forward strand.
ATTTCACAGTTTGAAACTACATTAAATATATCATTACTGATATTAGGCCAAAAAACTAAGTTCTTGGCAAAGCGCTTGGATTTCTCTATACCCATGTGCCCTTCATGGATTAAGGACAAGATATAGGGCCTCATTTTAATAGGAATCACAAGGCAGTCAGATTTAAACAAAAAGTCATCTATTACGTGTAACTCATCTCTGAAAGTAAAGTAAGGCATTGTTTCTTTATTTAAATATTTCTTATTCTCTGGCCAACCATTTCGGTAGTAGTTTTTGATCTCAGACAGGACTTTGTCAGACTTTGTGCAATCTCGAATTTCATCTAATTTGGTTTTTGACACTGCCAAATTTGAAGTGAGTAAGTTGCAGTGCAAACTTATGTCTTTGTCAAAATCTTCTAAACATTTTTCATTTAATGGAGCTCTAGAGAGGGTGTCTGCAAGAACCATGGTTTTTCCTGGCTTGAAATTTACTTGCAAATCATAAGCCTTTAACCTCAGCATAATTCTCTGCAAACTAGCTGGTACTTTATACAAAGCCTTTTTAAAAAGAGAAACTAATGGCTTGTGATCTGTTTCAACGGAAATGTTAGCCTTACCATACAAATATTGGTGAAATTTTGTACAACCGAATAGTATAGCAAAAAGCTCTTTTTGAATTTGTGCATAGTTTTGCTGACATTCTGTTAAAGTAGCAGATGCAAATGCTATTGGCTTTTCATAATGAAGTATAACAGCACCAACAGCATTTTTAGAGGCGTCAACAGATAGAGTAATTGGCCTTTTGGGATCATAATAAGTTAATATGAGTGCATTGGTTATGCAATGCTTTAATTTAAAAAATTCTTTCTCATGGATTTCTAACCACAGCCATTCTGTTTCCTTTTTCAACAATTGCCTTAAATTATTCGTTTTTGCAGACAGATTTTGTATGAAAGAACCTAAATAATTGACCATGCCTAGAAATCTTTGCAGGTCAGCAATATTTCTGGGTCTTGGCATGTCGAGAATAGCTTTAACTTTTAATTCATCGGCCTTCACGCCTTCAGAATTGAAAGTGTGACCAAGAAACTTAATTTCCGTTTGAAAAAACTTTGACTTAGTTTTATTGAACTTTAAACCTACTTGTTCAGCCCTATCCAGAACTGGTTGAAGTCGTTCATTATGCTCTTCCTTTGAGCGCTCATATACTAGGAAATCATCTATATAAATTAAAACACCAGGGATATTTGAAAATAATTTTACAATTTCGCCATGAAAAATTTCAGGGGCGGCATTAATGCCAAAAGGTAGCCTTAAGAATTTATATCGACCAAATGGTGTCATCATCCAAAATCCGGAATTAGCATCCAGACTAGAAAAATATTTGGCACCATGTAACCTTGCCTTGCACTCATCTAAAGTTGGGAATGGATAGTGCGACCGTAAAATTGCCTTGTTCAAGTTTCGAGGGTCCAAACAAATGCGAAGCTTGCCTGTCGGTTTCTTAACAATAACAATGGAACTTACCCACTCTGTAGGCTCTTCAACTCTTGCAATGAATCCCATTCTTTCCATTCTGATTAATTTTTGCCTTAAGGGCTCTCTTAGACTGAAGGGTATTCTCCTCGGACAATCCACTACCGGCATAACCTCAGGTTTTAAGAATAAGTGGCACTCCTTTTCCAAACACCCTAAGCCCTCAAAAACATGTTTATATTTCTTTAAAAAATCTAAAAGATAAAGATTATTACTTATAGAATTTAAATTATTAGAAGAAAAATGATTGATTGTATTAGTATACATATTTTTTTCTGCTCCGGACCGCATCACTAAATTCAGTTCAACACAGCTCGGTAATCCAATTATTGTTCTGCATTTAATATCGACGATATAAAATTTTAATTCACATTGCAAGGAATCCACACTGCATGATAAACTGCATAGTCCCAATACTTTCAATTTTTCATTGCTGAAGGTTGAAATACTTGTTGAAGTTTTTGTATAGTACTTAAAGGTAATTTCAGTTCCATGAATTTATTGAACGACATTACATTTGTCATGGCTCCTGTGTTTAATTGGCATGTAACAACTCGTTTGTTTATAAGTATGTCCTTTGTCCATATTAAATCACTCGACTGTATTACTTTTGTATTCGAAGATCCAGAAAAAGGTAAGTTATCATCAGTACCGCAAAACATGTTAGATAAGTTAACGTTATTGTTTTTAGCAACCGGTCGTAGTTGTTCTTCCGAAGACGCCACCAACTTGTCAAATATAGCTCCAATAAAAAAATCGTCACTGTCCGTTAGATAACTTTGATTAACACTTGTTCTTTCTTCATTTAACTGGGAAACCGATGACTGATTAAGAGTGTGGTTGTGTTACTTTCTAAATTGTTCCAACAAAGCTCGTTCATGATCGTCTCTGCATACCGCGTCATTAATTGTTATACTCTTCAGTTGTGCAGAATTTGTCTTACACATTTTTACAAAATGATTTTTCTTCCCACACTTAGTGCAAGTTTGATTGATTGCTGGACATCTATAAATGTGTACTTGACCACAACGCTCACATGTCTTTTTATGTTGACCTGTATTAGGTACAGTCCACTTCATGTAAGAATAGTTCTTATAGGTTCTATGTGTATTACTTATATTGGAATTAGAACTATAACTTTGTGTATGATTTCTGCTAATTGCACACACTACTTCATCATTACTTTTAAGTTCTAATACACGCTCTCTTGAAAGTTCGATATTTCACGCCATTTCAATAGCCTTATCTAATGTAATAGATCCTTCGTTAAGGAGTCTCTCTTTTATGTGGTCATTTTTAGCATTAAGACCGCAAGTAAAAATATCTCGAATTAGTTCATCTTTTAAGGTTCCAAATTCGCATGTGACACTTAAATTTTTTAATACTAATAAATATTCCTCCAAAGGCTCGTCCATATTTTGTCTCTTTGTACAAAATTTATATCTTTCAAACGCTGTATTTGATTTGGGTACAAAATATGCATCAAATTTAGCAAGTAGATCGACGTAACCAACTGTATCAATGTTCAAGTTGAATGAGTTGAAGATTTCAACGGAATCGGGTCCCATGTGGTGCAATAAAATGGCGACTTTTCGGCAGTCTGATTGACTTTCTAAATTACTTGCTCGCATGAATATCTTAAATTGCACAAGCCAATTTTTCCAAGCTGTTGATAAATTCCCACATCGTAAATTTAGTGCTGACATAGGTACAATACCTTGAAAACCTTGAAGTGCTACTTTATTGTGGATTAAGGTCTCATAATTCATCTTTTTTTTTTTTTTAACTTTTAAAAAAGAAATTTTCAATTTTTAGATTTTGGCTATAGAAGTTAAGACACATCTGACACCATCTTGTATTTTAATGAAAAGTCTTTTAATAGTCAACTTTATTACATGGTTGAAGTACAACTGACTGAGGCTAGTTAATCTCTTTAGTACATTAGCTAATACTATACATGTATTGGTATACTCATATCAATGTACAAATATGTATGGCTAATACATGATACTTTTATATACAACATTAACAATGTCAAACCAAAGGCAATCACAGACGCACTTGCAAATCTGAAAGTGGATACATCGCTCGGAGTGTTGATCAATCAATTGCTAACACGCAGGATTATCAACACACAGCTGGGTGGAGCATCGGCCAGAAGACTTGCCTGTTGCGGAACACCCCAAGGTGGAGTTTTGTCCCCCCTCCTGTGAAATCTTGTAGTGAATGAGCTACTAGTGGATCTGGACAGGTCAGGCTGCAGAGTGATTGCCTATGCTGATGACATTGCGATTGCTACGTCTGGCAAGCACCCAGACACTCTCAAGGAAATCCTCCAATATGCTCTCTCTCGGCTCACTAGGTGGGCCTCCAATTGTGGATTGGGGTTAACCCTCATAAAACAGAACTTGTTCTCTTCACAAGGAAATATAAAGTTCCCCACGTAGACCCTCCTATGATTAATGGCACCAGTCTCACCTTCACTGTTAATGCAAAATACCATCTACTAGAACGCGTAAGGCCAATCTACTAGAACGCGTAAGGAAAGCCAATGTAGCTCTCTATTCCTGTAAAAAGGCTATAGGTAGGAGCTGGGGTATGAAACCTGAAATCACTCGCTGGCTTTACGTGTCTGTTGTCAGGCCCATACTACTCTATGGCGTTATCGTTTGGTGGCCTGCTCTTGACAGGGCTGTTCACCTCTCTCATGTAGCTAAAGTGCAACGATCCGCTTGCATGTGCATCAGTGGTGCACTAAGAACTACCCCCTCTGCGGCACTGTACATTATGTTCAACCGGTTACCCCCGGATATCCTCGGCAGACAGACTGCTGCCAGTGCAGCTATTCGTCTTAAAGCCTCCTCTCAGTGGTCTAGGTATCACATTGGCCACTCCTCGATCCTTGATCTTCTCAACTTCAAACACGATAACACGGACTACACCCCGCCGAAACTGAGATTTGACTGTAACTTCCGTACGAGTATCCCTGAACGGGATGAGTGGGATGGCTCTCCCCATAATGATGGAAATTCGGTGCACTTCTACACAGATGGCTCTAAGGTGGGCTGTGGTGTTTTCTCCGATAAGCTCAACCTGAGCATCTCGTTCCGCCTCCCTAATCATTGTAGTGTTTTTCAGGCGGAAACCATGGCGATTAAGGAAGCCCTGTCTTGGCTGAAATGTAATGTATTATCTGTCAGCGATATTAGCATTTTCACTGACAGTCAAGCGGCTATCAAGTCCCTGAAATCGTGCTCCTTTACTTCAAAGACCGTCTTAGACTGCCGTTTGTCTCTTACAGAGATGACAGAGCAGTTCAACATTCACCTATGCTGGGTGCCAGGTCACAGAGACATTCCAGGAGACTGTAGAGCGGACGAACTCGCTAGACAGGGTACTACTCTAAGGATTCTGCCAGATAGACAAGCCCTTGGTATGCCCCTCGCTACATGTAAGCCTCTACTGAAGCTGAACGCTATCAGCAAGACCAACCTTAGGTGGGACAGTGGCTTTACGTGTCACATTTCGAGGCAGATCTGGTCTAAGCTGGACCAGAAACGTAGTGCCGAGTTGGTGAAACTAAAGCGATTACAGATCAACTGCGTTATCGGTGTCATCACCGGACACTGTCTAATCGGCCAACATGCCAAAAGACTTGGCCTCTTTTCCAATGACTTCTGCAGGAGCTGTAGGGACGAGGAGGAGGAGGAAACCATTCTTCACTTCCTATGCACATGTCCTGCTCTATCACGCAAAAGAATACTCCATCTAGGAGCTCCCTTTCTTGACAACCTCAGCGATTTGGTGTCCTTAGACGTCATGAACATCCATCACTTAATCAAAAGCTCCGATTTGTTTTTTTAGTCCCTGAGTGGTCTAATGGTAGATCCTTGGCATAACAATGGACCTTTACTGGTCTAAGTGTGTCTGTATCGTGGTGCAGACAGCCAATCTAACCTAACCATCCCACCAGAGCATACGCAAACCCGCTTCCAACACACAATTTATTTTAAATTCATTGAAATATTCTAAATGTGGTCAAATCTAACGATCAACAACATCTCATCTAACAAAATGGAAAAATATTGCAAAGTTCTATGTCTACACATGCATATGCATATACATACATATGTACCTACGCGTATATTCCCAAGTCTCTTAATTGCATGAAGTTTTGACAGCACATGGATATCTTAATTGATAAAATTTTCAATATCTTAGATTTGGCATTGATAATGTTTTTTTTTTTTCAATTTTAACTCTAAAAGAGATCGCGCACTGAAGATCAAAACATAATCATGCGATAGCGCGCCCATATACTCACACACACATACTATTGCAACGATAGCCACTGCTGCATGACTGCTGGCCGTGGTCTCCATTGAAGGAAAATTGTTGGCGATGATTTCATTAATAATTGTTTTTAGCATTGATCAGCTTCAGGACAACGCAGAAGTTTGTTTTATACCTTAAATGAATCAGCGGCGAATTTAGTAAATTCACCTATTTGTTATTTTTTTAATCCGGAGAGTCAGTACTGAGCTACGGCTGTGGAATCAATATTGACAGATGGAAAATTCGATCTCAACCCCCTATATTCCACTTAGACCTTGAATTTCGGAAAATCCCTTCTTATTTTGCATTTAGGCAAAATAAGGAATAACTGTGAAAAAAAATTGTAAGTTCCTACGTCAGTAAGTTTACATTGGTGTATGGTATGTCACCTGAGTTGATGTAAATCTTTATTTTATTGTTGACTATTTCGATTTCTCTAGACTTGTGGTTCGTGAGGATTATTTGGGTGTAAAATCTATTGACTACCGTATCTAAAATAGGAAAGTGGTCATTTGATTCCTCCTATTGTGAATAGAAAGTGTTATCCATACAAACGTTGTCGATCTCAGGTACTTCCTGTTGGATGAACACTCTCTCTCCCTCCTTTTGTGTGGTCGTCCCGACTATATGAATTTCACCTGTGTTTGAAATCTGACTTAAGAAATCCGCTGTTACGTTTTCTTTTCCTTTGATATAGTCGATATTAATGTTGTATTCACCCAGTTTTAGTAGACACCTTTAAAGCCTTGGGTTAATATCTTTACCTTTGTGTTTGGCTTGAAGGCACTTGAGGGGTTGGTTGATTCATCATTAGGTCGAAAGGTCTGCCATAAATGTATGGCAGGAAGTAGTTTACAGCCCAAACGATTGCTAATAGCTCCTTTTCAGTTGCTGAGTACCTTCTTTCTTGCTCGATTAGTGTTCTGCTTGAATAACAAATTGCGTGTCCGTCTTGGGTTAAGACGGCACCAAGAGCAACATTACTGGCATCAGTAATAAGCTTGTAGCGGCTGGAATCACCCACACTTTCCACGATCCAAATTTATATTCCACAATAGGTTCTACAAGCCGTCTGTGCCATGGACGGAAATCAGTCCGCTGACGGTAACACGCGGGTTCGGTCGGAACCCAAAACCTAAAATCTCGAACCTCGTAAAAGTGTTATTGTATTTAGTTAAGTAGCTTAAATAAAAAACTGGATTCTTTGTAGTACGAGTGCTTCTTTCATTTCTGTCGCTTCCACTCAGCTACACCAGGGCAGCTACAATTGGTGACCCCGCCTTAAGAATAAATTCGCACATTTTTCTAAATTTTAAATTTAACACGTCAATTTTCATTGCACATAATGATATCACTCACCTGGGCGAGAATGTTGCTTTCGACGGCCGCAACGACTGTGTGGTATTTAGTGATATCATTTTAAATCCACCGGTAGAGAAGTTATACCCAACGCTAAAACAGAGGCTTATTGCTCAATTCGCCGATTCCGAGCACAAGAGACTGCGAAAGTTGCTCCAGGAGATCGAATTGGGTGACAAAAAACCATCACACTTACTGAGAGAGATGAAGGAATTGGCGGGTAAAAGCGTAAATAGCGAATTGGTAAAATCTTTGTGACTACAACGATTACCCCAAGACATGCGCAGCATAATTACTGTTAGTAGCGAAGAGCTTACACGATTAGCTGAACTAGCCGACAAAAAAGCTGAAGTAAGCGAAACATCATATGCATCCGCTATAGAGAAAAAAACAGCAGTCGTCCCATTCACACAAATGACAGATTTCGAGACTCGAATCGCCGAACTCACGAAAAAAGTGGAAGAACTAAAATATTCTGTGGCAGCCTTTGGCGCTGGAAGACGTCCACGCTCTCGATCTAGACAACGAAGTGTATCGCGTGGCCGGAAAGGTATTAATTGTCCAGATTATTGTTGGTTCCATAACAACTTCGGCAAAGATGCTAGGAACTGTCGTCCTCCGTGCTCCTTCAAGAAATCCACCAGGCAGTCGGTAAACTAAAAGGCCTGCCACTCGAAGCGACGGGTGACAGTCGCACAAGTAGCTGCCGCTTATTTATCACCGACACCACCACGAAAATAAAGTTTCTCACCGATACAGGCGCGGATATATCCGTCCTTTCACCAACCATACATCAGAGACGTCAAAACCGACAGGAACACTTTTTGTATGCATCAAATAACACAAAAATAACAACATATAGCAAGAAGACTATCGCTCTTAGTCTAGGACTACGCCGTAGCTTCAGATGGACGTTCGTCATTGCCGACGTGCACCGAGCGATTGTGGGTGCCGATTTTTTACGCCACTTTGAAATCCTAGTGGATTTGAAAAACAGGCGCTTGATTGACACAAAAACTTCCGTCGCGTCCTGTGGTACTTTGACTCGTATACATTCACTTTACATTACAAGTATTTGTTGTGAGTACCCTTATACTTTGTTACTTACAGAATTTAAGGACATCACACGGCCCACGCCAGCACCAAAAGCTATCGAACACGGCATCACGCATCATATTGTGATGAACGGGCCACCCATATTTTCATGAGCGAAACGACTATCCCCCAAAATGCTCCATATAGCCAAATCCGAATTTCAGACCATGCTTGAACAAAGCATCTGCCGTCCATCCAAAAGCCCATGGGCGAGCCCCCTGCACATGGTTCCGAGAGGAAATGGGGAATGGAGACCATGCGGTGATTTTCGTCGCTTAAACGCGGCCACGATTTCAGATAGGTACCCTGTACCTCATCTGCATGATTTTACGTTTTTTTCTGAATGGCCACACTATCTTTTCAACCCGGTTGGGTGTCAAATCGCCCAAAACCAAATCGCCCAAAATGCAAAAAACTAAAAAAATGTCAAATCACCCAAAAAACAGGTTGGGCGATTTAACATTTTTATTTTTTGGGCGATTTGACATGATGTCAAAACACCCAAAAAAGTGATTTTGGGCGATTTTGTGTTTCGGCTATCTTAAGACGGATCTGTGTCATATCTACCAACATCAAATCGCCCAAATCTGGAAAATGTCACATCGCCCAACATTTTTGGGCGATTTAACACTATGACAGATCGACCAAGAAATGAAATGTCAAATCACCCAAAGCAGAAATGGGCATTTCATCGCAATTTGAAAATACCAACACATAGGAAGGTCAATAAAGACGACCAAATTGAAAAAGGTTGAAAACATTTATTTTCCGTAATTTTGGGCGCAGGGACATTAGTCCCCGGGGCATAAGTCCCACCGCATTGGGACATAAAATGTTGGGTCTTATGTCCCACCTACAAACCTCTCAAGGAAAACAACGGCCAAATAAGATTATTTTTTTTTTTTTTTTATAATTTGCGCGCACTCAAAGGGTTATGAATACCTTTAACATATTTACACACAGTGCGGGCGTTTGGAAAGGAAGGATAGAGAGAGAGAGAAAGATTTCGGTGCAGTAGTTTTTGAAGCTCAGTTGTTTATGCTTCAGCTATTCTCCGGGGGTGGCGTCCAGATAACTGGGGAGATTTTTTTTGTTATTATTGTCATTGCTTCTGATTCACAGTACTTTTTTCCCGATAGTCGATGTCAAGGGCAAATCATCATCAACAGAGCGAACAATTTTTCCAGCCAGTGTAAGGGGGGGCATGCTGCCCCCCTGCAACCCCCCTGATTGGGGTCACTGTTGGATTTGAGGCGGGTGCGAGGTTGGGTGCGAAACATGGATATAAAGAAACTTTGCATACACACATCCTCGCACCCACCTCAAATCCAACAGTGACCCCAAGCAGGGGGGTTGCAGGGGGGCAGCATGCCCACCTTACACATTGCACTGTTTATGCATTGCACAGTCATTGTTGTTTATGACTTATGTATACGCCTCTTCGAAAAAAAAAAATGTTGACATACATATGTACATATGTATGTATGTCCCTGCGCTCATATTATATTCATTAATAATCGGAAATGAAGGATTGAAGAAATGGATGTATTGCCAAAAAAAACGAAAGCTGCATTGAGCCTTACTTACGACGTCACTCGCGCTGATTGCTTTGTCAGGCTCACACTTATAGCTACGGGGAAACAAAATCGCTCGGTGGGGGGAGGGGGGCCCGCGCGTGGTCGCGTGGCGCAGCGCGACGCGACGCGAAACAGTAACCGCGCCGCATCACGCCGCGTCCGGCCGTCCTTCGCGCGCGGACGCGACGTGAAAGCGCTGTGACCGCTAATGTAATTGTTACAATTCGTTTGGAATGCAGTCTTAACCCAATTTAACGAAAATGTCAATCCGCCCAAAATCTGTTATATTTTCGGGTGATTTGACATTATGCTAAATAGCCCAAAATTAAAAATGTTAAATCGCCCAAAAAGATTTTTGGGCGATTTGACATTTTTCTGCATTTTTTCGCATTTTGGGCAATTTGGTTTCAGGCGATCGGAAGCAAGACTATTAATGAATTCTGACAAAACGCCCACTTTCTTGGGCGTTTTGTCATTTTTTCATTTTTGGGCGATGTGTCGTTGTCTCATATCGCCCATAATTTTTGGGCGATGTGACATTTTTCCGATTTGGGCGATTTGGTTTTGGGCGATTTGACACCCAACCTTTCAACCCTGGATCTACGAAGAGCGTACCACCAGATCCCCGTCGAGGCAAGCGATATCCCGAAGACGGCCATTATAACTCCCTTCGTCCTTTATGAATTCTGTAAGATGACATTTGGACTGCGAAACGCGGGACAAACGTTTCAAAGGTTTGTAGACGACATCCTCCGCGACTTTGATTTCGCTCACGCGTATATCGATGAGATCTTGATTGCTTCGCACGATACAGAAGAACATTTGTGCCATCTGAGGAAAGTTTTCGAACGTTTTCCGGAATTCGGAAAAGTAATCAATATTGATAGGTGCCAGTTCGGAAAACCCGAAGTCCGTTTTCTGGGTCACATCATCAGCACCAGTGGCATTAAACCGTTTTCTGAAAGACTAGCTGTCATACAAAATTTCGTGCGTCCCGAAATTGTTTGCGACCTTCGCCGTTTTCTCGCTACGATACATTTTTACAGACGACTGTTACCAAAAGCCGTAGAAGCACAGAGCAGTCTTCAAAGCCTCATCGTGGGGAATAAGAAGAATGACCACAGCAAAATCAAATGGATAAATAGTGCTATTGTAGCGTTCGACAAGTGCAAGCAGGCTGTGACAGAAGCTATCACACTCGCTGATCCCAAGCCGGATTGTAAACTCGCTTTAATGGTCGACGCTTCGTATATAGCCGTGGGTGCCGCTCTGCAGCAGTTGGTCGACGAGTCCTGGCAACCGTTAGGATTTATTTCCAAGAAGCTGACAGCAACGCAGACGAGGTACAGTACGTACGATAGAGAGGCAACCCCTCGACAACGCAGGCAGCTCGACTTCTTAGGTCAATTCTCCACGGACATTAGGTACATCCCCGGGAAAGAGAATGTAGTCGCTGATACATTTTCTGCAAGTAATAGCATTGATTTCACCCTGCTCTCCCGTGCTCAACGTGAAGATGCTGAACTGAAAGGGTTATTGCAGGACAACCCCACATCATTGCAGCTAAAGCAATTTCCGATTCCCGGTAACGAGAAGCTGATGGTGTATTGCGATGTCTCACCCGAACGTATTAGACCCTACGTCCTTAACGAACTCAGGCGGGCAGCGTTCAACAGTGTGCATTCATTGGCCCATCCAGGTGTACGTGCTACTGTCAGGATGATCTTAGGGCGATTCGTATGGCCGAATATTAAGGCAGATTGTTCCAGATGGACAAAAACGTGTTTGCAATGTCAGCGGTGTAAGACAACTCGGCACAACAAAGCACCTCTCGGTAAATACGATGAGATAGACCATAGGTTCCAGCACATCAACGTTGACATCGTGGGACCCTTACCACCGTCGAGAGGATATCGCTACTGTCTTACGATAATCGACAGATTTTCTAGATGGCCAGAAGCCATCCCGGTCGCTGATATAACGGCGGAGACCATTGCTCGCTCATTTACGCATTTACGAATCATGGATATGCCGTTTTGGGACCCCGCAAAAAAGTGGAGGAACTAAAATATTCTGTGGCAGCCTTTGGCGCTGGAAGACGTCCACGCTCTCGATCTAGACAACGAAGTGTATCGCGTGGCCGGAAAGGTATTAATTGTCCAGATTATTGTTGGTTCCATAACAACTTCGGCAAAGATGCTAGGAACTGTCGTCCTCCGTGCTCCTTCAAGAAATCCACCAGGCAGTCGGTAAACTAAAAGGCCTGCCACTCGAAGCGACGGGTGACAGTCGCACAAGTAGCTGCCGCTTATTTATCACCGACACCACCACGAAAATAAAGTTTCTCACCGATACAGGCGCGGATATATCCGTCCTTTCACCAACCATACATCAGAGACGTCAAAACCGACAGGAACACTTTTTGTATGCATCAAATAACACAAAAATAACAACATATAGCAAGAAGACTATCGCTCTTAGTCTAGGACTACGCCGTAGCTTCAGATGGACGTTCGTCATTGCCGACGTGCACCGAGCGATTGTGGGTGCCGATTTTTTACGCCACTTTGAAATCCTAGTGGATTTGAAAAACAGGCGCTTGATTGACACAAAAACTTCCGTCGCGTCCTGTGGTACTTTGACTCGTATACATTCACTTTACATTACAAGTATTTGTTGTGAGTACCCTTATACTTTGTTACTTACAGAATTTAAGGACATCACACGGCCCACGCCAGCACCAAAAGCTATCGAACACGGCATCACGCATCATATTGTGATGAACGGGCCACCCATATTTTCATGAGCGAAACGACTATCCCCCAAAATGCTCCATATAGCCAAATCCGAATTTCAGACCATGCTTGAACAAAGCATCTGCCGTCCATCCAAAAGCCCATGGGCGAGCCCCCTGCACATGGTTCCGAGAGGAAATGGGGAATGGAGACCATGCGGTGATTTTCGTCGCTTAAACGCGGCCACGATTTCAGATAGGTACCCTGTACCTCATCTGCATGATTTTACGTTTTTTTCTGAATGGCCACACTATCTTTTCAACCCGGTTGGGTGTCAAATCGCCCAAAACCAAATCGCCCAAAATGCAAAAAACTAAAAAAATGTCAAATCACCCAAAAAACAGGTTGGGCGATTTAACATTTTTATTTTTTGGGCGATTTGACATGATGTCAAAACACCCAAAAAAGTGATTTTGGGCGATTTTGTGTTTCGGCTATCTTAAGACGGATCTGTGTCATATCTACCAACATCAAATCGCCCAAATCTGGAAAATGTCACATCGCCCAACATTTTTGGGCGATTTAACACTATGACAGATCGACCAAGAAATGAAATGTCAAATCACCCAAAGCAGAAATGGGCATTTCATCGCAATTTGAAAATACCAACACATAGGAAGGTCAATAAAGACGACCAAATTGAAAAAGGTTGAAAACATTTATTTTCCGTAATTTTGGGCGCAGGGACATTAGTCCCCGGGGCATAAGTCCCACCGCATTGGGACATAAAATGTTGGGTCTTATGTCCCACCTACAAACCTCTCAAGGAAAACAACGGCCAAATAAGATTATTTTTTTTTTTTTTTTATAATTTGCGCGCACTCAAAGGGTTATGAATACCTTTAACATATTTACACACAGTGCGGGCGTTTGGAAAGGAAGGATAGAGAGAGAGAGAAAGATTTCGGTGCAGTAGTTTTTGAAGCTCAGTTGTTTATGCTTCAGCTATTCTCCGGGGGTGGCGTCCAGATAACTGGGGAGATTTTTTTTGTTATTATTGTCATTGCTTCTGATTCACAGTACTTTTTTCCCGATAGTCGATGTCAAGGGCAAATCATCATCAACAGAGCGAACAATTTTTCCAGCCAGTGTAAGGGGGGGCATGCTGCCCCCCTGCAACCCCCCTGATTGGGGTCACTGTTGGATTTGAGGCGGGTGCGAGGTTGGGTGCGAAACATGGATATAAAGAAACTTTGCATACACACATCCTCGCACCCACCTCAAATCCAACAGTGACCCCAAGCAGGGGGGTTGCAGGGGGGCAGCATGCCCACCTTACACATTGCACTGTTTATGCATTGCACAGTCATTGTTGTTTATGACTTATGTATACGCCTCTTCGAAAAAAAAAAATGTTGACATACATATGTACATATGTATGTATGTCCCTGCGCTCATATTATATTCATTAATAATCGGAAATGAAGGATTGAAGAAATGGATGTATTGCCAAAAAAAACGAAAGCTGCATTGAGCCTTACTTACGACGTCACTCGCGCTGATTGCTTTGTCAGGCTCACACTTATAGCTACGGGGAAACAAAATCGCTCGGTGGGGGGAGGGGGGCCCGCGCGTGGTCGCGTGGCGCAGCGCGACGCGACGCGAAACAGTAACCGCGCCGCATCACGCCGCGTCCGGCCGTCCTTCGCGCGCGGACGCGACGTGAAAGCGCTGTGACCGCTAATGTAATTGTTACAATTCGTTTGGAATGCAGTCTTAACCCAATTTAACGAAAATGTCAATCCGCCCAAAATCTGTTATATTTTCGGGTGATTTGACATTATGCTAAATAGCCCAAAATTAAAAATGTTAAATCGCCCAAAAAGATTTTTGGGCGATTTGACATTTTTCTGCATTTTTTCGCATTTTGGGCAATTTGGTTTCAGGCGATCGGAAGCAAGACTATTAATGAATTCTGACAAAACGCCCACTTTCTTGGGCGTTTTGTCATTTTTTCATTTTTGGGCGATGTGTCGTTGTCTCATATCGCCCATAATTTTTGGGCGATGTGACATTTTTCCGATTTGGGCGATTTGGTTTTGGGCGATTTGACACCCAACCTTTCAACCCTGGATCTACGAAGAGCGTACCACCAGATCCCCGTCGAGGCAAGCGATATCCCGAAGACGGCCATTATAACTCCCTTCGTCCTTTATGAATTCTGTAAGATGACATTTGGACTGCGAAACGCGGGACAAACGTTTCAAAGGTTTGTAGACGACATCCTCCGCGACTTTGATTTCGCTCACGCGTATATCGATGAGATCTTGATTGCTTCGCACGATACAGAAGAACATTTGTGCCATCTGAGGAAAGTTTTCGAACGTTTTCCGGAATTCGGAAAAGTAATCAATATTGATAGGTGCCAGTTCGGAAAACCCGAAGTCCGTTTTCTGGGTCACATCATCAGCACCAATGGCATTAAACCGTTTTCTGAAAGACTAGCTGTCATACAAAATTTCGTGCGTCCCGAAATTGTTTGCGACCTTCGCCGTTTTCTCGCTACGATACATTTTTACAGACGACTGTTACCAAAAGCCGTAGAAGCACAGAGCAGTCTTCAAAGCCTCATCGTGGGGAATAAGAAGAATGACCACAGCAAAATCAAATGGATAAATAGTGCTATTGTAGCGTTCGACAAGTGCAAGCAGGCTGTGACAGAAG
Source organism: Brachypalpus laphriformis (assembly GCA_945910035.1). NCBI lineage: Eukaryota > Metazoa > Arthropoda > Insecta > Diptera > Syrphidae > Brachypalpus > Brachypalpus laphriformis. Next base: position 19,259,168 of record OX246757.1, read on the forward strand.
CTATCACACTCGCTGATCCCAAGCCGGATTGTAAACTCGCTTTAATGGTCGACGCTTCGTATATAGCCGTGGGTGCCGCTCTGCAGCAGTTGGTCGACGAGTCCTGGCAACCGTTAGGATTTATTTCCAAGAAGCTGACAGCAACGCAGACGAGGTACAGTACGTACGATAGAGAGGCAACCCCTCGACAACGCAGGCAGCTCGACTTCTTAGGTCAATTCTCCACGGACATTAGGTACATCCCCGGGAAAGAGAATGTAGTCGCTGATACATTTTCTGCAAGTAATAGCATTGATTTCACCCTGCTCTCCCGTGCTCAACGTGAAGATGCTGAACTGAAAGGGTTATTGCAGGACAACCCCACATCATTGCAGCTAAAGCAATTTCCGATTCCCGGTAACGAGAAGCTGATGGTGTATTGCGATGTCTCACCCGAACGTATTAGACCCTACGTCCTTAACGAACTCAGGCGGGCAGCGTTCAACAGTGTGCATTCATTGGCCCATCCAGGTGTACGTGCTACTGTCAGGATGATCTTAGGGCGATTCGTATGGCCGAATATTAAGGCAGATTGTTCCAGATGGACAAAAACGTGTTTGCAATGTCAGCGGTGTAAGACAACTCGGCACAACAAAGCACCTCTCGGTAAATACGATGAGATAGACCATAGGTTCCAGCACATCAACGTTGACATCGTGGGACCCTTACCACCGTCGAGAGGATATCGCTACTGTCTTACGATAATCGACAGATTTTCTAGATGGCCAGAAGCCATCCCGGTCGCTGATATAACGGCGGAGACCATTGCTCGCTCTATTTACGAATCATGGATATGCCGTTTTGGGACCCCGCAAATTATCACAACCGATCAAGGCCGGCAGTTCCAAAGTGGTTTATTCCAGGAGCTTACGAAATTACTCGGTATCAAGCATTTGCGCACAACGTCATATCATCCAGAGTCAAATGGCCTCATCGAAAGGTAGCATCGTACACTAAAGGCAGCGTTAAAATGACATACATCGACGAACTGGACCGACGTGCTTCCTAAGGTGTTACTGGGGCTTAGAACTGTTTACAAGAACGAATTAAAAGCAACAGTAGCAGAAATGTTATATGGCGCTAAGCTGAGAACACCAGTTGAGTTTGTCAATGTCACACAAACGAGTACAAACGAATCCGATTTTGTAAGATTGCTATGAGATTCCATGTCTGTCATCCGTTTTCCTGCAACGACATCCCATTCGGAAAGTAAAATGTTCATACAAAAGGATTTAAGAACTTGTTCACATGTTTTCATACGTAATGACGCGGTTAAGCCGCCTTTACAACCACCTTATGATGGACCATTTCGCATCTTAAATCGTACCGAAAAATATTTCACGATAGAAAAAGCAGGGAAAACAGCAATGTTTCAATCAACCGGTTAAAAGCCGCTTATATGGATGCCGATTATGATGAGGACTCGACTTCAAAATCAAAAGTAAACACAAAGGATCGCACCAACTTATGTAACCCGATATGGAAGGAAGGTACAATTTAAAAGTTAAGGAACCATTATCACCGTTGTTAGAGGGGGAGTACTAAAGTATAAGGATCATAATGGAAAAACATCGTGATTCCTTAAGGGATTTGCATATTGTATTGGTTGACTTTGAAAAGGCATTCGACAGACAACCACGAGATCTGATATGGGTGGCGCTAAGACATCGAGGGGTTCCAGAAACCTATGTACAGATGATCATGGACATGTACGAAAGAGCAAAGACAAGAGTAAGATGCCCCGCTGGAGTAACCGAAGAGTTCCCAATCAAAGTCGGGGTGCACCAGGGAAGCGTTTTAAGTCCTTTGCTCTTTATTACAGTCCTTGATTATCTGCTTGAAGGTAAAGTGATGGACCCCAAGGTACATCAGTTATTCTTTGCTGACGATGGAGCCATCATAAGTGAGGATCCTACATCCCTGCAACGAGCACTTGATGTGTGGGTGGACGTTTTGGAGGGAAATGGGTATCGCATTAGTTCAAAAAAGACAGAGTACTTGTGCTGCCCATTCTCTGATCCACTCAGGCCTATTCCAGACATTTATTTGAATGGAACAGTGCTTCCCAAGTGCGAAAAGTTCAAATATCTGGGATCTATGATCAATAGCAAAGCAACTTGTGATGACGACATCAATCATCGTGTAAGCGTAGGGTGGATGAAGTGGCGAGAAAATTCCGCTATCTTCTGTGACAGAAAAATGCCCCCTAAGTTGAAAGGAAGGCTCTACACCGCAGTTGTACGTCCAGCGCTCACATACGGTTCACAATGTTGGACGATGTACAAAAAGTATGAGAGTAAATTAACGGCAGCTGAGATGAAGATGCTTCGCATGACAGCAGGAGTGACAAAGCTTGATCGAATAAGAAGTTCGAAGATCCGTGGAAGCTTTCACATCAAGGAAACCATCGTACACAAATTAGAGCGCTACCGGCTCAGCTGGTATTGCCACGTTCAAAGAAGAGATCATTTGAACCCTGTTAAAAAGGCAATATCTATGCACGTTCCAAAGACATCGCGATGTAGGAAAGGCAGGCCTATAAACGCCTGGATCAGACAAATGCGACGACATCGGCATTTCATTGGCCTCAGTAACCGAGTGATCCAAAATCGGCAGGCCTGCCGATATTTTCTGAGGTCAAATAGGCGAACCCCACAGGCGGATCAGTAGAAATGCAGTGAAGTGGGAGGGCTGTGATCCCTTGTTTTCGGATCATAGCCTGATAAAAGGAAGAAGAAGTTAGAGGGGGAGTACTGTAGCGGCTGGATTCACCCACACTATCCACGATCCAAATTTGTATTCCACAATAGGTTCTACGAGCCGTCCGCGCCATGGACGGAAATCAGTCTGCTAGCGGTAACACGCGGATTCGGTCGGAACCCAAAACCTAAAATCTCGAACCTCGTAAAAGTATTTTTGTATTTAGTTAAGTAGCTTAAATAAAAACTGGATTCTTTGTAGTACGAGTGCTTCTTTCATTTCCGTCGCTTCCACTCAGCTACAACAGGGCAGCTACAAGCTTAAACTTTTTGGAAAAGTCAAGGTACTTCAAAACTAGTGAATCACTTAGTAATTATCTTAAATTTTTCGAAAGCTTCTGTACAAAGAGGGCCATTTAAGTTTATCCCAGCATTTTTCTTTAAATATTTTGTTATAGGATACACCAATTTGGCGTAGTCCATTATAAACTTCCTATAGAAACCTTTCATTCCCAGGAATGACTTAATTTGTTTGGTCGTATGTGGTAAATTTAGTTTGTGTATAGCCTCAACTTTATTCATATTTGGTTTAACGCCATCTACAGTAAGAGTATGCCCTAAGTATTCAGTTTCTCTCGCTAGGAACATGCACTTGTCGGTTTGTATTTTTAGGTTATTTTCCCTAAGCTTATCAAATACTTTCCGACTGTTAAACATGTGTTCATTTAGTGTCGTACTGAAAATCAATGCCATACATCGTCAAGATATACGACACATATCTTATTGATATATTCCCTAAGGATAGAATTAATTAGCCGCTGGAACGTTGCGGGGGCATATTTGAGGCCGAAGGGCTGTCTTACGTACTCGTAGTCCCCTAGAGGAGTAGAAAAGGCGGTTTGTTTTCTATCCTCTTTTCTAACCAAAATCTGGTGAAAACTTTTCGCTCAAGGGTCGTGAAGTACTGAGATCGTCCTAGTTTCTCCAATATACCGTCTATATTGGGAATAGGGAATTAACCGTCAGTTGTAACTTTGTTTTGTTTTCTATAGTCAATGACTATACGGAATTTCTTAATTCCAGAATTGTCCGCCTTTTTTGGAACAATCCAAAGTGGACTGTTATATGGCGAGTAACTTTCTACTATGACCCCTTGCTTCAGCATATCACGAATCTGCTTTGTTATTTCTGCTTCATGAATTTGTGGGTACCTGCATATTTTTGAAAATATTGGCTTGTCCACAATGCTTATAATTTCGCGTTGCACTTTTTCGGTGTGCGTTAACCATTGCCCTTCTTTGTAGAACAAATCTTCATTATCTTTTAAAAGAATTTCTACATCACTTAAGTCGTCTCTTAGGAGTGTACTTAGTGAATTATCGGATACTCGTATATTATTTATGTCATCATAATGGAATGGACAGGCATTTAAAAATTTTATCTTATTTCCATTAATTTCTATAAATTTCTGGTCCAAATTAATAATTGCCTGTAAGGGTTTTTAAGAGATTTTACCCTATAAGTCTGTCGAAGTCTTTGTCTTTAAAGGTTGTCAGTTTCCAGCTCATAATGCTTTCTCGTTAAATTCTTTTGGTAGTTCGATTATAATTTCCGCATCCGTATTGGTTTGTCCGGAAAGTGTATTAAATGAAAGTTTGTTTTTTAGAGGAATTCTGGTATATGATTTTAATTTAGTTGAGTCTAGCAATGTCGTCGTCGATCCTGTGTCTATTAAGCATAGTAGGGTATCATTTCCTATAGTCAGTTGTACTATTGGTAAATTTTGTGTGGAGGAGGTAAATGAAAATGAACTTGTTCGTTTTGTTGAAAATGGTCGATCTCCATTGGTGTGGGGCCATTATTATACCTAGTCTTTCCCTGATTGTTATTTCGGAATTGTCTTGAAGTTTGTATAGATTGTCCAGAGTTATTGAATGGAGTTCGTTGTTGTCTAAACTGATCTGAGGTATTGTTGTGCCTATATTGCCCTGATGCTGGTTTATTTCTAAATTGATCTGGGTTGTGGCCTGGCTTTATTATTATTATTAGTGTTTCTATTTGTATTTTCTGTTTCGCAATAATTTTGTTTATAGTTTTATTATACTATACCTGTTCCTACCTAGGCGGCTTGATTCTTCAAGTATAGAGTATGCTTCTCTGAAATTATCGATTTGCCTGCTTACAACTATACTGGCTAAATTTTCTTCAATACCGTTTATAAAAGTTCTTAATATCATTTTATCATTATTCTTATGAGAAAACACTATTGGTTTCTCGCTGTCGTATTCTTATTTGCAGTTTAGCTTATCTAATATGCTCTTAAGCTTATGAAAATATTCACTTACATTATAATTTCTTGTTGATATTGCTTGATGGTACAGTGTGTCATAATCCTCCTTCACACCAAAGTTTCTTATTAGTTCCTTTTTTATTTCGGTCCATGATGGGGTTTCTCCGAGGATCCTTACTGCTTCTAGTGCTGAGCCTTGTATTTTGTTGATCACATTCCTTTGTAGGAAGTAGTTCTCCAGCGGGGTTCCATTGTAGCATGGTAGAAAAAGTTCGACCTCTCGAATAAATGACGTAAGCGAGTAATCGCTTGTTGCAGTGAACTCCTTTATTTTAACTGATTCTTTAAAAATTTCACTCACAGGTAAAGCGATTGGTTGAGCTGGCTCCTCGTTATTAGCCATTACGTATTCGCACTTTTGTTCACTTTATCAATTTTAGACACTTAAGCTTCTGGAAATATTTCTTTAGGAATTTGTTTATTAATGATCTTTTGATCTTTCAATTTTTATTTTGTTCTTGCTTCCTTAGAATTTTTCTTGCTTCTTTAGAAGTTTCGCTTTTGTTAACACTTTTTCTAGCTTCTTTAGAAGTTTAACTTATGTTAACACTGTTTGAGAGTTTAAGTTCAATATTACGTTCCAATATCTTTTGATGACTGCGCCAGTTAAATAAAAAGACTTCAGCTTTGAATTTTTAAAAAATATTAATGAACTTTATTAAAGTGCGAATGTGTTAACAACGGGAGATGAACTGACTACAAATGCTGCTTCTTGAACTTCACGAAGCTTCGCTTTGTGCTGGTACTCTGCAGATATTGCATTTTGCATTTTCTTGGCCTGTGACTTTCTTATGTTGTCCAGTCGATGGTTATTGACTTGCTAGATCCTGGTGCAAGTTCTTTGGAATTGGATGTGACATCTATTGTAGATGCTGATGTTGGTTTCTTCGTTGTTTTCCATGGGAATGATGTTGTGGTGGTTGGCTTCGACATAACCTGCGCGTGCCAGAACCACTTTCAACAGCCGTCAAATAAATTTTACTGATAAGAAAACCGCAACATTTTTATCCCAGGGTACCAGGGTAGTTAGATCTCCACCATCAAGATCTACAATAAAAACGTGCGGAACTAGAAGTCCGGCGACATCGATAGTGTCGGCGCACGAACAACGGACTTCAACGAAAATTCAAAGCCTTACGGACGAAAATATGGAACTCCGGACCAGGCTAAGTAAAATGGAACTTCTCTGTGAAGAACTAAGAAAAGAATTAAATGTACTTAAAGCAGAAAATAAAGCATTTAAGGATATGAAGAAACCTCGTAATGAGTCTGCTGCGAGTTCAAACGTCCCCGATAACACTGATTATCAAACGGATGAAGAAGAACTAGCTCGGGAAACTAACTGGATTCTAAAAAAACGACCAGTTAAGAAACGAAAAGCTGGTTCTTCACCCGAAATGGTAACGAGGCAAGAAAACATGCAAAATGAGCGAAAAGATAACGAACAGCGTGACAAAATAAACACATGTGTCGAAGAAAATCCACGAACTAAGGTACGATCACCGCCGCCAATAAACGTAATCGGAATTGCAGACTATAATAAACTGCATTCTATTCTTAAACCTCTGTTGCTATCCGATTTTGAAGTAACATCGCTCAACAACAACAAATGGAAAGTAAACGTAAAGGACTCAGACAGTTACCGCTTAGTATCTAATAAACTGAATACTGAAAAGATTCAGTGGTATACTTACGAAAATAAATCTGAAAGACCGATACGAGTCGTAGCTAGAGGACTTCATGCCTCATGCTTAAAGGAAGATGTTGTTCACGATTTGAAAAACAAAAACTTTAAAATCGTCGATGCAGTAAATTTAATTAAACGGGAAAAACAAAAATTGGAAGGCGAGGAAACGACGGTAAAGCGCGGGCTTCCTCTTTTTATGCTAACTTTTGATAAAGCTGAGAGTTTGGATAAGATTTACGAAATAAGAACAATTCTGAATGTCGTAGTCAAAATCGAACCCATGCGCAAGAATACAAGATTGATACCTCAGTGCAAACGATGCCAAGGATTCAATCACACGCAAACGTATTGTCGAAAAGAACCACGATGTGTGAAATGCGCCGGAAATCACCTCTCCCAAGTTTGTGGAGTAAACAAACAAACCTCTGCAACATGTGTTAATTGTAAGGGAAAGCATTTGATTGACAACAGAAAAGCCCTCGACCTCTGCTCTTAAAAGAAATGGTACTGAAAAGCTAAGATTAGAAAAGCCACCGGGTAATGACCCTCGGACAGCAGCAATGCAGTCTTATGCTCAGGCCGTGGCTTCCGAAAAACCAAAAAACCTTAAAATTTCGACCGACCCCTTTTCTCATGTTTTCTCAGTTATTCTCGCGAAACTTGAAGAACAAGGCAAAATAAATAAAATTATTCTCGATAGGCTGGTTAAGCTTGAAAATAATTCACAGAAAACGCGCACTTCAACTAGAACATGAATGACAAACGAATGTTGAAAATATGTACTTGGAATGCAAACGGACTTTTGCAAAAACTTGACGAATTAGAAATATTTATGCGCCAAAAAGATATTGATATTTGCTTGATTTCTGAAACCCACATCAAAAAAGAATCGCATTTAAAAATAAAACGCTATAATGATTACCACGCTTGTCACCCTTCGGGAAAAGCGAGAGGCGGATCTTCCTTGCTTATTAAAGACTGTATCGAGCAATCAGAAGACCTAAAGATAGAGCTTGAAACTTTGCAACTGTGCACGATTCGAGTTAAAAATAGTCAGCGTACTCTTAAAATTTCGTCTATCTACTGTCCACCGCGTTCCGCGCTTGAAAAAAAGTGATTTTACTAACATGTTTGAATCGCTTAAACCTAATTTCATTATTGGCGGCGATTTTAATGCGAAACATATGTTCTGGGGCTCAAGATACAGTTCGAAAAAAGGTAGAATGCTCTATGGGGCAGGTATGGAGTACAGTTGCGATTTCCATTCGACGGGTAAACCGACTTACTGGCCAACTGATACTTCAAAAATACCTGATCTGATAGATTTTTTCGTTGTGAAAGGAATATCTAGCAACCACATAAAAGTCAAAGAGAGTTTTGATCTGTCGTCTGATCATTCCCCAGTTATTTTGACATTGAACGAAAAACTAGTCTATAACCTAGAGCCAGCGAGATTAACTGGTAGAACAACTAACTGGGAAGGTTTTAGGAACGAAATTGAAGACAATGTTGAACTGAGCGTTCCACTTACGACACCCTATGAACTTGAGGTTGAAGTTGATCGCTTCGTCGAGATCGTACAGCTCGCCTCTTGGAATAATACTCCCATTCCAAGGAAAACGCCGGATAAATACGGCTTACGATATCCTCCGGAAATAAAGGAATTGGTCAAGGAAAAACGAAAAGCGCGTAAAAAATGGCAACAGAGTCGTGCTCCGCAGCATAAAACACACTTGAATCGTCTGTGCAATTCGTTGAAGAAAATTATTAAGGATTTTAAGAATCGTGCAATAGGCTCTTACCTTGAAAGTTTAACAGCGAAAAAAGATTCCAATTATTCACTTTGGAAAGCCATAAAAGGCACCAAAAGGCCCAAAGTCCCCGCGCCGCCAATTACATTGAATCAAAATGAATGGGCAAGGGAAGATAAAGAAAAAGCGAACGTCTTTGCGGCCCACCTGGAAGAAACCTTTAAACCGTACGATAGTCAAGTGGTTTACGATAACGTCAATAGGCCGGATTTACCATCTGGCAATTTAACACTCACAAGTGCAACGCTTAAAGAGCTCAAAAATGAGATCGAGATTCTAAAACCTAAGAAATCTCCTGGTTATGATTTAATCACCGGAGAAATTCTCAAAGTTTTACCTAGAAAAGCTTTGATTAAACTTCTCTATATTGTAAATGCTGCGCTCAGGTTAAAACACGTTCCGAGCCAATGGAAAGTTGCGGAAGTAATAATGGTCTTAAAACCAGGAAAACCGCCAAATGAGGTAAAATCGTATAGACCAATTTCGCTTCTTCCAGTCATATCCAAAATTTTCGAGAGGATATTACTAAAGCGTCTCCAACCGGTTATAGACGAAAATAATCTTATCCCTGACCACCAGTTTGGGTTCAGAAGTAAGCATTCGACGATTGACCAGGTGCATAGAATTACTGACGTAATCGAGAAAGCATTTAAAGAAAAAAAGATTTGCTCAAGCGTATTTCTTGACGTCTCGCAGGCCTTTGATAAGGTGTGGCATGATGGCTTGAAATTCAAACTACGACAAGTTCTCCCTATGTGCTTATACGATATTCTAGTATCATATCTGGGGAAAAGACTCTTCCGTGTTAGACATGGAAACGAATACTCGCAGCTCAAAGAACTTTCGACCGGCGTACCACAAGGAAGCGTTCTTGGGCCGCTTCTCTATCTGTTATATACTCGAGATATACCGAAAGAAGATGGCACTATCCTAGCTACGTTTGCCGATGACACCGCTATCCTAGCAGTAGGTAAAACAATCGAAGAAACGACTGAAAAACTGCAAAACGCACTAAATAAAGTAAATGAATGGACGAGGGACTGGCGGATTGCCCTCAACGAATCTAAATCTGTTCACGTGAATTTCACTTACAAGAAAACTAATAACTTGCCAATTTTCCTAAACTCGGCCCGAATACCTTTTGCAAATGAGGCCAAATACCTGGGAATGACACTCGACGCAAGACTGAAATGGAATTCGCACGTGAAAATGAAACGTAAAGAACTCGAAGTCAAATATAGCGAAATGTACTGGTTACTCGGAAAGCATTCCCAGCTCAGTACTGAGAACAAACTGCTTTTATACAAGCAAGTGCTAAAGCCGGTGTGGACCTACGGTATACAACTTTGGGGTTGTACCAAGAAAACAAATGCCAATATTTTACAAACTTTTCAAAAAAAGTGCTAAGAGAGATTGTCCAAGCACCGTGGTATATTAGAAACGACGATATCCACAGGGATCTCGGAATTCCGACAATCGAAGCTGAAACTAGAAGCTTCGCGAGAAAGCATAGAAACCGACTAATCGGACATGTCAACAATACAGTCCTACAAATATTGGATGAGAGCAATTTATTGCGCCGACTACAAAGGACGAAACCCTTCGACTTGGCGAGATAATGATAAACCGCGTTTAGATTGCGGAACATGCAGGATCTTTCAGTGGAAAGTAACCTGCCAAACGTTTTTATTTCGTGAAAGAAAAATTGCTTGATAAGTTAATACTTAGTTGCGATATCTAACAAATTTATATCGAAGGGTGGTGTTTTTTTAGTCAGTAAGAATCTGACACTACTATGAGCACGCGCTTGCTATTCTCATAGTGGCTATGGAAGATTTTTCACCAACCCTCGGAAAAAAAAAAAAAAAAAAAAAATGTTTTTGGCGCCCCTGGATATGCAAAAGTGTTTCAGACTACCAAGTTATTGCAGTGTATTCCAAGCGGAGGTTAAGGCTATTCGTGAAGCGGCTGAATGGCTGTCGATGAGATTGGTATCGAACACGGACATCGTAATTTACACTGAGATTCAACGAGCTTTAAAGGCACTCGAATCACAAATGATTAGATCAAAATTATTAAAGCAGTGCCGCGCATCTCTAAATAGGATATTGAATTATTGCAATCTCACTCTGTGTTGGGTTCCTGGTCATTCGGACATTTCAGGTAACTGCAGAGCTGACAATTTAGCTAAAAATGGCACGGAACGAGAGCTTTCTACTGCGGAAGGGGGCTGAATCTATTTAAATTTAAATCTACCAAAAGAAACGGTAAGATATAAAATCTCTATAGCGGCACTGAATAAGGCCAATGAAGATGGCGCAATCTTGATACATGTAACCATGCGAGACAAACATGGCCACTTTTAAATTAAATTAAAGAAAAACGCTTACTACTGATCAGCAGACAACGTATAGGAAACCTAGTAGGGCTGTTTACCGGTCACTAGGTACTAGGCAGGCACGCAACGGGGTTTGGAATTCCGGTCAATGACTTTTGTCGCAACTGTATGGACAAAGAAGAAGAGGAATCGCCCTTTCACTTGCTCTGCGGCTACCCAGCACTATCTTCAGCTACAAAACAAGCTCTTGGGGAATTCTTCTTTAAGGAGAATTCTCTTCCAATTCGGATATCAGCAGCATCTGTAAATTAGTCCAAAAATCAAACTGGTTTCAAGAGTAACTGAAATAACCGCCTCACTTGGTAACACAATGGACTTCATTTGGTCTAAGTGAGTCCTAACGATTACGGAGGATAGCCACCTAACCTAACCTCACGTACGGGAACAAATCAGACCCATGCAATATAACACCCAAGTGAGCCCAGTGGCGCTGCCTTAAAAACAAGTCTGCATGCAAGACCGTGGGTTGACACGACTGGAGATCATCGGTGTCGTAGAAGAAAGATTAAACAATAATAAAACAGGAGCATGCACGTGCCAAAGACCATCTAAAAAACAGTAATATTATGAAAATACTTCCTAAAAGGAAAGACACTACCCCACCGGGCACTACCACTGCTGCGCATGGTACTGATCCTGGACCGACCAGAAATGTTCGGGTCAGAGCTATACGGATTCCGGGGTCTAGTAAAAACAGTTGTAAAGTAATGAAAGAGTTTGGACGAAATTTGAGGGTATCGTGTTGGAACGTTGGAAGCATGGCCGGTCGCAGTTACGAGGTGGAAGAGATGAGGTATAGAAGGCGGGTGGATATCTTGTATATCCGAGTGATGAAATGGCAAAACACCGGAAATCACGTGCCTGGGGCTAGCTTCTCGCAACCACTCGTATTGTGTGCTTTATATCTTTCACACGAATGGAAGGGATCAACAGTTAAATGCCGTATCTGAAGGGCAATTTGTTTTGGCAAGCTTTCTTGTGGCAACAATACTCTTGTATGTTTGTCAGACATTCGCTAGACCTGACACCGTGAACAACTTCTTGGTGTTTTCTGGGATTTGAACTTGGAACCTTCAAAACGCTCAGGCGATTTGTTCGCTAAAATTAATTTACAATGCTCATAGCCAGCTTCTTGTGGATCACGAGAAAATTCTGCTGAGGTGGCGGCAGTATTGTGAAATACTTCTGAATGAACACTTTCCCCGGCTATACTTTCCAAGAGCCATCCCTAACTTTAAGTGAAAATGTCGAAATTAACTTAAATCTTATATAATGTAGTATCAAGTACATCGTCAGGTACTGCGTACAACGACATATATTGCCTGCTAGCAGTAAATATTCCCATCTGATGAGCTTACGTTCCACAATTGTTCCACACAATATCCCAATTATTCTAGGATCATCAATTCATCCCGGGCGACATCTAGTATACTCTAGAAGGTCTTGTATTTTATATAAATACACATACCACAACCATCGTGGACACAGTTGTTTATAAGTGCATACAGCGATTACAAGAGGGAGAAAACAAGCGACGTATTGAAAGTAAATCTGTAGCGACAGTTTAATTTGAAATAAATAAAGAATAAAGTGATTGAATATTGTGTTGAAGTAAAGTTAGTAGTTGACAACAAATAAACAGTGAAATACACAAAAGACAGTTTTATTTAAACGAACCCCAGCAAGAATATTACAATAACTTAACACCAGCAGACGATGCAAACAACACCTGCACACGCGAATCCCGAGGAACGGAAATGCTGACCAAGCGTCTGGTGCAATCGATGCACATCGACTCGTTCTCACGAGAGCGAACAACAGCAGAAGCTGAGTTAGGGAAAATTAGGTGATAAGCATAAGAAATCGAATAATGTCAGTTTAGTTTTTAAGTTTACGCGAAACAATAAAAGGTCAATTTGATTTTTTTTTAATAAATTATATGGTATTTTAATTAACTGGCGCCCAACGTTGGGTTGCATTCTGTGACACTGTTAAAATTTCTATTAGCACAAACCTCGAGTGTACTCAAGCAATAACCAAATGAAAGTGTTGTGAATAAAAATAGTGATCAAGCAAGCCACCAAAAAGTGAAATAAATAAAAATAGTGGACAACCAAGCCACCAGACAGTGAAATAAATTAAAATAGTCGACAACCAAGAGAAAACGGTAGTGCATGCGATCATATGGAAACACAAGCGTTTTCACTCAGCTGAGACCTACCAACTCCTACTCTCAACCTCCCTACCACGTAAAAAACTCATGGTTCCGAAACAACCAAAAGCCTCGGATAAGGATGAATCAACTAATGGCGACCCCAGTAAATGAAATAAGGACAACGACCTTCGGATCTGTACGTGGAATGTTCTGTCCCTTTACAGACCACGTGCAGCCGAACTACTAGCAGAGGCCCTAGACTGCTATAAAGCAGATATTACCGCTATCCAGGGCTCCTGTTATGATCCGCATCGTGTTGTTAAGTTGGTCATCTACTTTTGGGGTATGCGAGCTATTCGTCCACACCGGGAACAGTATTCAGCTGCCGAATGCACGAGTCCGATTGCGGCAGGGCGAAGTGATGGAGAATTAGCTCCCCATGATGTCCCAGCGAGTTTTTGAATGATGTTATTTCTTGTCCTTAGTTTTCCAGCTGTTTTCGTGGGATATTCTCGGTAACATAATGCTCTATCTAGCATTACTCCAAGATATTTTGGCTGTGGGTTGTGAGTTAGAAGGGTGCCGTTGAAATTAATTCTTAGTTTGTAAGATCCAAATTTGCTGTTCAGATGGAAACAGCAAACCTCAGTTTTTGTCATGCTTGGACACAAACTCCATTCACTAAAGCATGTATTTAACACTTTAAGGTCGTCGTTCAAAATGTTTTCAGTTATTGTGGTAATTTGATGTTGGGTGGCTAAAGCGATGTCATCGTCATATGAAAACTTACTTGACAGGGTTGGAGGTATGTCGTGGGTATACATATTGAAGAGAGTTGGTGCCAATACCGATCCTTGCGGTAATCCATTGTTAATCTTCTTCGTATCACTTTTAACATCGTTCAGGAAGACTTGGAACTTCCGGTTTGACAGCATATTGCTCACCAGCTGAGTCATTTTGCGACAGAGAATAATCTTTGAGAGCTTATAGAGCAGGCCGTATCTCCATAGTGTGTCATAAGCTGCTGTAAGAACGATAAACGTCACTGATGTCTTCAGAATTTTTTCAAACCCTGCTTCGATATGCATCGCTAAGGCAAGTATCTGATCGGTGCAGTTTCGGCCAGTTCGAAAGCCAGCTTGTTCAATGGGAATGTGCTCGTTTATGGTTGGACTGATTCAGTTCAAAATAACCCGTTCAAGTAGCTTACAACCCGAACTTAGAAGGGCAATGGGGCGGTAGCTTTCGGGTTTATTTGCCGGTTTACCGGATTTTAGGAGAGCAATTATTTTTGTTTCCTTAAACGATTTTGGAAGTTCTCCCGTCGCTAATATTTTTGAGAATAAGGATGCCAGCCATCGGTGCGATGGGATGGGCCGGGCAAAAGGAAGATGAAAAACTGTGGCATCTACTACGGTGATTGTTACAGAGGCAACAGGCAACGCTTATTCGGATGCGGATTTGTCATACGCCGCAGACTCAGGCAAGAAGTCTTAAGCTTCCGAAACGTTAGGGAGCGTATTATGACTATCCGGATCAAGGCTAAATTCGCTAACATAAGCCTAATATGTGTTCATGCCCCCACGGAAGAAAAGGACCCTGCCACCAATGAGTGTTTCTACGAGCTCCTCGACAAAACATACGAGCAATGTCCTAAATACGACGTTAAAATCGTATTGGGCGATTTTAACGCCAAAATAGGAAAGGAGGACTTCTTTGGTAGGGCAATCGGTAAGCATAGCCTACACGACACCACGTCTGATAACGGAATAAGGCTAATTGGTTTCGCTGTGGAGCGAAATGTCACCATAGCAATCACATGGTTTCCTCATCTCGATATTCATAAGCAGACATGGCGGTCTAATGATCATGTAACGATCAACCAAATTGATCATATTGCGATCGACGCAAGGCATGCCTCCAGTATTCTGGATGTCCGGACCTTCCGAGCGGCCAACATAGACTCGGATCATTACCTTGTTGTAGCCAAGGTACGAATGCGGATATCCCAATCTGAGCAACAAAGAAGAATTACTGTGAGAAAATTTAACGTCGAAAAGCTACAATCGCAAGAGACCGCCAGACTCTTCGCTGAATGCGTATCCCGAAATCTCTCAATCACCCCTTTGCCGCCAGCATCAAGTACCGAAGACCAGTGGCAACGCTGCCAACATGCCATCAGAAACGCCGCGACTGATGTGCTGGGTCTCGCTCGCCCACCACCGCGAAACCCCTGGTTTGACGAAGAATGCCGGCGAGTGCATGCAGCAAAACAAGAAGCATACAAAGCGGCGCTGCAAAGGAAGACGAGAGCTGCTCGTGAGCTCTACGAGCAAAAGAGACGGGAAGAACATCGGCTTCTCCAAAAGAAGAAGAAAGAGCATGAGAAGCGCGCGTTTGAGAATATCGAGAGCTTATACTCCAGGAACAATGTACGGAAGTTTTACCAAGGTAAAAAGAACGTGTCAGAGAAGCAATACCCGTACCAAAAACCTGTAGAGATGAAAATGGAAACCTTGTAGTAGAATCACAGTCGGTGCTGAGAATATGGAAAAACTACTTCTGCAGACTGTATAACGGCGACGAAGACCAACATTCCGCTGTCAGGCAGAATGAACCATTCAACATAGACGATGATAACCAAAATTTCCGTCCACCTGAACAAAACGAAGTGAGGATAGCAATATCCAAGGTAAAATCGAATAAGGCTGCTGGACCTGACGGCTTACCGGCCGAACTTTTCAAGGCAGCTGGAGATGAATTGGTAGAGTGCATACACCAACTCATTTCTAATATTTGGTCAGACGAGTGTATACCTGATGAATGGAACCTCAGCATCGTTTGCCCGATCCACAAGAAAAGAGACCCCCTCAACTGCGCCAATTATAGAGCATCAGTCTCCTCAACATCGCATACAAGATCTTTTCTGCGATATTGTGTGAACGCCTGAAACCTTTTATCAACAGCCTGATTGGACCCTATCAGTGCGGTTTCAGGCCAGGAAAGTCCACCATCGATCAAATCTTCACACTTCGGCAGATCCTGGAGAAAACGCAAGAATTCCAAATCGATACTCACCACCTCTTTATCGATTTCAAGGCCGCCTATGACAGCATCTATAGAGAAGAGCTTTATAGAGCCATGTCTAGTTTTGACATTCCTGCCAAACTTGTCCGTCTGTGCAGGCTGATGATGGAGAACGCTCGCTGCTCCATCAAGGTCGGTAATGACCTCACCGAGACCTTTGATGTCAAAAAAGGCTTTAGACAAGGTGACGCACTGTCATGTGACTTCTTCAATATTGTACTTGAACGGATTGTGCGGAACTCACAAGCCAATACCGGAGGCACAATCTATTACAAGTCTGTACAACTGCTTGCATACGCCGACGATATAGACATCATCGGAAGATCTCAGCGGGCTGTCACCGGTGCGCTTGCAAGCATTGAGGCGGAAGCGGCCAAAATTGGTTTGGCGATAAACGAGGGCAAAACCAAGTATATGCTGTCAACTAGAAGGGAAAACCAACACCGACGAATTGGACAAAACGTCACCGTGGGCAGCTATAACTTCGAGGTAGTAAGGGACTTTGTCTACCTTGGCTCTGCTATAAATTCTACTAACAAAATCAGCGCAGAAATCAATCGAAGAATAACTCTAGCCAATCGCTGTTTTTTTGGGCTTATAAGGCAATTCAACAGTAAAGCCCTATCTCAAACAACTTAGGAGACTCTATATAAGACTCTGATCATCCCAATCCTGCTTCACGGCACTGAAACATGGACTTTATTGAGAGATGATGAAGATATCCTTGGTCGCTTCGAGAGAAAAATTCTTCGTAAGATTTTCGGTCCCGTTTGCGTTGACGGGTTTTGGAGGAGAAGATTCAATCACGAACTATACGAGCTGTACAGCGACATCGACCTAGTCAAAAAACTGCGTATTGGACGTCTGAGATGGCTAGGACATGTAGAGCGAATGAACACCAACGCTACGGCCCGCAAAGTCTTCGAATCTAACCCCGAGAGACGACGCAGTAGAGGGAATCATCGCCGCAGGTGGCGCGCACAAGTTCAAGGGGACCTCGAACAACTTGGAGTGCGCAACTGGAGGCAATTAGCTAAAGACCGAGCTAAATGGAGAGGCTTGTTGGTTGAGGCCCAGGTTCACCCCGAACTGTAGCGCCACCTAAGTAAGTAAGTAAGTAACCAAGCCACCAAATAGTGAAATAAATAGAAAAGTGGATAACCAGACCACCGAGACGACAGTGTAGTGATAGGGAAAACAAAGGCCCCCGAGTAGTTCTACTAACCAAATGAACAAAAAGGAGTCAGGAAACTCCTCTGACAGCCGCCCTAACCAACAGAAGCAGCCAGAACCTACCCTCAAAACAAAAAACGTTAAGAAGAAATGATACAAGAATTAATTATTATATTACTGTAAATCAATAGTAATCAACTTAAGCAGCAACAAAAGTACATATTTTAAAATATTTATATGAAAAACATATCCATAAACCACATTCTATTTATTTGAATAAAAGTAAAATACTTGCACTATCTTAACGATTGTAAAAATACTGAATAGTGAATTTATATTCTAAATTATAAATTTAAATAATTTTTTTTTTGCTAAATTATTGCTCTGGAAGCAAATAAGCTAACTAAAAACCATCCATTCTCATTACTTAAACGAGTGATATATTGATTCCCGCATTTAACAAAACAAATATCTTTTGAAAAATGTCAAACCCTTATAATTTAATACGACCAGCTCGTCTAGAATTGCCTGCAGATAACGTTGCAGCTCCTCTACCTCCTGCTCCCGTTCCTCCTATCCTAATGCAATTAACGACGATATGATTAGGATGATTTCACAACTAGTGACCGAAGCCCTTCAAACACAGGGACGGCAACTTTTCAATTCCATTATGAACCCCGCGTCCGATATTAACAACGACATAGATCAGCCAATAAACTTGGGTAACGATAGGAATTTGTCTGACATGGACAAAATACCTGATGTGGTGAAAAGCCTCAGAGAATTCCCTGGCCAGCCACACGAATATAACTCATGGAAAAAGAGTGTCGATAGGATACTCAAAATCTATGAACATTTGAAAGGTAATAAGTATTATGGAATCCTATCGGGTTTCAGAAATAAAATTATGGGCTAAGCAGACGTCGCCCTAGAATCATATAACACCCCACTAAGTTGGGAAAAAATGTCAAAATGTCTTACCTTACATTATGCAGACAAGAGGGATTTAGGAACCCTCGAGTACCAAATGACAACTTTGGCACAGGGTAGTAGTACGATTGCTGAATTCTTTCAAGCCATCTACCACCACTTGTCGCTTATCCTAAATAAGTTAGGATCAATGTATATGAGTCAAGAATCCATGAATAACATGACTCAATGTTACAGGGACAAAGCACTTGATACCTTCGTCAGAGGGTTGAAAGGCGACCCGCCTAGGTTACTCAGTATCCGCGAGCCTGCTGGCCTACCGCAAGCTTTGCACCTTTGCTTAAAATTACAAAATGTCGATTTCCGGGCTCAGCATGCAAACAATTGACAATCAAGCACCCGGAAAACATTCCACCAAATACCGCCTCCAGTTCCCCCTAGAAGGAACAATTTTTCACATTCAGGACCAGCGCCAATTCCCGCACCGAGGCGCGAATTTCATCCTGAGTTACTCCATAACCCTGGAAATGCTCAGCCACCCCAGTTTTACAGGGAACCACAATACCAGCCGAAGCACCAATATCCACAGCAACGACCACCGGCAAATCGACGCCCGCTTCCCCATAAGCCAATGGACATCGATTATTCCATCAAATCCCAGAATGTTAATTACCAGAACAGACCTCGTAACCAAAAGTTTGTTCCACAGAAGCGCCAACATTCACAACAGATCCATCAGCCAAACAAAGTGCAGAGAGTCTACCACACCGATGGGCCCGACCCAGATGAGCAGATATCGGAAGAATACGAAAGTG
This sequence comes from Brachypalpus laphriformis, assembly GCA_945910035.1. NCBI lineage: Eukaryota > Metazoa > Arthropoda > Insecta > Diptera > Syrphidae > Brachypalpus > Brachypalpus laphriformis. Next base: position 19,278,312 of record OX246757.1, read on the forward strand.
AGATAGATCGAGAAGACCAAAACTATGATCAGACATTAATGCATTACACTGACTCACAAGATGACAATGACCTTGACGAACCGGAGCAACTCGACGATATCTAGTTTTTAGACTAAGGCCCTCTTCGCTTCCTTACTACGAACATATCGCAAGAAGTGGAGAGACACTAAAATTCTTAATAGACACAGGATCTAATAAAGACTACATCCAACCCCGGCATATCAGGAACCCTCTCCCGAATGAAAGGCGTTTCTACGTTAGATCAGTCGGAGGGAGCGTACAAATTACACACCACTCATTTGTACAATTATTTGGCCATAATACAGATAAAATATAAATGTTCATTCTCCCCACTCTTATCTCGTTCGACGGTATAATAGGCAATGGTACTTTGACAAAATTAAACGCAGTCATTCATGCAAAAGATAGTTATATGACTATTTACCCAAACATGTCAATACCACTCAAGCATATTTCACAATTAACAATTAGCATTACTCTAAGTACTTCTCACATGAGCAAAGAACAGTCGGACAAACTCAAAGATATAATTAACGACTGTCCTAATCTCTTTTCTGATCCTGACAAGAAATTAACTTACACCACCACCGTAATAGGAGAAATTCGAACGACAACCGACGATCCCATTTATTCAAGATCATCCCCATACCCGATGGCACTCAAGGGAGAAGTCGAAAAACAAATAAACGATCTGCTAAAAGATGGCATCATTAGGCCATCTAAATCGCCTTACAACTCTCCAGTTTGGGTCGTTCTCAAAAAAATGGATGCATCTGGGGAAAGAAAATATCGCATGGCGATCGACTACCGTAAGCCAAATGCTGTTACCGTCGCTGACAGATACCCGATCCCCGAGAATAACGAAGTTCTTGCCAACCTTGGAAAAAATAAATGGTTTACTATAGTTGATCTCAAAAGTGGCTTCCATCAGATCCCACTCAAGGAATCTGATATTGAAAAAACTGCTTTTTCCGTGAATAACGGGAAATTTGAATTCACTCGTCTCCCTTTCGGGCTAAAGAATGCCCCCTCCATACATCGGGAAGTGCTGTTATGTTTATATCGATGACATCGTCATCTTCGGGAAAGATGAGATTGAACATCTTAAGAACCTGGAAATAGTGTTCAAGACCCTAGAAGCCGCCAACATGAAAATACAGTTGGACAAGTGCGAATTCTTTCAAGAAAAAATAGAATTCTTAGGCTTTGTCATCGGTAGAGATGGCATTAAAACTAATCCCAAGAAAGTCTAAGCGATTGTCGACCGACCTGCCACTAAAACTCTTAAAGACCTCCGTTAATTTCTCGGTATGTCAGGATATTATCGCCGCTTCATTAAAGATTATGCAAAACTTGCGAAGCCCCTGACATCCCTCTTAAGAGGGGAAGATGGACGAGTGCCCAAGAACCTTTCAAAAAACAAATCCATTCATTTAGACCAAGAAGCCTTAGAAGCATTCAATAAAGTCAAAAATTCACTTATTTCGGCAGAAGTGGTTCTGTCATATCCTAACTTCAAAAATGAATTCGAACTGACCACGGATGCTTCGGATTATGCTATCGGGGCAGTCCTCTCTCAAAATGGCAAACCAATCACATTCCTCTCGAGAACTCTAAACAAGACCGAGGAACATTATGCAACAAACGAGAAAGAAATGCTCGCTATTATATGGTCACTGAATTCATTAAGGAACTTCGTCTACGGATCTCGAAAAAAGAAAATTTATGCCTTGAGCAACAAAAACACCAACAGTAAAATGAAAAGGTGGAAGGCTATTCTAGAAGAATACAACTACGAACTCAAGTATAAGCCAGGGAAAGCAAACGTAGTGGCTGACTCCCTTTCAAGGCCTCCCCAAGTAACAGAAATTCATTCAATCACCCCAACCGAACATAGTGCCGATAGCTCTTCTGATTACCTACTCCCCATTTTCGAAACCCCAATAAATGTATTCCGTAATCAATTAGTACTAAAAATAGGCAAAGATAACAGTTACCAAATTAAAACTCCATTCGAAAATTACACAAGACACCAGAGTACACGGAAGCAGACTTAGTAAACGCATTCAAGAGATACTTGAACCCTAATACTATAAATGGACTCCTGACAAACGAAGAAATTATGAGTAAGATACAAGAAATTTACCCGCTTCACTTCAAAGACTACCGTATTAGATTTACCCAAAAAATTGTGGAAGACATACCCAGCGAAACCGAGCAAGAAGAAAAAATCCTAAAGATACACCGACGCGCTCATCGCAACGCCGAAGAAAACCGAATTCAGTTGTTAGAAAACTTCTACTTCCATAAAATGTCTTCAAAAATTAAAGCCTTAGTAAACCGTTGCGCAACCTGTAAAGAAAATAAATATGACAGGCATCCTAATAAACCACACCTGAAACCTACACCCATCCCTAATTATCCTGGACACACCATTCATATCGGTATCTTTTCTACCGAAAAACAACTTGTCTTAACGGCCGTCGACAAATTCTCAAAATTCACTCAAGCTAAAATCATCTCATCACACTCAATCGAAGACATTAAACGACCATTACGAGATATCATATTCTTCTTCTGCGTACCCGAAGTTGTTTTATAAATAATGAGAAGGCGCTAAATTCAGCCTCAATAACCTCAATGCTAGAAGATGACCTTCAAATCAAAATTTTTAAAACCCATTCATATAAAAGTGAAGTGAACGGTCAAGTTGAACGTTTCCACTCCACATTGTCTGAAATTATGAGATGTCTTAAATCTGACGGACCTCCACGGTCTTTTGAAGAACTCCTAGAACGAGCTGTAAATGAATACAATTTCACTATCCACTCAACCACAGGTAAGAAACCGATAGAACTCTTTTACGGACGAATACCCAGACTAAACCCCGAACAATTTGAAAAAACACGGTTGACTAACATCGAAAGACTTAGAACTAAACAGGAGAAGAACAATAAATATCATAACGAGAAAAGAAAGCCAATTAAAGACTACCAAATATGACAAGTTATTTTTGTTAAAAATAATAAACGGATAGGCTCGAAATTAACTGGTAGATACAGACAAGAAATAGTTAAGAAAAATAAGAACTCTACAGTAATAACCGAATCCGGCAAAGTAGTGCACAAAAGTAATATTAGAAACTAACATTTATCTTTTCAGATGTGCCTTTTGCACCTGTCAGGCAACTATTCAAATATTGGACTTCTCAAACGCACAAATAGTGACCTTTCACATTGGACAGAATACACGTCATTAACTTGGACCAATACGACAAATTCACATCCACAATAACCCCAATCCTTAATCTTGAATCAACCCAAAACCATACCATATTTCCTTTGCTATCACATGAGTTGCAACAAATTAAAAATCTCTTGCCTAACTTGAAACCGCGAATAACAAAACGCCTTTAAATCTCATCGGCAGCGCATGGAAATGGATTGCTGGCAATCCAGACCATGACGACCTTGTCACGGACGTTCTAAAAAATAGTAACAAACAGGTTGTCATAAATCAATTATACAATGAGAGAATGAATAATATCACTAAAGTTCAAAATGAAATATAGAGATGGTTAAAAGAAGACAATAAATTAAGTTTTGAAGTAATAACAAATGCAAAATACAAAATTAAATTTGTAAAAGAAGAAATAGAAAATATTAACTATGCCATCCACTGGGTTAAATTAGGTATGATCAATTCATTTATTTTATCCAAAAACGAAATAGAACTTGCTACAAATATTTTAGATAAGCAATTGCCCTATAACACAATAGAAGAAGCTTTAGATTTCTCAGAAGTAAAAGTCATAAACATTCATACATTGTAAACATTCCTTTAATAACAAATGAAATTTATGAAAGTCTTGTGATTAACCCAGTAAAAAGGAATAATATTGTAACAGAAAATTTATTTGATGTAATTCTTAGAAATAATGAAGAGATGTAAGGAACAGTAAAAAAATGTAAGAGTTACAACTCTCTATCCATTTGTAATTCCAAAGACATTGTTAACATTAGAAACGATACATGTATTCCTAGCTTGCTCAACAGCCTCTCAGCTATCTGCAATACCATCAATAGTCAGCATATTCCAACCATAGATGAGATTTCAACTGGAAACCTATTGCTAAATCAGTTTGCCGGAACCCTACAAGTTGAAAATACTACCCACAGCCTCAATGGAACATTCCTAATAAAATTCCACAACACCACTGTAAACATCAATGGAAGATCATTTATTTCCAGAGAAGTATCAACGACGAAAGCATTACCGGCAAAACTCCAACGCAATCCAAAGGAGAAGAATTACAGAGAATTACTATCCTTGGAAATGATGAAGGACCTTGTAACGAAGTGAAATGTTTCCTTACCTTCAATTACCAACCGAGAAAGGAAACAGGGTATACAGCCAGGTATTTTGGCAGAGAACGACCCATGCCACCAAAAGTGTTGCATACTTTCGGGTACCTCTACAAAGACGACTAATTCAAAAGGAAGTATGGTATACCCTAAGGCACGCCAATATAAAATAAAGCCAGAAAGTCAACGAGTCACAAACAACAACAAAACACGAAGGAGTTTTAAAAAGTCACACTTCGTTCTTACGAGGATATCCCATAAGTTAGAGAACGTAAGTGGCAGTCAGGAGAGTCTGCTCAGTGGTGATAAGTGTACCAATCAAGCGTACCTGGAACAGACTCTCCCCCGAATTCGGTCACCAAAGTTTTTGGTTTTAGTTTTCGTGCCTTCACCCCAGTGAGTGGGTAACCAGCTAAGGGTCCGTTTTGACCACAGCCGGCCCGTCCCTTCATAAGTGTCCCCATTCCTTTGGGACAAATCCTCCAGACCGGCATTTAGCGGAGTTTTGCCGCCAGCCTCTCCCGCTCCAAGCTTACGCTTGGCTCCCCTTCCTGAGAAGCAGCCCGGACCCGTTTCGGACTCGCCCGTCAGCCCGTGCTTTACACGGACAAGTCCGTACCAGTACCGCGTGTGGACCGCACGCCCTGTCAAGCCGTTCCAAGACACCGCAACCCCAGAGACCCGCCAAGGAGGCCAGTCCGAGCCTGAGCTCGGAGTTTAAGTATTATTGTAGTGTAGAATTAAGCTATCCACGAATTGTTAAGTATAAGATTTGTTAGTATCAGAATCTTGCATTGTTAAAGAGAACACTGTAATACTAGTCTTATAGTTTTAATAAAGTACCTCTTTCCCAAAGTTTCAGGGTATTTCTTTGGGGCTGACCCTGGAGCCGGAGAGCTCACCTCAGCCTTCGACAAAAAAGACCTTTACAATCGGCGCCCGAGCAGGGACCTCTGCAAGAGGTACCACCAGAACCAGACTAGCTGGAACCAGATTACACCGGAACCAGACCTCTGCAAGAGGTATTACCAGAACCCGACCTCTACAAGAGGCACCACCAGAACCCGACCTCTGTAAGAGGTATCGCCAGAACCAGACCGAACCAGAACCAGACCTTTAAAAAAGGTATCACCGTGAAACCAGAACCAGACAGTACCAGCAACATGGCGCCCGGAATAGATGACGGCCCAGTAAGCCGAGATCCGTCATCAGATGACCAGCTCGCTTCTATGAACATCAGCTGGATCTACTTGCTAAGCAAGGCAGAGCTTACGGCCACAATGGCCGACAAAGGGTTGGACACCACGGGGACATTAAAGGAACTACGACAGCGGATGAGCCAATACCTGAAGGATGCTCGAACCCGCAAGTCGACCCAGAACCTCTGCGCGGACTGGGAAGACCGCATCCAGGAAAGGGAGTACGCCGAAGCCGAACCCATTGCGGGACTCACCGAGGCCAAAGGGCCTACACCGCTGTATGTTGAAACTCGCTTCCCGGTCCCGATGGCCAACCAAGTGAAGTATCCAGGACCGACCTCCAAGCCCGTGGAGCTGGGGGAACCGATGGCGACAGCGAGTCCCCTGCAACCTGCGCCACAACGTAAGCTGGTCCTCAGCTATGAGGCGGAAATAATGAACACTGTCCGCAAGTGGGGCCTGAGATTTGACGGGTCAGGAAACCCCGACGAGTTCATTGAGCGGCTCGAGGAATTAGCCCAGTGCTATGACATTCCGTTAGATCACTTACCCCGTACACTTCCCGAGATTTTTCGAGGGACGGCGCTGGAGTGGCTCCGAATTTACCGAGGAAATTGGAAGATCTGGGAAGATTTCCGGCAGGCTTTCCTTCAGTACTACCTCCCAGCCCGCTTCGTCAGCAAGTTAGAAGACGAAATCATGCGGAGACGGCAAGGACCACGGGAGAAGGCTAAGGAGTACATACGGGCATACCAGTACCTTATCCGTCAGCATCCCCAAATAGAGGGTACTAAGAGCGTAGACCGAATCTACGATAACCTCCGACCCGAGTACCGGTTATACATCAAGCGGCTAGATTTTGAGACGCTGGAAGAGCTGATGGATCTCGTAGAGGAACATGAGTTCGTAAGGAGCGAAGAAAAGGCCAGTAGACCAAGCCGCCAAGCCTCTATCTGCCCAGATCATCTACGATCGCAACACGCACTGCTGGAATTGCAAGTAACATGGGTACCGCCAGCAAGAATGCCGTCAACCGTTCCGCCTCTTCTGTTCCCATTGTGGAGAGGACGGAAGAATGACGAGGAACTGTCCGTGCCACAATACACCGAGTGCAACAACGCCAACAGCACTGCGCTGCGCAACAGAAAGCCGAAATACATATCCGAGGGCGCCTCCGAAACAGCAGCCTGAACCTGTCAACAAGATGAAGCTTTCTTCACCACCGTCGATACCGCTGCTAGAGTGCGACATATCAACGCGACCAATGACGCCATCGCACCGGATCCCGCCCGTACTGAGATCGTCACTGTCGTCAACGCCGCAGTCAAAAGAAGAACCTCCATTACCGATGACATCAGTGCCGCCAGAATTGCGAAACTCCAATTGGCTGCACCCAAAAGATGTCATACCACCGCCGTCACCGTCATCCCTACTACCAGAATCGTCATCGCCGTCGACATCAGTGCCACCAGAGTTGCGAAACACCAATTGGTCGCACCCGCCATATGTCAAATCACCGCCGTCACCACTATCACGAATGACATCAGTGTCGTCAGAGTTGTCAAACTCCAAATTGTCGCCACCGTCAGATGTCATACCACCGCCGTCACCGTCATCACCGTTGCCAGAACTATCAGCACCGATACCAGAACCGCCATTACCGTCGACATCAGTGCCGCCAGAATTGCGAAACTCCAACTGGTCGCACCCACCAGATGTCAAAACACCGCCGTCACCGTCGCTACCGCCGTCGCAATCCTCACCGTTACCAGAACCGCCGTCACCGATACCAGAACCGTCATTACCGTCGACATCAGTGCCGCCAGAGTTGCGAAACAACAACTTGTCGCCACCGTCAGATGTCATACCGCCGCCGTCACCGCCGTCACCGTCATCACCGCTACCAGAACCGCCGTCACCGATACCAGAACCGTTATTACCGTCGACATCAGTGCCGCCAGAGTTGCAAAACTACAACTTGTCGCCACCGTCAGATGTCATACCGCCGCCGTCACCGCTACCAGAACCGCCGTCACCGATACCAGAACCGTTATTACCGTCGACATCAGTGCCGCCAGATTTGCGAAACTGCAACTTATCGCCCCCGTCAGATGTCATACCACCGCCGTCATTGCGAAATATTACACAAACACAGCCAGACGAGAAAACAATGCTGTTGCCATTCCCACCAGCAAGTCTACCGTTACCCGTTATGCCGATTACTAGACCAGGATCATTGAGACCATTGAGGATACAAGAGAACGAGCAATCACCATCAATAGGCCCAACGTTAACCATGGCCAAACCGGCACTGTCAAAACCTCCGCCATGGTCTAAGGTCGAAGTATTCCTCTCACCGTCGCCACCACGGACACCGACGCCACCAACGTACATCAGATTTCGATGGTCGCAGCCCCGACCGCCTGAATTCCTGCAGAAACCGTCATCATTAGTGCTATGATTATTTTTTTTAATTTTTTTTGTCTTAATCTTTTTAATCATCCTTTTTTTTTTAATTAAAGTTTTCATGAAGTAATTTATATTTATATTTTTCCTTACAGGAGAAATAAGTAAACGACGAGAAGGTTCCCGTCTGCCGAAGAAGGAGGGAAATGTAACGAAGTGACATGTTTCTCTACCTTTCAATTACCAACCGAGAAAGGAAACAGGGTATACAGCCAGGTGTTTTGGCGGAGAACGACCCATGCCACCAAAAGGGTTGCATACTTTCGGGTACCTCTACAAAGACGACCAACTCATAAGGAAGTATGGTATACCCTAAGGCACGCCAATATAAAATAAAGCCAGAAAGTCAACGAGTCACAAACAACAACAAAACACGAAGGAGTTTTAAAAAGTCACACTTCGTTCTTACGAGGATATCCCATAAGTAAGAGAACGTAAGTGGCAGTCAGGAGAGTCTGCTCAGTGGTGATAAGTGTACCAATCAAGCGTACCTGGAACAGACTCTCCCCCGAATTCGGTCACCAAAGTTTTTGGTTTTGGTTTTCGTGCCTTCACCCCAGTGAGTGGGTAACCAGCTAAGGGTCCGTTTTGCCAACAGCCGGCCCGTCCCTTGATAAGTGTCCCCATTCCTTTGGGACAAATCCTCCAGACCGGCATTTAGCGGAGTTTTGCCGCCAGCCTTTTCCGCTCCAAGCTTACGCTTGGCTCCCTTTCCTGAGAAGCAGCCCGGACCCCGGACCCCGTTCTTTGCACGGACTGATAGCCGGCCCGTGCCTTGCACGGACATAGCCAGTCAGCCCGTGCCTTGCACGGACTGATAGCCGGCCCGTGCCCCGCTCGGACATAGCCAGTCAGCCCGTGCCCTGCACGGACAAGCCCGTACCAGTGCCGCGTGTGGACCGCACACCCTGTCAAGCCGTTCCAAGACACCGCAACCCCAGAGACCCGCCAAGGAGGCCAGTCCGAGCCTGAGCTCGGGGTTTAAGTATTATTGTAGTGTAGAATTAAGCTATCCACGAATTGTTAAGTATAAGATTTGTTAGTATCAGAATCTTGCATTGTTAAAGAGAACACTGTAATACTAGAAGAAATCGAATAATGTCAGTTTAGTTTTTAAGTTTACGCGAAGCAATAGAGGTCAAGGCATTCTGCCTTGTGATTTTTTTTTAATAATTTATATGGTTTTTTAATTAACTTATACAATGAGATCGTAGACTTAAAATGGGTTAACCAGGACTTTTTATTGCGGGTGACAGAGCTACAAAATGAAAACATTCAGCTGAAAGCGAACGTTGATGCATTGCAAGAGAAAGTGTACATGTTAGAGCAGTCTCTTCTTTCAAATACAACACATTGGAGATAGTAAACGTGCCGAATACTGACAATGGCAGTGCAGTTAAAACAGCACTGAAAGTTTGTTTGTTATGCATTTGCCTAAACGGAAGAATTTAAGAACAGCAGCGCACCTACTGGAGAATTCTGACTGACGACGACGTACCAATTTCCTACCGGTTGTCAAAACTGTCCACAAGAAAGGAGACCCCCTCAACTGCGCCAATTATAGAGGCATCAGTCTCCTCAACATCGCATACAAGATCTTTTCTACGATATTGTGTGAACGCCTGAAACCCTTTATCAACAGCCTGATTGGACCCTATCAGTGCGGTTTCAGACCAGGAAAGTCCACCATCGATCAAATCTTCACACTTCGGCAGATCCTGGAGAAAACCCAAGAATTCCAAATCGATACTCACCACCTCTTTATCGATTTCAAGGCCGCCTATGACAGCATCTATAGAGAAGAGCTTTATAGAGCCATGTCTAGTTTTGACATCCCTGCCAAACTTGTCCGTCTGTGCAGGCTGACGATGGAGAACGCTCGCTGCTCCATCAAGGTCGGTAATGACCTCACCGAGACCTTTGATGTCAAAAAAGGCTTTAGACAAGGTGACGCGCTGTCATGTGACTTCTTCAATATTGTACTTGAACGGATTGTGCGGAACTCGCAAGCCAACACCGGAGGCACAATCTATTGCAAGTCTGTACAACTGCTTGCATACGCCGACGATATAGACATCATCGGAAGATCTCAGCGGGCTGTCACCGGTGCTTTTGCAAGCATTGAGGCGGAAGCGGCCAAAATGGGTTTGGCGATAAACGAGGGCAAAACCAAGTATATGCTGTCAACTAGAAGGGAAAACCAACACCGACGAATTGGACAAAACGTCACCGTGGGCAGCTATAACTTCCAGGTAGTAAGGGACTTTGTCTACCTTGGCTCTGCTATAAATTCTTCTAACAAAATCAGCGTAGAAATCAATCGAAGAATAACTCTTGCCAATCGCTGTTTTTTTGGGCTTATAAGGCAATTCAACAGTAAAGCCCTATCTCGAACAACTAAGGAGACTCTATATAAGACCTTGATCATCCCAGTCCTGCTTTACGGCGCTGAAACATGGACTTTATTAAAAGAGGATGAAGATATCCTTGGTCGCTTCGAGAGAAAAATTCTTCGTAAGATTTTCGGTCCCGTTTGTGTTGACGGGTTTTGGAGGAGAAGATTCAATCACGAACTATACGAGCTGTACAGCGACATCGACCTAGTCAAAAGACTGCGTATTGGACGTCTGAGATGGCTAGGACATGTAGAGCGAATGGACACCAACGCTCCGGCCCGCAGAGTCTTCGAATCTAACCCGGAGGGACGACGCAGTAGAGGAAATCATCGCCGTAGGTGGCGCGCACAAGTTCAAGGGGACCTCGACCAACTTGGAGTGCGCAACTGGAGGCAATTAGCTAAGGACCGAGCTAAATGGAGAGGCTTGTTGGTTGAGGCCCAGGTTCACCCCGAACTGTAGCGCCACCTAAGTAAGTAAGTAAAACTATGCATCTGGTTTCTGCTTTCTTCTGATTTCGGCACTCGCACCATCCAGGTTATCTTCCCCCATTTGTACCTAGCTTTAAGTCTTATTTTATAGATAATAAATTAATGGATTTCTTTATTCAACACACTCATGCGGATACACAACAGTGGCGACGAGGAGGAGAAACTTACATAAAGCTAAATATTACGACAAATTAACATGGACCAAGTTCAACTACAGACTCTTTTACAGGCAAATAAGGCGGCGATTGAAGGAAATACTACACAGCCACCACAAAGTGAAGCAATCCAGCTTGAAGGTTTCAATGAGGATAACGAGAGTTGGGACATATTCATCAAAAGGCTTGAAAATTTCTTTAGCTTGAAAAATTTAACCGGAACGGGTGACAGCGTAAATTCCAGCAAAAGGGATTGGCTGATTCATGCGATCCGTCCAAAAACTTTACAACTTCTTTGCAATCTAACAAGCCCAGATGATTCTAAAACTAAATCGTATAGCGATCTGGTTAAACTAGTTAAAGATCATCTACACCCAGCACAAAGCGTACTTGCAGAGCAAAACCGATTCTCGAAACGTATTCAGCATGAGGGGGAAAGCATAGCAAACTTTGTTGCAGATTTGAAGAAAATGTGCAAAAACTGCGATTTCAAATGTGCTTCTTGTAAAGCATCGACGGCCGATGCACACTTGAGGCAACAGTTCATAAGCGGTCTCCGAAACACACACTGGTTGGAGGAACTAATCCAGTTGACTGCGTAAATGCAACGTTGGCGATGGAATCCGCTCACAAAGATTCCAAGGACATACAAAACCTTCAAACTACTTTTTCCACAAATCACCAGAATCAGCTGTCAAATGCATGTCTACGAAACCCAAACCTACCAAGAACATCGTCAAAAGATCAACCGTTCCCCAGACATAGGCGCGACAAGCAGTGGGAAACCAAATCCAATTTTTGTTTTCGATGTGGTAGTAAGGATTATTTAGCAAATTCCTGCAAACATGCTCGGACGGTATGTTCGAAGTGCCGAAAAAGTGGTAATTTGGCTCGCGTTTGCATGAGCGGGTTGCGAAGTCCACAACTTGTGCAAAATCCAAATAGAAGCAAGACGCATAATCAGAACCAACTGCAACAAATATTATCACACACGGAGAAGGAAGGCAAAGGAGAATTTGAAAAAAACTACATAACTAACCTCAGTGAATGCGTTCTTCCGGAGGAGAGGAGTAAACCGAAGAAAATTATGCTAGAGTTATTTTTAGATGGATTCGTATTCACAAAGCAGCTGTTCCATTCCGAACGTATACTGGAGATGTTATTCATCCACTGGGATATACTACAATGCATGTGCAATATGGTAATATAGAATCAAGTGCAAATATATACATTATGCCGAGCAAAGTGGATGCAATTTTCGGGAGAGAGTGGCTCAAATTATTCCCAGTAAAATTACCTGAACTACATCAATTGCATGAAATGATTTTACCTCAGTCAAAAGCGAAAATACTGCATGATTTAAGAAGCCAATTCAGTAATGTTTTTAGATCTGGCGTGGGAAAAATTAATAACTATGAAGCCACACTTTTTTTTGGATGATAACGCCAAGCCAATATATGTTGCCGCTCGCAAGGTACCGTATGCACTAAGAGGTAAAGTGGAAAAGGAGATCGATCGCTTGGAAAAAGCAGATCCAGAAGACAATTTCGCTACAACAATGCTTGGGGGCAAGTTCTTTTCAACATTGGACTTGAGCGAAGCATATCTGCATATGCCAATGGATGAGAAAAGTGCGGAAATGGAAACTATTTCAACCATTCAAGGGGATTATAAGGTAAATCGACTCATGTTCGGCACAAAGGTGGCACCAACTATTTGGCAGAGGTATTTTTCGCACATGTTGAGTGATATCCCAGGAGTGTGTGTATTTTTCGACGGCATTAAGATACAAGGGTCAAACTTTGAAGAACACTTACTTCGCCTTAAAGCATGTCCCCGCCAAAACTAAATACGGGATTTAGCAGGATTTAGCTAAATCCACCTAAATCTTCACTAAATCCCGAGGATTTACCATACGATTTGACGTCTATAAATCCCGTCTAAATTCGAGATTTATAATAAATCTCACTTAAATCCCCACGCGACACAGATCAAACAATCCTTTTTTATGTTAGCAAATGCCATTTTGGTGTGTTGACAAAGAAGTCAGAATTGAAGTCTGTCGGAAAGTTTTAAACTTCAAATAAATAAAATATTGACCGATTTGGATTATTTTTTTGGTAAGTATTTTTAAATTTTTGTACATAATTCGTACATAATACAAATCATTTGCTTTGCTTGCAGACAATGGAACAAGCAAAACAGGTGAAAAGCCGCAAAGCATGGTGCAAGCGTCAATATAAATCCTAAATTCCGGTGGGGACACCTCACGTAAATCTAAACCTTTTTTTTCGCTAAATCTCGTATTTAGTTTTGGTGGGGACATGCTATTAAGGAAGTACTTCAGAGATTAGACAATGTGGGTCTACGCATCAAGCTTAGCAAATGCAAGTTTTTCGAAGACTCAATAACTTACTTAGGTCACGTCATTTCTGGAAGAGAACTTGAAAAGACTCAAAACAAAGTTAAGGCTATTACACAGGCTCCCACACCGCGAAATGTCACGGAAGTAAGAAGCTGGTAGGGGTTAGTAAACTACTATGGAAGGTTTTTGCAAAATCTGTCTTCGAAACTGCACCCGCTATACAAATTGCTGCAGAAGGATGTGGTTTTCAACTGGAACAAGGGATGTGAAAAGGCGTTCAATTTCATCAAAAAGGAAATCACTTCAGATGTCGTACTCTGTGCTTATGATCCAAAATTACCGATGTCATTGGCTACTGACGCGAGTCCCTATGGACTTGGAGCTGTTTTGTCACATAAATTTCCAGGTGGTCAAAATCGTCCCATTGCTTACGCGTCACGATCTCTATCTGTTTCAGAAAGGAACTACAGCCAGATTGACAAGGAAGCAACGGCTATTTTCTGGGCATTAAAACGCTTCTTCCGATATTGCTATGGCCGTAAGTTCACATTAATTACAGATCATAAACCTCTTGTTGCTTTTTTCAGCCCAGGTAAGACCTTACCCAGTATGGTGGCTACTCGCATGCTACATTATGCCCAGTTCTTACAAGGGTTTAATTACGTTGTGTATCGAGCGACTGATAGCCATGGGAATGCAGATGCGCTATCCCGCTTACCCGCTACACCGGCGGAGAATGAAGATGATGACGTCCCACACTATCAAATGCAGCAAATCAACACTGTTCCTGTTACCGAGAGACAAATTGCCAGGGAAACTAGTAAGGATCCAACACTAAGGAATGTGTACAACTGTTTGTATTTAGGGAAAAAGCTGACCGAGTCGGGATACGAAGGTAAAGATGAACAACTCTCCCTCTCAAATGGTGGCCGAACATTGACAAGGAAATTGAGAATTAAGCACGCGAATGTTATGCATGCAGAAGTGTAATGAAGCAGTCATAGAAGAAAGTACAGCATCCATGGGAATACCCATCTGCTCCGTGGCAGAGAATTCATATAGACTTTGCAGGTCCGTTCATGAATAAATATTTGCCAATAGTTGGTGACGCTCATTTGAAGTGGCCAGAGATTATACCGATGAATGGCATGGCAGCAGGAAAGACAATTGAGGTCTTGCGCGAAATATCTAGCCGCTACGGGTTACCTTCCATGTTGGTCAGCGATAATGGGCCTACGTTTACGTCGGCGGAATTTAAGGAGTTTATCAGAAGGAATGGAATTCAACACAAGTTCACCGCTCCATATCATCCAGCTACCAATGGCCAGGCTGAACGTTTTGTGCAGAATATGAAGGTCGCACTCCGAAAGATGATGAACGATCCTGGCAGTCTAAACCTCAAACTTACTAACTACCTTATGCGATACAGGAAAACTCAAAATTCTACAACGGGAGTGCCGCCTTGCACATTGTTCCTGCAACGGGATATTCGCATCGTTCTGGACTTAGTTCCGTCCAACTTCAAAGATGACGTCCAAGAAAAGCTGAGGGCAGCATGCCCAAGTGGGACGCAGTACCATCCTGGTGATACAGTTCCAGTGAGGAATTATACCAACAAGGGCAAGAAATGGGAGTTTGGCACAATAGTTCGAAGGGATGGATTTCTTCATTATTATATCAATGTACACGTGAAACTCTGGCGAAGACATACTAATCATATTTTGAAGTGCAGTGTAAATCCAGCCGAATTGATCAGGGATTCCGATCTAGAGACGATTCCAGAATTTCCTCCGGCACAACCCACTGTCCATGTGTCGAAGTCTACGGATACTCCACCCTCATCGAAGAAGCTCCATTTCCCAAAACCAATACAAGATACCGTCCCAGCTCCAGCTCCAATGCACGAACAAGAAGGTAGTGTCAACAAGAATACCAGTGAGAAACCAGAACAAGGAAGCTGTTTCGACCAAAACACCAATGAGACATCAGCATTGCGGAGGAGCTCTCGCCTGAAAAAAACAGTGGAGAGCTATACTCCAAATCAGTGGGGAGGACTGTTATGTATTTGCCTGAACGGAAGAATTTAAGAACAGCAGCGCACCTACTGGAGAATTCTGACTGACGACGACGTACCAATTTCCTACCGGTTGTCAAAACTATGCATGTGGTTTCTGCCTTCTTCTGATTTCGGCACTCGCACCATCCATGTTATCTTCCCCCATTTGTACTTAGCTTTAAGTCTTATTTTATAGATAATAAATTATTGGATTCATAATTGGAGGTCTGCTTTCTTTATTCAACACACTCATGCGGATACACAACAGTGTTGGTAGCCAAATTTCTGAAAATGACATACACTCTTGCTGTATTAAAAAACTTAACCCTTTGTAGCTCCGTGTGACATTACTGTCACAAACCAAAAAAGTGTTTGCCAAAGTTAGCAGCGAATTTTACACTTAGAACTCAATGTGATACATCTGTCCCTTACTAACGCATCACCATAAATAACTTGCTTCCCAATAATAATATTTATTTTTTTATGAAATACGTATTTTTTTCAATTGCTAATTGTAGTATTTTTTTATTTTTGATAACTTGAGCTACAAAGGGTTAAAATTGGGAAAAACTAAGGAGCGAGTAGTTCAAGTTCAAATAAAAATTCAATTCCTCTTACCAATATTCTTGTTGTTAAACTCGTTGACGAACGATGGAAAAAATTATGAAGGAGGTCTGTGCAAAAAAAAAAAAGAGAACAACAAAACTCTTCAGTGATCATCATGATGGTGCACAGAACTTCATCAACGATAGCTTGACATCTTACGCACGGCAAGTCTATAATAGAGCTAGGCATACAAAGCTGTCCAAGAACTACAAGTATTTATGGATTAGAAACGGAATAACAGTTTTGCGTAAGATAGAAGGGGATGGAGCAAAAAAAAGTCAGGTGCCTTGGGGACCTGGTAAATTTATAATTTAAGTTGTCTTATTTTAAATGAATTCCAACCTTCCTTTAAACGCAAAAATGTACAAAATCTTATTCAAGATGTGCCTATTTTAGTAGTTCATCAAAATATTAGAAGCATGAGAAAAAATTTTAATTCATTTTTGGCTCATGTTGATAGTTTCAGAATTTTAGCCGATTTTTATTTTCTAAGCGAAATCTGGCTGTACGACAATGAATTATCCATCTGTAAAATGCCTGCTTTTTTGTATGGTAGCTGTTAAAATATAGCGTAAGTGGTGTGCTAGTATTTATTAAAGAAACATATCATTGCGATGAAGTTAAATCTTTTAATTTGAGTAGCGCTGACATATTAAAAATCACTTGCAAAGTTAATAACGAACATTTTACTTTTATATGTATTTACCGACTGCATGAATGTAGCAAGAGTGTTTTTATAGACCAATTGGCGGGTATCTTAAGAACTATCAAATCGAAGAATTTGGTGGTTCTAGGAGACCTTAACATTGATATATTGAAAGTTAACAGTGATTGTGATAATTGTTTGCTTCTTATGTCATCACATAAATTAGAATCCCTTGTGAATGAACCTGCCTGTATTACTGATGAAGCTCAATTGTCCTTAGATCACATTTTTGCAAGGCTGCAACCTGCGAAGTAAGCAATCATCAAATTACTGATCACTGTATGGTAAAGCTGACCTTAGAGCATCAAACTTTTTGTAAAGTCCGTAATTATATGCCTTCTTTTATAAAGCAGAAAATAAACTACACAAAACTGATAGACAGTTTAAGAATAAAGTCTTGGGATCAGGTGTATTTTGAAAATAATATTTCGTCGGCTTACGATTCCTTTTTAAATATACTTTTAGGCCATATCACAAAGGCTTCCTATGTTGAGAGGCCGAAGTCTGCTAAGGAAGAAAAGAAAAGTTTTTTTTTTTGCCGAGAGTAGGTGAAAAATCTTCTAAAGACACCATAAGGCCCGACCGAGCGTGCTTATGGTAGTGTGAGATTTTTACTCACTAAAAAAACACCTCTCTTCAAAAGTAATACTACAACTAAGCCGACGCTTATCCAGCAGTTTTATTTTCGCTTACGATACACGTGATTTTTGGGAAAAAAAATTGTTCGTACGAAGTTAAAAGAAATTTAGAACTTTATGCAAGTTAAATTCCAATGATAGTTCCTGCCTTTTTCGCGACCGGCATATACTATGACGCGAGGTCAAAAGGTTTTATCCTTTGCAGACGACAAATTGAATTATTCGCGTCAAGTAGTTGAATGACGGTACGGTTACAATGGCCGTGAACACGATCTTTGTGTTTACGCGCAAATTTTGTTATCTCTTCGACGACGCTGGGAATTCCCAGATCTCGATGAATATCTTCGTTACGTACATACCACGGTGCGTTGACGATCGTTCTAAGAACTTTATTTTCAAAAGTTTGTATGATGTTTCTATTGCTTTTCTTGGTACAACCCCATAGTTGTATACCATACGTCCAGACAGGCTTTAGCACTTGCTTATAGATAAGCAGGTTGTTATGTAGGCTCAACTTCGAATGTTTTCCGAGTAGCCAGTACATTTGTCGGCATTTGTTTTCTAGCTCGTCGCGTTTCTTTTTTACGTGTGATTTCCATTTAAGCTTAACATCTAGAGTCATTCCTAGATATGTTGCTTCGTTCACGTACGGTATTTGAGCCGAGTTAAGATATAGAGGCAATCTATCCATCTTTTTTCTACGTAAAGTTTACGTGAGTAGATTTGCTTTCATTCAGCACAATACGCCAAGAATTCGTCCAAGCGTGGACGTTATTAATAGCATGTTGCAGCTTTCCAGTTGCTGCTTCAATAGTTTCGCCCGTGGTCAATATCGCCGTATCGTCCGCAAACGTGGCGACGACGCAGTTTCTTTCCTGCGGGATATCACGCGTGTAGAGTACATAAAGAAGCGGGCCAAGGACACTTCCTTGTGGAACTCCGGCCGCAATCTCCTTGAAGTCAGAGTAATCATTTCCGTGCTTAACACGAAAGAGTCTCTCGGTGAGATACGATAGTAGGATTAGAAAGAGTTGCCGTGGCAGTAGTCGTTGCAATTTATACTCCAAGCCTTCGTGCCAAACCTTATCGAAGGCTTGTGAGACGTCAAGAAATACACCACAACAAATCTTTTTTTCTTCCATAGCTTTCTTAATCACGTCAGTTATTTTGTGGACTTGGTCAATTGTAGAATGTTTAATTCTAAATCCAAACTGATGATCAGGAATGAGACGTCTTTCGTCGATTACGGGCTGTAGACGTTTGGAAAGAAGTTTTTCAAATATTTTTGAGATAACCGGGAATAGGGAAATAGGCCGATATGATTTCTTCTCATTTAGCGGTTTGCCTGGTTTCGGGACCATTATAATCTCGCCGACTTTCCATTGCCTCGGAACATAAAGCAATCTAAACGAAGCGTTGATCAAATAGAGCAGTTTGATAATAGCTTTATTCGGCAATTCCTTGACCACCTGCGCCATTATCAAGTCGTAACCCGGAGCTTTTTTTGTCTTTAAATTTTTAATCACTTCCTTCAGTTCAATCAATGCAACTTTTTTTACTTTAAAGTTGTCAGATGTCGTGACTGAGGAGTCGGGCCGTCGAACGGCTTAAACGTTTCTTCTAAGTGCAAGGCAAAAAGTTCTGCCTTTTCTTTGTCGCTCTTGGCCCAGTTTCCATCGATTTTCCGAATTGGTGGTGCTTGCATTTGAGGTTTCCGGATGCCTTTTAGCGCTTTCCAAAGCGAATAATTTGATTCTCTTTCACCGGAGAGATTTCCAAGGTAGGTCGCTATCTTTTTGCTTTTAAATTTGCGAATACTATCTCTAAGGCGATTGCATAGTCGGTTAAGGACCGTTTTATGCTGCGGTGCACGAGTGATTTGCCACTTCTTTCGTGCTTTTCGTTTCTCCCTCACCAGTTCAGTGATTTCTCTGGGATACTTTTCGTTGCGGTTGATCTTATAGCTTCTAGAAGGAGTATTTCTCCATGCCGCTCTTTGAATTGCTTCCACGAAACGATCAATTTCGTCCTCTAGTTCACAAGGTGTTCTAAGTGATACATTTAAGGCGATATTTGTTTCGCAATCATTTCTAAAGCCCTCTCAGTTTGTTCTATTGCTAGTGAGTCTTGGAGGTCCTTTTTTCTTGATCAGCGCTTCTCCAAGTAATAAAACTACCGGCGAGTGGTCAGAAGAGAGATCAAAACATTCTTTGACTGTAATAAACTTCTCGTAAATGCCTTTTGTAACAAAAAAATCGATAAGATCGGGAATTTTTTGTGAGTCAGTTGGCCAATAGGTCGGTTTTCCTGTCGAATAAAAACAACAACCGAATTCATATGCCACTTCGTAGAGAATTTTTCCTTTAGAAGATGTACATCTTGAACCCCAGAAGGTGTGCTTCGCGTTGAAATCTCCACCAATAAGAAAATTTGAACCAAGGTCATTGAAGACACGAAAGTAGTCATCCTTTTCTAGTAAGCATCGCGGCGGACAGTAAACAGATGCTATATTGTAGCTCAGGTGTTTATTTTTAACCCTTACCGCGCACAACTGCAGTTTTTCCAGCTCTATGCTTCTATCGGCCGAATGTTCGATGTTAGTTTTAATGAATAAGGACGAACTGCCCCGCGCTCTATCAGAGGGATGATAGGCGTGATAACCAGCGTAGCCTCTTATCTTTATTTGCGACTCCCTTGTTGGATGGGTTTCGGAGATTAAACATATGTCGATATTTTCTCTTATTAGAAACATTTCTAATTCGTTAGATTTTTGAAAGACTCCATTTGCATTCCATGTTACTATTTTAAGCAAAGCGTCCATATTTACTTAGATTTAGATATAAGGTTAGCCATACAAAAGCTTTCGACGTTACTAAGACGTTCGAGAATTCGTTTGTTAACTTCACATTGTTCCTCGAACTTAGCGTAGATGCAGTTCAGAATTTCATTCAACGGATCAGAGGGTGGGCCGTCGTTTCGTTTGGTTGCTTTGACTGCAGCCTGAGAATACGTCAGGCGTACGGGGTTCGCTGGCTTATCCGAGGTTATTTTTCGTTCAGCCTTTTTAGTGGACGACTTTGACGTACGTTTAATTGGCTCAGAAGGCTGGTTGACTGTTGTAAGAGTCTGCCCTGCTGATTCACGCGTCCTTTCAGTCGGCTTAGTAGTTTGAACAATTAGTTTACGAGCCCGCTCAGAAAAGAAAAGTAAAAACAAGTCAAAATAACTTTTTCTCTGCAAAATTTCAAAATTGTAAGGGGAATATAAAACAAGAGTGTAAAGTTGTTAATACAATTCTCAACAAGGAGTCGAATAAAGAAAATACGAGTATCTTTGAAATTGTAGTCGACGAATCTTTAATTTGTAGCCCAATAGAAATTGCTAATAACTTTAATAGATACTTCGCATCTATAGACATGAAATCAAAAGCAACCACCCCCTCCCCAGAGTAATTGCAGTTGTCTTCTTTGTTCGGATATAGATGCAGATGAATTTCAAAGTAATAACTTTGTTTTTCAACACTTTATCTTGTTTGAAATATACAAATATATAATGAAACTCGATAACAAGTGCTCTGGCACTTCCGATAGTATCACAAACTGTCTTTTGAAACATGTTGCCTTCTACGTGGCTAATGTGTTAAGCTTTTTATTTAATAAAAGTGTTAGCAGTGGTTTTTCTCCATCTTTATTGAAGGCTGCTGAAGTTCTTCCACTTTTCAAAAAAGGTAATCGAAGGCTAATGAACCAGTATCGGCCTATTTCCCTACTACCGACGTTCTCTAAGCTTTTTGAAAAATGCGTGAAGGATCGTATATTATCCTTTTTGAATAAATTCAATTTTTTTAGTAACAAATAGTTTGGTTTTCGTAAGGGAAAATCCACTGAGGATGTCATTCTAAAGTTATCCAGGGATAGCTCAGTGGTAGAGCGTTGGTGGCTAAAACCATAACTATCGCAGGTTCGTCTCATGTCTCTGTAAAAATGTTTTCTTCTTTGATCAATTCTCCAAAAAATAAACATTCTTTACATTGATATTTCATCAGTGAGGGTGATTGGTACGGCTGATTTGTTGATTGATAATTAATTGGAAAATACAAATTAATAAAAAAAATCATCAAAAAAATGCATGTGCCAAAGCGCGATTCGAACCTCGATCACCGAGGGAAGAACGGTGAACACAGCACCTTAGCCATCCCGGCAATGGTAGCGCTCCGCTAGGCGATGTCAAAGCCCTACCAGTCCTTTGCGGAAAATGCAATAATAACGTTCAGCTCATTCTGAAGTTATGCAGTAAAATAAATGAAGGTTTTGATAATAGAAAAAAATGTATGAATTTATTTATTGACATGACAAATGCTTCTGAAATGGTCAATCATTCAATTCTCTTAGACAAACTCCACAAAGCTGGTTTGAGAGATGCAACCTATAATTGGATCAAGTCCTATCTAACGGGAAGACTTCAGAGGGTAAAACTCCATGGAGTGTTTAGCGAGGAGCTTGAAATAAGTATCGGTGTACCACAAGGTTCTGTTTTAGGTTCCATTCTTTTCTTTTTTTATATTAACTCCATTTGCAAACAAAGGTTTAACAGCAAAATTACTGCTTTACGTTCATAACTAACTCCCTGTTCGAATCGGTTGTAAAGCTTGAAGAGGACTTGTAGTTGTTAAGACAATGGTTTACAAAACACGAGCTTATTATAAGCGAAAAAACAAAGCTCATGATTTGTAATCTAACACACAATGAACATGTTGATTGCAACACAGTTTTTCACTCCGCTGAATGTGCAAAAATGTATTTATCCAATCATATTTGTGGAAAAAATAACTATTGCAGTCAGATTTTATGCAGTAAATATTGTTTTAAAATTTAATCTGTAGACCAGTTTAAATACCTTAGGGTCTTAATTGATAGACATCTTAATTAGAGATACAAAAATACAAATATTTGGCGCAACAGCTCTTTAAAGTTCCAGGGCCTAGCTTCTCGCAACCACTCATGTTGTGTGCGTTACAATATATTTTTTCACACGAATGAAAGGGACCTACAGTTTAATGCCGAGTCCGAACGGCGATTTGAGAAGCTTTTTCGTGACAACAATACTCTCGGATGTTTGTCAGACGCTCGCGAGAGGTGGGACTGTGAAAAACTTTTTGGTGTTTTCTGGGATTCGAACTTGGAACCTCATGCGTAGTGATCCGACACACTAACCACTTACGCCACGGTGCCTACAATTGGAGATACACACAACTGAATTAAAAAAGTACATGATAGCTACAACTCGCCAAATGTATAATCTTAGGCCGTATTGCTCAAGTAAGTTACTTACAATGATTTACTATGGGCTTGTAAATTCAAAGATTCAATATGGTATAGCAAGTTGGGGAGGGACGTACTTTAATATACTTGAGCCTCTCATGATAACTCAAAACCATATTTTCCGTATCATAGCTAGAAAAAATAGATTATCAAGAAGTTGGCCTTTGTTTTATAACCTTCGCATTCTTCCGTTAAAACATCTTTACTTAAGATGCTGAATTTATTCTTTTTGCGAACTGGATACAGCACTATTCCCCGTTGCTCAAATTCATATAGTTTAAGGATAAATTCAATGATGTTGCTAAACGTACTGGTTGCAAATACAACACATTTCACAAACGTTTTACAGTCTCAGCACCTAAGCCTTACAACAAGTTGCCATATGAAGTAAGAATTTTAAAAGAAAAGAATTTATATTTAAAAAATGTTAAGAAGTGGCTTTTTACGATGGATAACTCAACTGTGAAAAATCTATTAGTAAAATAAAAATTAAACTATTAGCTAGCAAATTCTTACTAATACCCCACAACCTTAAACTTATTTATGAATTAATTAAACAAACGGTTCATTCACCTCTAGTCACACTTAGCGACTAAAGAATGATACCTATTATTTCTACATAACTTGCAATTTTTTGTTTTTACGAATCTGTCTCTCTATTCAATTCCAAAGATTAAGCAATTTTGCGAATATATATGAATATGTTTTATTTTAAATAAATGTAACATAAGTGTATTATATAAATTCTTGGAGCCTAATTTTGAAGATGAAGAAAAAACTTTATCAGAAATGCTTTTAGAATCGAGAAAAAAAAGTTATTTTCTTTCCTTTTTCTTTGGTTAAATACCGAATGTTAAAATAAGAAATTGTAAGAAATTATGAAAGAAATATCGTATGTTAAACTTTTGATATTGCCCTAATAGACTATGGGAGTTTATTAAACAACCGATGAGATAAAACAGAAAAAGAATTACGAAATGCAGTGGTACGGAAATTGGGTACAGATAACATGTTTGAAAAGTTTCCACGTAAATTATAATTTTAAATTAAATGAAAATTGTGATTACTAGACTTTATAACGAACGTTTTGAACACCTTAAAATAATTCAAATGACGAACAGGAAGAATTTTCAGGTCACAGAACTAAGGATAACTGGGCTGTCTACCAGGTTTACGACAAATTTTACTTAAAACATATTTTTGAAAAATCAGCAGTGGTTGTATTTTATTTTGATACAGACCTCCCCAACAAGCAATTCCATATTGTAGCTTAGAATGAAAAATCCCATAATAGATCATCTTTAAAAGCTTAGTTGAGCATACATTACGCAGATAATAGAAATGTCTGAGTGTGCATCGGAAATACTTTCTCAATGTATCTGCGTGAGTCGAAAAAATAATTCTAGAATCTAAGGTGAACCCCAAGTACTTAAAGTCATCTACTCTCTCTATTAGAAAACATTTATCACTACAGTTAAGACTACTACAAAAAGTGGGAGAGGGAAAACCAGGCGTACAATTGCAATTAGACAGTTCGCGAAGCAGATAAGTTAAAGAACATAGTTTTGCAACTTATAACTTAATTATGTTCAGCGAACCAGATTTAGATCCCAATTAATATCATAAACCAGGTCCAAAGGGCTATTCAAACCATAAGAGCAACCTATATCATCCGCAAAAGCAGTAGGTGAACCTTTAAAGTTAAGAGCAAACAGTGAATTGATGTAGACTAAAAACAGAATTGGACCCAAAACAGAGCCTTGTTGTACACCCAGATTAAAGAACTTAATTTCGCTCCTTATTTCGTCTACCTTCACTCTTTGCGACCTATTTCCAAGATACGACCTGAACCAATTGAGCACAATACCACGGAATCCTGCCTTTTCCAGTTTTCTAAACAAACAATTGTGGTTCAATTGAAATTCGAAAGCTTTTGTGATGTCAATAAATAAACTAGCCGCACATTTTTTCTCATCAAGGTGAGAGATTATTTGAGAACAAAACCGTAGGAGTGAGACGGAGTCTTCCGTCGATTTTCCTTTTCAAAATCCAAATTGAACTAAATTAAAAAACTTAGTTTTATTTAAAAAGCTCACTACCCTATTTTTCATAAGTTTTTCAAAAACCTTACTAAAAACTGTGAGAAGCGATGGGCCAATTTCAGCAGCAGAACCTTTTTTAACCAATGGAATGACATCAGCACATTTAAAGCTATCGGCAAACATGCAACGATTATAAGTATCTGCCAGGACATCGACTATGAAACATCCAATTTGTTTAAGCGAAAAGTTCGAAATACCATCAGCTCCACATGAATTCGATTTATTTAGACTACCAATAGCTTTTAAAACTTCAAGGGAAGTTATGGGCTGAAAAACAAAACTGGTACTTTGCACCGGTTCAGCACATTCACACATAGATGGACAGAGAGAGCAAATTGCATAGACTGAACGAGTTTGTAAACTGCTATCTGCATTAACAAAATAGCAATTAAATGCATCGTCAATAGCAATTTTATCAGACACCTCGCAGTCATCAATACGTAAAACAGTAGGTCTGTTAGAACGAGTGGATTTATTTAGTATACTGTTTACTATTTGCCATTCACTTTTTAAATTTCCCTTTGCAGAGTTGAATTGTACGGTAATAGGTATCGCGGCAAATCGGAATCTCCTTTTTAGGTTCGATACAGAATTTCTTATACCTTCTTCTGAAACTTAAATTACCAGGATACTCGTAATTTTAGCACTTCATTCTGAATTTATTTTTACCTATAACATTGTTTAACAGCAATCTGGATATCCAGGATTTTAGTCTCTTTACTATGTAACTTTTTGGAGGGCAGAAATGAGGAACAACTTAAGATGTGTTTCTGAAGAGTATCAATAAAGATTGTATAGGCCGAAGATGCATCACTACAAGCATATACGTTTTCCCAAAACTTATAAAATAGATTGCTTTTAAGCTTACTAAAATTAATTTCATTCTTCTATAAGAGGAATTTTTAATTTTACAACCTTTATTCTCTGAGATGTTTAATAGGAGTCCCGTCATGGTGTGATCAGTAATTCTGAAATCGAAGACACATTTCTCGCACTTACTGAATACAACTTTTTTGAAACGTCCATAAATATGATCTAGGCAGCTACCCGAAACAGTCCTAGTGGGCTCATTGATAAAGCATGCTAGACCATGCGATGCTTGCAATGCCAAGTAGCTAGAAACGGTTTAACTACCAACCAAACTGTTAATATTAAAATCTCCTACAATTGTTAAGTTTTCGATTTTTCCCTTTCTAGGAGTTCAGAAAACTCTTCTCTTCAGCATCTTCTTCGGTAATATTTAGTACACAAGTATAGTGAAAAAAAAACTTCCAATCACTAAACAAAATTTTTGTTATGCAAGTGGGATCAATTTTCTGTGAACATGCCGAACAATTCATCTTGTAAAGGTTTAAGTTTAAGTTTCTATATAAGGCGCACCCCACGATAATCAAAAAACAACACTTAATGATTACCTTGCGCGAGCTGTGTCGACGTATTCGGATCACAGGTCGGTAAGGAATTTCTAATGTTGGTCAGGACCTTGGAATAGAGATGGTGGCGGACGAGCCTTTAATCGGCCAACGGCCTTTAATCACACTCCCATAGTGGACTACTGGCACCGGTGTACCCGAACCCCTGGTCCTAGGGGTATAACTAAAGGAACTGGCCCTCTAGGTTGGGGGTTGTGCCGTCAGGGTAACTTCCCTACCACGTAAAAAACGAATGGTTCCGAAACAACCAAAAGCCTCCGATAAGGACAACTCAACTGATGACGTTGACATGGCGATCATGGCGGTCCAATGATCATGTAACGATCAACCAAGTTGATTATATTGCCATCGACGCAAGACATGCCTCCAGTATTCTGGATGTCCGGGCCTTCCTAGCGGAAATACAGGAAAAGATGCACTATTTATGAAACACTATACGAACACTTTTCAAAACAGGACAACTGTTAAAAACAAAGCAAAATGCAAAACGATAAACAAAGTAATCTCAGATGGAAACTACATCACAGATAAATCACCGAAATGAGATATTACAAAAAACTATTTCAAATACAGAACATATAATACATGAACATTTTTAATTGACAACACGCATACCTATTCTTTGAATCCAATGTACAATACAATCGATTTTCCTTTTTTTAATTTAATTTTTGTATTTCTGTTTCCGTCTATGAGTATTACGATTAGGTAGCTCCTCGTTTGGTTCTAAACTTTATAAACTTTTGTGCAGGTTGCTTTTTAAATATCTATTTCCAATGTATAAGTAAACTATTAACAGTCTGCGGTTTCTCTTCTACAATTTTTTTTTTATTAATCGAAACGATTTGATAATTGTGAAATGATAGTTCGGCGGATGCGTCTGCGTATTTTGTCCTTGTAATGGGTGCGTTCATAGTTTGGAGTGTCGAAAATGTGTAATTAGAACAAAAATAAAATAGTATGACAATATTTATGAAAAAAGGGAATTTTTAATGATAAGAAGAAGTGGCTGTTAGCGAATATCTTGTTCAGAAAATAATCTTTTAACACTATAGCCGCCGAATGTTGACATTCCCGTAAGCCGCCGCGCCGGCGAGACAAATATTGACACACTTTAATTATTGCGAAGATGATCCAGTAAAATAATTTTTAATATTTTCATTAATGAATTTAAATCATATTCTATATTGTTTGAGTAACAAAAAAACATCACAATATTATTTAAATTTTACATTAAATACTTTCAAAATGATTTCCATGCTATCATATAACAAATGCAACCGAAGGTTCTCCGCCTGGAATTCTGTACGCATTCCATTAATTACTTTTTAATTACATATTTCCATTTTCTGGATTGTTCATTTCTTCAGCGAATTCATCTGACTTGATAGCGTCGCCGTATTCAAAAGTATTGGAAATGAAATTAATGTTAAGCTTTATTGTTAAGCTGTATTAGTAAAGTATTTGAAAAGGTCATTAAGGAACACATGCTCAAAATCACCTGTGATATATATATATATCCACACGAACAATTTGGTTTTAGGCGCTGCTATAACACCTCGCACGAAGTACTTAGGATCTTAGTTACTTACTTAGATGGCGCTACAGTTCAGGTTGAACCTGGGCCTCAACCAACAAGCCTATCCATTTACATCGGTCTTTAGCTAATTGCACTCCAACTTGGTCAATGTCCTCTTGAACTTGTGCGCGCAAAGACTCTGCGGGCCGGAGCGTTGGTGTCCATTCGCCCTACATGTCCTAGCCATCGCAGACGTCCAATACGCAGTTTTTTGACTAGGTCGATGTCGCCGTACAGCTCGTAGAGTTGGTTATTGAATCTTCTCCTCCAAAACCCGTCAACGTAAACGGGACCGAATATCTTACGAAAATTTTTTCTCTCGAAGCGACCAAGGAAATCTTCATACGCTTTTAATAAAGACCATGTTTCAGCGCCGTAAAGCAGAACTGGGATGATCAGAGTCTAATATAGAGTCTCCTTAGTTGTTCGAGACAGGGCCTTACTGTTGAATTGTCTTATGAGCCCAAAAAACCGGGATTGGCAAGAGTTGTTCTTCGATTTATTTCTGCGCTGATCTTGTTTGTAGAATTTATAGCAGAGCCAAGGTAGACAAAGTCCCTTACTACCTCGAAGTTATAGCTACCCACTGTAACGTTCTGTCCAATTCGTCGGTGTTGGCTTTCACTTCTTGTTGACAGCATAAACTTGGTTTTGCCTTCGTTCATCGCCAAACCCATTTTGGCCGCTTCTGCTTCAAAGCTTGCAAACGCACTGGTGACAGCCCGATTAGTCGGCGTATGCAAGCAGATGTACAGATTTGTGATAGATTGTGCCTCCGGTGTTGGCTTGTGAGTTCCGCACAATCCGTTCAAGTACAATATTAAAGAAGTCACATGACAGCGCGTCACCTTCTCTAAAACCTTATTTGACATCAAAGGTCTCGGTGAGGTCATTACCAACCTTGATGGAGCATCGAGCGCTCTCCATCGTCATCCTGCACAGACGAACAAGTTTGGCAGGGATGTCAGAACTAGACATGGCTCTATAAAGCTCTTCTCTATAGGTGCTGTTATAGGCGGCCTTGAAATCGATAAAGAGATGGTGAGTATCGATTTGAACTTCTTGGGTTTTCTCCAGGATCTGTCGAAGTGTGAAGATTTGATCGATGGTGGACTTTCCTGGCCTGAAACCGCACTGATAGGGTCCATTGAGGCTGTTGATAAAAGGTTTCAGGCGTTCACACAATATCGCAAAAAGATCTTTTATGCGATGTTGAGGAGACTGATGCCTCTATATTTGGCGCAGTTGAGGGGGTCTCCTTTCCTGTGGATCGGGCAAACGATGCTGAGATTCCATTCATCAGGCAAACACTCGTCTGACCAAATCTAAGAGATGAATTGGTGTATGCATTCTACCAATTCATCATCAGCTGCCTTGAAAAGTTCGGCCGGTAAGCCGTCAGGTCCAGCAGCCTTGTTGGATTTGAGCTTGGATGTTGTTATCCTCACTTCGTTTTGGTCAAGTGGACGGAAATTTTGACTATCATCGCCTATGTTGAATAGTTCAACTTACCTAATATCTGCAATAACATTAAAGCCAGAAGGGAGTTAGGAAAATCCAAGCGAATGCTATCGCTAGATATAGAAAAAGCTTTTGACGCGGTTTGGCACAATGGCCTTCTGCACAAACTAGTTAATTATAATTTTCCACCATATCTATGTAAAATAATTCCAAGTTTCTTCTCAAACCGTTGTTTCAGTGTCTACGTTAGTAATACCGCGTCCGATTTACATACTTTTCGAGTGAGACGTTTGAGCATTAGTCCTCTTTTTTCTTCTCTCTGCGGAAAAGTTGATAATTTTCGTATTTAATCTTTCGCTTCAAAGCTAAGTTTTATCGCGTTTTATCCAGACACAAACTCTCTCCTGACCTCTCATTTTTGTTGAGTGGGTTTTCGCCTTTTGTGAATAATACACATAAATAAAATAAACAATCAGTATATGTACTTAATTTTCTTTTTCTCTCGAGTGGATAGTGGTGGGTGCACTGTCTCTCTCTGTTCTACATACAGCCGCTAACGCTTCGAGGCTTTATCGCCCGTTTTAATTTTCTGAAGGACTGAGCGCTATAAAAACACTCTATATCCCTCTAACGTACGGAAAGTGAACTGTATGCTCACCACCTTATCAATATTCTATTTCTCCTGCACGTGTGAGTACATTTTACTACATGTTCTGCCAGCCGTAGCAAGTGGAGACTTTCACCAATATTTGCTTTCTTTCTATAATCCAATAACCTGTCAATTGAGTGATTGAATCAATAACTTCTCTCCCATTTGGACAGCCTGCAGTTGATACATCAACCTATTGATTATTTTGATCACATATTCAACACACCTATTGATTGATTATTATAGTCGTCTTGGAGAATGGATAACTACGAGTGTTTAATTTGCAAAAAGAACACCAACGACGTGAATCTTTCTTGTGCAGTATGCCTTGATTCATTTCATGCAAAATGCATCGGAATTAAAGGGAAATATGCTGATAAACTTATTGCAACTCCTGGCCTATGCTATTATTGAGAGAAACATCGTAAAATATCAACTGATGCCCTTCACTGGAAGATCATCAAACTTCAAAAAACTTACTTCAAAGCTTACTTGTAGTTTTCTCAGAATTGCGAGAATTGTTGGACTTTGATTCTTCTGACATTCAAAAAATGTCTGAGGGCTTTACTAATATCGATCGAATACTTCGACATCAAATACCCGACGAATCCGATGAACAACAACTAATTCAACAATCACAACAGCGTGTTAACGTTCATCAGCCTCAGCAAATTCAGCAGAAGCTAAACATAAAAAGTACACATCAAGTGCAACAGCTTCAACAACAAAATGAACAAGAACAGAACCTACAAACCATAAACAAGCACGACCTCAACAATATCAGAAACTGCAACACCAGAAATCGCAACAGCCAAGACACTAGAAACAACAACATAATCGACAAAAGCCACCCCAACAAAATATTCAAAGAGTATTACGTTCCTCCTCCTCTCCGATTGCTACCTCTTCTTCTCCTGCACCATCTTTTGCTTACACTGTTCTAAGCCCGTCGGATGGCAAAGATGCTGATAATACTATTGAAGGCCAAACCTTGCCCCATATTAATGATCCAGCTGACAATTGTACTCTCAGGGTTGTACCTCCTCCGTTTGCAGTGTTTTTATCACCTCTGGAGTATGTCACTAAGCCATATGATATCATCAATTATATTGCAAATAAGGTCATCAAGACTGATAGCATCAGATGTCTAAGCTTAACTGCGGATAACCTTCCAGGACGTATGTCTGCATCTTTTAAATTACTTGCTCCTTTATCAACTGGGAAAATACTTGTGAATCCATATTTTTGGCCAAGTGATATGATAGTAAAAGAGTTTACAAACAGGGCTAGCCAAAGAAACTCTTCATCAAAAAACTTAAAGAGGTTGCCCTCTTCTACCAAAACGTAAGAGGGCTAAAGACAAAATGCATACGATTTTTATAAGCATGTGTACCTGTTCATCCGATATAATTGTTCTTACTGAGACTGGACTAGATGATAGCTTTAATAACAACGTGATTTGTCCTCCTATTTTCTCCGTGTATCGTCGTGATAGATCACCAGATAACAGTGTTTACCAGCGATTGGGCGGTGTTCTTATTGCCATAAAAAAACGACTATAAGACGGTGTAAGTTGAGCTTAGTGGTTATTCTGAGATTGAAATCTGCTGTAGCAAGGTTTACATAACATCCTCTGCTGCAGTATACATCCTTCGTCTCAGTTATCTACAGTGAATAGATACTAAGACGCTATTCGTTTCGTTGAAGGCCTTTTGTCGTCTTCAGATAAAATATACATCTTGGGCGACTACCTAAAATTAACTGGGCTTCAGGAGATGCAGACTTTACCTTTCTGAACCCCGTCACCACTTCATCCAAATCATCTGCTGAATTTGTTGACACATTCTAGTCTCTGGACTTGTTTCAGATGAATCATGTAAAAAATAGCCAAGATCCGGTCTTGGACCTCATTTTCTCCAATAATTGCGATGAAAGTTTTGTCTCCAGGAGCTACACACCTCTCGTTCCGGAAGATATATATCATCCATCTTTATACCTATTTTTTATTATTGATGTAAGTGAGCTTCACTACTGTAATTCTTTTAAATTTGATTTTAAAAATGCTAACTTTAATGAAATCTGTCATGAGGTAAACAATTATGACTGGGCTCCTTATCTCTCATTAGAAGTTAACGACCTATGTTCTAACTTTTATCGGGTTATCAATAACTTAATTTTTAGATTTGTCCCTGTTGTTTCCGCTAAAAATACTCTGTTAATTCTTGTCCTTGGAATAATGTAATAACTCGCAACCTTAAAATTCAAAAGAACAGAGCTTATAGGCGATAGCGTTGTAGTTTGGCGAATGAAGACTACATGCTGTCAGAATTCAAGTCCTCCTTTTATCACGCGTATTTGGTTTACATAAAAAAAAATAAATACAAATATTTGGCGCAACAGCTCTTTAAAGTGCCAGGGCCTAGCTTCTCGCAACCACTCATGTTGTGTGCGTTATATTTTTCACACGAAAGGAAGGGACCTACAGTTTAATGCCGAATCCGAACGGCGATTTGAGAAGCTTTTACGTAACAACAATACTCTCGGATGTTTGTCAGACGCTCGCGAGAGGTGGGACCGTGAAAAAACTTTTTAGTATTTTCTGGGATTCGAACTTGGAACCTCATGCGTAGTGATCTGACACACTAATCACTTACGCCACGGCGCCCACATTACATAAACGATGTACATAAACGATATACAAAATAGTCTTAAGTCTAGTTCGAAAAAATGTTGGCAACTCATCAACTCCAAGAATAAAAATTATGGTTACCCAGCCTTAGTTTCTTTTAACGGACAGCCAGCTGGCTCTTCCACCACCATTTGTAATAACTTTGGTTTATTTTTTCAATCTGTCTATTCAGAAGAAGACTCTGTTATTGATGAACAATTTTTTTTTCCTACTTTGGCGATTCTTCCAATTTATTGTCCCTATTTTCAAGTCTGGCAAGAGAAACAAAATTGAGAATTATAGAGGTATATGTAAACAGTCATACCATATATTCCAAAATTGTTTGATATGCTGGTTACTGCAAATCTCTAATTTGCAATAACCAGCATGGTTTTGTAAAAAAACGTTCGACTGTTATCAATCTTCTTTTCTTTACTAATTTCGTCATTTCTGAAATTGGTAAAGGCAACCAAGTTGATGCAATTTACACGGATTTCAGTAAAGCTTTTGACCGTGTTGACCATAAAATTTTACTTTATAAACCTGAAAGATTAGGTTTCCCATCATACTTTTTACGTTGGCTGTCATCCTTCTATGTGATAGATATCAATATGTAAGGTTCCGTAACCAAATTTCCAATAAAATTTCTGTGACTTCGGGCGTCCCCCAAGGAAGCCGCATTGGCCCTCTTTCATTTATCTTTTTTGTTAATGATGTCGTTAATTTCTTAACTGTGCTTGCTGGTGACTTTAAGATATATTTGTCGGGAAAAGATATTCATAGCTTCCAACGTTTAAACATTTATCTTCAAAAGTTTTTTTTGCGGTGCTCAAAAAATTACCTCTCTCTGAATGTTACAAAATGCTCTGTTATTACATTTTCACGTCTTAAATCACCTTTCATGCATACCTATTCTATTGACGGTAAAGTTGTATCTCGGGTCTCGTTAATAAAAGATTTGGGTATATTGCTAGATAGTAAACTATCTTAACGCTATCAGTACTGCTTATGGGCAAGCATTTTGTGACGAATATTACTTTGAACTGAGAGAGAAAAACTCAAATCAGCTACTAAGTAATATCCAGCATGTCACAGTCATCATTTAGCGTCAACAATCATGTTGATTAATGATTACATTTCAAACAAAGCTAATAGGTCATGGGGAATGCTACGGCGTCACGCTTCTGAGTTTCCTGACCCATATGTTATTAGAACATTGTATATATCCTTTGTTCGATCTCTTTTAGAATATGCATCTATTGTTTGGTATCCTTATTACAAGAGCAAGCCTTTGTACTTTGAAGACAAAATGAAATAAAATAAAATAAAATGAAATAAATTAACGATTAAGTGTATTTTCAAGCAGGAGTACCACAGGGGTCCGTTCCTGGACCCATACTATACAATTTACATACAGCCGATTTTCCACAACTACCTGATTGTGAAGCAACCATTTATGGTGATGATATCGCCATTCTTTCATCACATGAATTTAGTCTTAACATTGACGCGAATCTAAAGAATGTGATGGAAATATTGGAAATGTACTACATAAAGTGGAAAATTATATTGAATGGGGCCAGATGCAAGCTTTTTTTTTACAAGAAAAAGAATGCGTTGCAATCTTTCTAGCAAACAAATAAGATTTAATGGAGCTGATATAGTATGGGCACCTTCCGCAAAATACTTGGGTATACATTTGGACACTAAACTAACTTTTCAAGTACAGACCAACCAAACCTTAAAGAAAATTAATATTGCCATCAAAATGTTATACCCATTTGTAAACAAAAAATCTTCATTTTCTAATGATAATAAAATAATAATTCATAAGGTAATATTTCAAGCCATTCTTCTATAATATATGGTTTCCAAGTTTGGGAACTTGTGTAAAATGTCACACTAGCAGGCTTCAAAATTTTTGAAATAAGTTACTATGCCTTGCTGGGCATTACTCCACTTCAGAGTTGCACAATAGAGCGAATGTTAAAATATTTGTAGAGAAAATTCAAAAGCTTACAAATACATTTTTAAATAATTGTAATCTTTCAGATAATCCTATTGATAATCAGTTAAATGTTTAGATTATTCATTTTATTTCTATTACCTTGTTTCGTTACCTATTCGCTTCTTCAGTAAATTTGTTCATCTATTTATTTAATTCTGTATCTATGTATTTATTATTGTGTTTCCTTGTATCTATGCATCTATTTACTGATTTATGTGAAAGTTCTGACTTATTTATTTTGTTGTTTATTTTTATTATAAAATTTTTGTTTTGAATATTTATTTACTCTTTAATTTACTTTATTTATTAACTTATTTATTTATATATATAACGGGTGTGCCATATTTTAAGTCGGTATGTAAACATTGAATAACTTTGACATTTATCAGCCGATTGACTTGAGTAGACATGTTTTTGAAACGCGAATTCAGTACAGCTTTAACCATGAATCGCTTCACACCGAAACAACGCGGCGAAATAGTAACGCTGTACATTGAAAATAGTTGTTCAGTTGTGTTAACTCAACGTGCATATCGTCGAAAATATCGTGGCCAATAAGCACCGTCTGACAACAATTTTCGTCGCTTGGTGTCACATTTTGTTCGGCACGGGACAGTGGGAGATCCTCGACATGCTGTTCATCAACTCCCAAGACGTTCCAATGAACTGCTTGAAGGGGTAGGAGAGAATGTTGCCTAGAACCCACACCCACGTATCGTCACCACGCTCAGCATTTTGGCGCCAGTGGAACCACCTTGCGACGCATTTTGAAGGAAGATTTGCATTTGTTTCCGTATAAAGTGTAATTGGCTCAAAGAATATTGTCCACTTCGCTTGGATTACGGCCAAACAGTCGCTCGAATGGTTGATACTGAACCTGATCTCCAGATTTGACCTCTCGGGACTTCTTTTTGTGTGGTTATTTAAAAAGCAAAGTGTACGCTAGCAAACCTCAGACCATTGACGAGCTCAAGGCAAACATTCGTGCCGAAATCGTCGCTATACCGCCCAAGATGCTAGAAAAAGTGATGAAAAACGCAACAAAAAGGGCACATTTTGCTTTGGTCAATAAAGGCGGCCGCTTGATTGATGTTGTATTCAAAGACTAGTCCAAATAAATTCTAAAGGACCAAGTTAAACAAGAATGCCTCATATATTGAAATCGGTTGTTTTTTAAAAGTTATTCAATGTTCACATACCGACATACAAGATGGACCCTATATATATATATCCAATATATATACATGTATTTATTTATTTATCTATTATTTGCTTACCTATTTATTTATTTACTAACTCATTTATTTACTTATTTATTTAATTATTTACTTATTTACTTATTTATTTATTTATTTATATTCATATATATATATTAAATTATTTATTTATTTAATTATTACTAGTCCACTTACTGATTTTGTATTTATTTTTTCTGTGATACCCTTAAGTTTAAATGGAAAACAAATATTCCTTTTGACGTTATTAGTACTGCTATTTTTGTTTAATTTTTTATTTATTTATGCATTTATTTCCATTTCTTTTGTTCCTAAATTCGTGGTTTTCTTACATTACGTTTAGGTTTTGTAATAGATGTCGTTGCTACAGTTTGAGATACAGTGTTTTTGTTTTTGGTACACAAACCATCCTGTAGTCAATGCTACACTGCCCCCTCTTAAACTTGTTCGTCCCGAACAAGATCATCTGGATCACTGCCATGGTAACGATGAAGACGATCCAGGTGGACAATTTTCATCTTGCCTCTTACTCCACGCTGGATCCGGAAGACGACGTCATTGATGCGTGTGACCACTTTATAAGGGCCCTCCCAGTCTTGCTGCAGCTTAGGTGACCTCCCCTTTTGCCGGTGTGGGTTGTACAACCATACTAGGTCTCATTCGTGGAAGCTGGACGTTGTTGCCTTTGTGTCGTACCTGGTTTTCATGCGGTCACCCGCTATCCTTATCCTCGTTCGTAGTCCTCTTCATATTTGGGCTCATCGTTAAGGGATCCAAACTTCACCTCACTAGGTAGCCGAACTGCTCGACCAAACAAGACTTCGGCTGGAGTATGTCCAGTAGTACTGTGCACTGCATTCCGGTAGGCCATCAAGAAGAGAGGAATTTGTCGATCCCAATCCCGCTGGTGGTCTTCTAAGACCTTGGAGAGATGTTCGTTTAATGTTCTGTTGAAGCGCTCTACCATCCCGTCAGATTGTGGATGAAGCGGGGTAGTTCTCGCCTTTTTGATTCCTAGTTGTTGACATACCTCTTGGAATATCTTCGAATCAAAGTTTCGTCCCTGGTCAGAATGCAGTTCCATGGGCACCCAGTTGTTGACGATCTGTTCCATGATGGTCTTCGCTTCCTGGTTAGGGATGGCGAACACTTCCGGCCATTTGCTGAAGTAGTCCATGACGACTAGGATGTAACGGTTACCATTGTCGGTTTCTGGAAATGGACCAGCGATGTCAGCGGCAATCCGTTCAAAGGGTGCGCCCACGTTGTACTGGTGCATCTTGCCTCGCGTTTTAGTTCTGGGTCCCTTGCTGGCGGTACACACGACGCATTTTCGGCACCAACTCTCTACATCTTCCCTTGCGCTGAGCCAAAAGAAACGTTCTCGCACCTTCTCCAGCGTCTTGTTTGCACCCAAATGACCTCCGGATGCTTCATCATGCATCCCCCGTAGCACTTCGGGTACTTTTGATCGCGGCAAGACAAGCTGCATTATGAAATCTTTCCCGTTCGGCCTCTCCCATTTCCTTTTCAGAACACCATCTTCCACATGAAGGGAGTCCCACTGAGCCCAGTATGCCTTGAGAGTCGGGCTCCTGTCCAAGATATCTCGTCCATTTGGCTTTTCCATAAACTCCTTCCACGCTAATATCGGCTCGATGTCTTCTTTTTGAGCGTTGCGGATTTCCTCTGCACTCCAACCGGCAATAGGCTCAGCTCTTACCCTTTGGATGAAAAGAAGTTTCTTCTCTTCCTGACGCACACAATGCTTGCAGTTGTTCTTACATGGTCGCCGGGACAAGGCATCCGCATTAGAATGAAGTTTCCCCTTACGATGCCGTATTTCATAATCGTACATCTGCAGCCGTTCAATCCATCTTGCGACCTGGCCCTCCGGATTCTTGAACTGTAGCAGCCATTTTAGAGCCGCGTGGTCTGTGCGCAAAAGGAACTTTTGGCCGTAGAGGTATTTATGGAAGTGTTTTGTCGCCAAAAGCAGCGCCAAAAGTCACGCAGTAGTTCCTTTCGGGCTTGGACAGCACTTTGCTGAAGTATGCTACTACCTTCTCTTGGCTATTGTGTACCTGCGAAAGAACCGCTCCGACGCCGACGTTACTTGCATCTGCATCCACGATAAACATTTCTCCGGGAATGGGATATGCTAGTGTTGGTGCTTCGCATAATTGTTGCTTAAGGTTCTTGAAGCTTTTGTCGCACTCACCTGACCACTTGAATTGCCTTCCTTTTTCTGTCAATTGGTGCAAGCTCTTTGCGATTCCGGCAAAGTCCTTTACGAATCGTCGGTAGTACGTGGCGAGGCCCAAAAAGCGCCTGAGTTGGTGTTTGTCTTTCGGAACTGGCCAGTTTTTCACAGCTTCCACTTTGTCTGGATCTGTTCGCGCTCCTTCTGATGAGATAACGTGGCCCAGGTACTTGACTTCGGATCTGAAGAGGTCACATTTCTTTGGGTTCAGCTTCAGGTGAGCGCTTCGAAGCCGTTCTAGCACATTCTTTAGGTTGTCGCGATGTTCCTCGAATGTTTTTCCTATCACGATCACATCGTCCAGATACACCAAGCAAGTTTTCCAGGTCAATCCACGCAGGACGTCTTCGATTAGGCGCTCAAAAGTTGCCGGAGCATTGCACAGTCCAAATGGCATTACTGTAAACTCCCGCAGCCCATGTCCTGCAGTGAACGCAGTTTTCTCTCGGTCCTTCGGATCGATCTGTACCTGCCAGTAACCGCTCTTAAAATCAAGGGTGGAAAACCATCGAGCTCCTGAGAGTGTGTCTAATGTGTCATCGATCCGTGGCAGAGGGTAGCTATCCTTTTTGGTGACATCATTAAGTCTCCGATAGTCCACACAGAATCGAGTGCTGCCATCTTCTTCTTGACCAGTACAACAGGTGAGGCCCAAAGACTCTTAGAACTTTCGATGAGCCCTTCCTTCTCCATCGTTGAAACCATATCCGCAACCTCCGTTTGCTTTGCCAATGGTAGTCGTCTGGCAGGCTGGCGAATTGGTCTGGCATCCCCAGTGTCTATGCGATGTTGCACCAGATGTGTTCGGCCATACTCTCCATCCTGTGAGGCAAATATATCAGCGTACTCACCGATTAGATTTTCTGCCATTGCTCGCTGATCCTGATCCAGTTCGCAGTGCTTGAGGATCCTGCCCCTTACTTCGGCCAACCTGGCTGATGAAACGGGCCTCGCAGATTCCTTTTCAGTTATTGTTGAAATTGAACATATCGGCGCACATTTACCAATAACCTCCCCTTGTTTTAGTTTGATGCTGTGGCTCTTTAAATTCATGAGTCTTACTGGGACCAGGCTATTCTTTGGCTCCACTAAAACTTTTCCCACGATGTAGTTTGGGGAATTCCTTCCTAAATCTGGCTCCAATAGGTAGAATCGGTGGCTCCCAGGATCACCCTCTAGTTTTGTCCAAATGATAGTCTCGGAAGATGGTGGTAAGACTTCGTCCTTGCTGAGTATTGTCCTTAAATGTGCTGCATTCTCGTTCCCGTACACCATTGGAATCTCTACGTTCCGGTACCGCAGAACTTGCATCCCGATGTTGATGATTACGTCATGTTCTTTCATAAAGTCCACTCCGATGATGCATTCATCACATATGTCGGCCACCAGGAACGCATGAGAAAAGGCCAACCCTGCTAGTTGTAACGTGAGGCGAACTTTTCCGTATACTTTCGCCGTTTCCCCTGTCGCAGTCCTAAGACAGTAGCAGCTGGTGTTGTGCAGCCAAGACTTCCGGACGAGATCTCTTCTTACAATGGAAGCCCTGGCGCCGGTATCGATAGTAGCCACGCACTTGTTTTTGCCGATGAATGCTTCCACTGTTAGACTCTTGTTGCATCGTTTGGTTTGGGAGGCCTGGATGGTGGTCTTGGGGGCGTCGATTCCATTAGCCAACTTTTGCCCCGTGAAGCTGGCTCTTAGGCGTTTCCCGACTCCTGGTTTCGAGGAGCCTGGCCAACAGGATGGATGTTGTCCCTGTAGGATGGTTCTTCGTTGCGTCGCCTATTCGCACAATTTGGACAGTTTCCGCGCCTGGGTGGATTTCTGCATTGCGGTTGTAGGTGTCCTATTTTGTTGCAGTTCCAGCAACGAATTTGTCCTCCGCGAGCGTTGTTTCGGTCTTCGACGTCCATCCTTTGGCAAGAGCATTCGATGGCGGCTACTTCCCTCACACGGTGGATTCCCTGACAGGCCTGGTCTGCGGCCTCCATTGTCAGAGCAAACGCCAAAGCTTCGGCGAGCGTTTTCTTTCCAGCCATTCTTACCGCCATTTGTAGTTTCGCATCGGCTATGGCATGGGTGAACGCTTCGGTTGCCATCTCGTTAATGATCTCCTCGCCGGCGCTTGGATAGGACAAATGTGCCAGCCGCTCGACGTCTGCTTGTAACTGCTGGAGCGTCTCGCCCTTCATCTGGGATCTTCTGCGCAACTGGACCCTATATACTTACTGCATGTGGTCGTCCCCAAATCGCATCTCAATGGCTTTCACCAGACTGTCGTAGTTGCGTTGTTTGTCCTCGGGAATAGTTTGTAGTAACTCTGCAGCTGATCCTCTAAGCGCAAGCGTGAGGGCAATGGACCTCTCTTCATCGTCCAAGTTGTTCGTCATTGCCGCAGCTTCAAACTGCCTCTTATATATCGGCCATGATGTTTGTCCTTCTCGGGAAGTCGGTTGAATACTCCCGAACTTTCTGTTTCTTCACGTGTTCGAGTTCCTTTGCCAAATTCTCGAATCTTCCTTCAACAGCCTCGATTTTTGTTCGAACATTCTCGAATTTTGTTTCAACATTCTCGATCCTAGCCTGTACGTTTTCGAATTGTCCTCCAATTGTTCCGAATTTAGCGTCCAGAGAATTCCGCTGTTCAGCCAAGGAATTTTCTAGTATCTCGAACTTCTTGTTTTGCACATCCAGCTTAGCATCTAGAGAATTCTTTTGTTCATCGAGCTTGGCATCTAGAGAATTCTCAAATTGTTTATTCTGTTCCTCGAGCTTGGCATCTAGAAAGTTCTTTTGTTCAGCCAAGGAATTTTCTAGCTTCTCGAATTCTTCATTTTGAGAATTCTTTTGTTCGTCAAACTTTTTATTTTGCTCATCCAAAGAATTGTGTAGCTTCTCGAATTTTTCGGAAAGTAATTTCATCAAGGCTAACATGTCATTTGTCGTACTTACTTGTTCTTCTTCGACGTCGAACAAAGCCGTATCGGGATCTGTACCCTCGTCCGTCATTATTTTCCGCAATTTAATGATCAATTCTCTCTTTGTACCAGTTGTAAGCTGATTCCGCTGGCTCAGTACTTCCTTTAGTTGCGGCACTGACAAATCTTCTAGCAACTTCCGAACCATTTTTATTTTTCACTTACACAAAAAGCAATACACAAAATTTGTTTTATTCCACTTTTCTGACACCAATGTAGTATTCTTGCTAGGGTTCGGTTAAATAAAACCGTCTTTTGTGTATTTTAATCGTTTATTTATTATCAAACATCAACTTTACTTTAACACAACATTCAATCACTTTATTCTTATTTATTTCAAATTAAATTGTCGCTAAAGATTTACTTTCACAATGTCGCTTGTTTTCACCACTAGTCGAATATCTCTTGTAATCGCTGTATTCACCTTATTACAACTGTGTCCACGGTGGTTGTGGTATGGGAATTTATATGAAATTGCAAGGGATTCTAGAACATGCTAGATGTTTCTCCGGGTGAATCGAGAATCCTGGAATATTGGGATATTGTGCGGAACAATTGTGGAACGTAAGCACATCAGGTTGGAATATTTACTGCTAACAGGTTTTGCAATAGATGTCGTTGCTACAGTTTGAGATACAGTGTTTTAGTTTTTGGTACACAAACCACCCTGTAGTCAATGCTACAGTATTATCTGTCAGCGATATTAGCATTTTCACAGACAGCAAAGCGGCAATCAAGTCCCTGGAATCGTTCTCCTTCACTTCAAAGGCTGCCTTAAACTGTCGTCTATCTCTTATGGAGATGACAGAGCAGTTCAACATTCACCTTTGCTGGGTGCCGGGCCATAGAGACATTCCAGGTAACTGCAGGGCTGACGACCTCGCCAGACAGTGTACTACTCTAAGGATTTTGCCTAATAGGCAAGCCCTGGGTATGCCCCTCGCTACATGTAAGTATCTACTAAAGCTGAACGCTATTAGCACGACCAACCTCAGATGCGGAAACGGCTCAACGTGTCACATTTCGAGACAGATCTGGCCTAAGCTGGATCAAAACCGTAGTGCCGATCTGATCAAGCTAAAGCGTACACAAATCAGCTGCGTTGTCGGTGTTCTCACTGGACACTGTCTTATAGGCCAACACGCCAGAAGACTTGGTCTCTTCTCCAACGACTTCTGCAGGAGCTGTAGGGACGAGGAGGAGGAGGAAACCATCCTTCAGCTCCTATGCCTATGTCCGGCCATGTCGCATAAAAGAATGCTCCATCTAGGGTCCCCCTTCCTTGACGACCTCTGCGATCTGTCGTCCCTGGACGTCATGAGCATCCATCGCCTTGTCAAAAGCTCCGGTTGGTTTGCTAGTCCCTGAGTGGCCTAATGGTTTGATCCATGGTATCACCAAGGATCTTCACTGGTCTAAGTGTGTCTGCACTCTCGTGTGGACAGCCAACCTAACCTAACCTAACCTAACGGTAGCCAGTATGTCTTACGGGCACTAATTGACCCTGGCTCCGAAGCAACCTTTTTGACCGAAAACGTCACTTAGCTTCTCAAATTAAGAAAGCAAAAG
This sequence comes from Brachypalpus laphriformis, assembly GCA_945910035.1. Taxonomy (NCBI): domain Eukaryota; kingdom Metazoa; phylum Arthropoda; class Insecta; order Diptera; family Syrphidae; genus Brachypalpus; species Brachypalpus laphriformis. The sequence continues at coordinate 19,321,041 of OX246757.1, forward strand.
GCATCAGCACAAGTCACAGGTCTAGTTCAGACTTCTACTGGTATTTCGAGTTACGAAGTCGAACTTACAATGTTCTCATTGACGAATTCAACATTCTCACTCGGAGTAAAGGCATTTGTAATTAACCAACTGACATCAATGCTGCCAGCGCACCAGTTGCAAACAAGAGACTGGACACATCTTGTTAACCTACCCCTTCTTCTTCTTCTTCTTATGTCCTGTATCCCCTTGTGGGTCCTAGGGCCTCTACTACGCCTACGCGCCATCGTGTACGGTTTCTGGCAATGTGTCTGAGTTCTCCCCAACTTTTCCCTAACTGCCGTGCCTCCTTCTCGACTGTTCTGCGCCATGTTTTCCGCGGACCGCCAGGTCTTCTGCCATCCTGAGTTAGAGGGTTCGCTATGGAGCTGTCACCCTTTCGGAACGTGTGACCAATCCACTGCCACTTCCGCCGTTGGATAGTTGTGCCTATTGGTTCCTGACCCGTTCTCTCGTAAAGGTGTTCGTTAGAGATACGATTGGGCCAGAAAATCCTTAAGATATTGCGCAGACACCTATTAACGAACGTTTGCAGCTTTCTGGTGATAGTAGTGGTCACTCTCCACGTGCTGCAACCATATAGCAGCACGGATTCAACGTTGGAGCGGAACAGTCTTATTTTGGTGCTCAAACTGATTGCATTGCTTCGCCATATTTTGGACAACATCCCGAACGCGGACTTTGCTTTGGCGATCCTGTTGGCTATATCCAGTTCGGTTCCACCATCGGTCGAGACAATACTCCCAAGATACTGGAAATCCTCTACTCTCTCTACCGGTTGTCCAGCAATGCATATTTGAGCCGATGAGTTAGTTCCAAGGCTGATGATTTTAGTTTTTGTCGTATTAATTTTCAGCCCGACGACACCTGCCTCCCTCTCCACATCTGCTGTCATTTGGTGGAGGTCCATAATTCTGTGGGAGAGTAAGCATACATCGTCTGCGTAGTCAAGATGCTTCAGTTGAGATGTAAGAGTCCATCGAATTCCTCCGTTTCCCGTCGACAAAGCTGCATGAAGCACATCGCTAATCACCAATAGGAATAATATTGGTGAAAGGATACAGCCTTGTCTTACCCCACTTTGGATCTCAAATTCCTCAGACAACCTTCCCCTGTGCAGAACGTGACATTTGGAGCCTTCATATGTAGCTTTGATAATAGCAATAAGTTTATCGGGAATGCCTCTCCTGCGTAAGGCACGCCAAATAAACTCCCTGTTGACACTATCGAACGCCTTCTCAAAATCGATGAACAGCAGGTGCAGTGGCGATCGATATTCAACACACTGTTCGATGATAATCCGCAGGGTGTTGATGTGGTCGGCACAGGAGGATCCAGAGCGGAAACCTGCTTGTTCGGCATCGAGTGTGTCTTCGAGATGTTGTTTGATTCGCTCAAGGATGATTTTAGCTATTATCTTAGCTACAGCAGGCAGCACGCAGATACCCCTCCAGTTTCCGCACTCCATTAAATTTCCTTTCTTAGGAAGCTTGACGATCATTCCCTTTTTCCACTCGTTAGGAAAGCTCTCAGCTTCCCAAGCTCTATCTATAAGTGGAAGCAGAAGCTCAGCCGATGTTGTTGGCGTTGCTCGTAAGAGCTCTGCTGGAATACCGTGAAGTCCTACCGCCTTGTTGGTTTTGAGTGCCTTGATCGCGGTAATGATCTCATCTTTACTGGGAGTCGTGGTGCGTATTCGGGAACTTCTCACCTCGAGCATCTCAGTCTGATTTGGGAGCATATCGCTAGCGAATACACGGTTCAAAACCGTAGCAAAATGCTCTTTCCATCTCTTGAGCTGGTCCTTATCCGAAATGAGCAAGGAGCCGTCTAGGCTTTTCACTAGGTATTGGCTGGAGCTGCGACCACCTGTCAGCTCTTTCGTGATTCTGTAGACAGTCCTGCTGTCGCACCTCCGTGCAGCTTCTTCTGCTTCTGTAGCCAGCGCGTTGATGTAGTTGCGCTTGTCACGTCGTACGCTACGCTGAACTTCTCTCATCTTCATGCGATATAGGGACTCTAGCTCGCTTCTCCCTGCTGCTGGGGTAGCTGCAACGCGAGCTTTTAGCTGTTTTCGTTCGTCAATCCGTCTCCAGGTATCCTCGGAAAGCCACGCCCTATGTCTTCCCTGCGATCGACCGACAATTCTTTCAGCACCAGATGTAAAAACATTTTTCACAGCACACCAATGGTCTTGGATGTGTGAAAAGTGCTCCCTTAATTGTTGGCGCACTGAGGGATCACTAAGTCTATCGATGTTGAACCTGGGCATTCTTGTGTTGTCGTGGGATCTTCGAACTGCAGCAGTGCGTAGTTGGAGAGTAGCTATCATAAGATGGTGATCACGTACTATCCCCACATCTGCCCCTCGTCTGTTTCGGACGTCCAGGAGACTGCTTCTAAAGCGGCGGCTGATAGCAAAATGGTCAATTTGGTTGGAGGTTGCTTGCCTGTCATTGGAAACCCAGCTGACTTTGTGGCAGGTCTTGTGCTCAAACATGGTGCCACCTATCACAAGGCGGTTGGCATTGCAGAAATCCACAAACCTTTCGCCGTTGTCATTGCGGTTGCCTAGTCCATGCTTCCCGATTACATGCTTGAGCCCTTCGTTGTCGCTGCCTACCTTGGCATTCAAATCCCCCATCACTATGACAATGTCTCCATTTGGTGTTGTGTTGAAGACGGCGCTTAAGAGATTGTAGAAGCTCTCCTTTTCGTCCTCAGATGAACTATTCGTTGGGGCGCAACACTGTATGATGGTGACGCATCGTACTCTAGTCCGGAATCTGGCCGTCAAAATCCTATCACCATGAGGCTGCCAGGAAATCAGGCCCTTGCGTGCTGTTGTTGTTAGCAGTAGTCCGACTCCATATTCCCGCGGACTTCCGGATGGTCTTCCAGAATAGAGTAGTACAGTGTTACGCGTTGGAGACTGGTACTCGCCCGCTTCTAACCATCTTACTTCACTTACCCCCAAAATGTCCAGTTTATATCGCATGAATTCCTTTTCCAGTTGGAGGAATCTGGCATTGTAAGGACCTTCTCTTCCCGAGTCGAGGAGCGTCTTTACATTCCAGAAACCTATCTTTGTCCGGGTACAATAGCCAAAAGTCGTCAACATGTGATCAGTCCTTATCCGAGGCATAGTGTCGGTTTCAGTAGCGAGCTGGTTTCAGTAACGCAGGTTGCTGGCCCACCTTACCTAGCCTAGAATCAAGGCCCTAGACAACCCGCACTTACAATTTTGGCCTATACGTATAAGGGTTTATACGTATAGTTGCCCGGGGACCACCACTAGGAGGTAAAGTAAGCACTTCATCACGAACTTGATTGTTGCGCTACTGGCCCAAGCCAAGTTTTGGGCAGTCAGTAGTTTCCCGATCAATCGCAATGCAGGTCCCCAACCTACCCCTTGCAGATCACTCATATAGCAACCCGGGTAAATTTGACATTTTTCTAGGTGCTGATGTGTACGAATCCATAACACTTCTGGGCCTTGCTAAAGGGGAAAAGGGAGCCCCTGTAGGTCAATGTACTGAGCAAGGGTGGATTCTGACTGGCAACACCAACAATGCTGGTCGGGCAAATGACAATCCAAAACCACTTCAATACATTAGATGCTCAGTTAAAAAGATTTTTGGAATTAGAGGAAAATTTAGAAGACAGAAAGTTAACCCGGAAGAGAAAAAATGTGAACAACATTTCCAAAATTCTTATAAAAGAAGAGATGACGGTAGGTACGAAGTACGACTACCCTTCAAGAACAATATTCGCCCAAACCTAGGCAATTCCCTAAGGCCGACATGGCCAGATTTGTTCAAATAGAAAGACGGCTCACAGCAGATAAAAAACTGCAGAAGGCATACACCGACTGCATCCAAGAATACATTACGCTTGGCCATATGGAAGAGGTAACAAAAGATATGCGAATCTCTACAGCACAGCATTACTTCCTTCCACATCGTGCGGTCATTAAGAAGTCGAGTAGCACCACGAAATTGCGCGTTGTGTTCAATGCCTCGTGCAAATCATCAAATGGCGAATAATTTTTTTTTTTTTTTTTTTATTTCCCAAATTTAAATTACATCTGTCCTGGGACACTAAGTAATTGTTTTTAGAGGTTACAATGGGATGTACATATTAAGTCTTAAGACCAACATCTTATAAAACTTTGTTTTAACAGTAGCAGTGACATTGATTTTTAACATTGATTTAACATTGCAAATTATGAGATTGCTTTTAATCACAGTTTTTATATCTATTGTTTTAACATTAGGTTTAATTGCTAGCATCACAAATTACATATTACACGTCACATTTATATGTACGTACATATAGAGACATTCATATACGAGTAGATTGGAGGTCTACTGGCCTGCGTCTTTTTAATCGTCTTCTTGTGTTAGCTTCCTGGTGAGGTAAATTTCGTATCTCGTTGTTTAAGTGATTTGATATTATTACTTGGTGGTTTTTACTGTATTTATTGATTTCGTCTTTAACGCTAAGTATCTTGAGGTCACGGTGTATGTCTTCATTAGAAATATACCAGGGTGCATTGACAATCGTCCGGAGTATTTTTGATTGTAATCGCTGTATAATGTCAATATTTGATTTCGCGGCGGTTCCCCATATTTGGATGCCATAAGTCCATATTGGTTTTATTATTGTTTTATATAATAACAGTTTATTTTGAATCGACAGTTTAGAGTTCTTTCCTAGAAGCCAATACAGTTGTCGAAATTTGTTTTTAATTTGGTTGCGTTTTTGAATTATGTGTGGTTTCCATGTTAACTTATTGTCTATTAAAATGCCTAGATATTTTGCTGAGTTGTCAAGAATAACTTCATAACTTCATTAATGGTGATAGTTTTTGGGTTGAAGTTCCTTTTTGTGGTGTATATGACTTGCACCGTTTTTTCTTCGTTAATTCGGATTCCCCATTTGTGGAACCAGTCTGTTGTTTTGTTCAGTATTTCTTTTACTTGGTCTGTAGCAGCTTGTAGGCAGTTATGTGAAGAGAGAATCACTGTGTCATCTGCGAATGTTGCTAGCATGGAGTCCTTTGTTACTCGCTTAGGTATGTCTGCTGTGTAAAGAAGATACAGGATAGGTCCTAGTACACTCCCTTGGGGAACACCTGCGTTAATTTTACATAAATCCGAGTGGTCGTCGTTGTATTGTACATAAAAGTGCCTATCGTCCACGTAACTTTTTAGGAGTTGATGGTAGTCCGGTAGCATAGAGCTAAGTTTAAATAAAAGTCCTCTGTGCCATACACTGTCAAATGCTTTCGCAACGTCGAGGTAGACTGCCACACAATATTTTTGCTCGTCCAAATCATTAAGAATTTTATTTGATACTCGATGCACCTGTTGTATTGTAGAGTGTTTTTGGCGAAAACCAAATTGGTGGTCCGGAATAAGGTGTTTTTGTCTTAGAGACATGTCGATACGGTCCAGCAGTAGTTTTTCAGACATCTTGGAGATAATCGGCAAAAGGCTTATTGGTCTGTATTAAATAGGTTTTGTAGCGTCTTTGCCTGTTTTCAGGATAGCGATTATTTTCGAAACTTTCCATACTTTTGGGTAGTAATTTAGTCTTAATATGGCATTAAAAACGTTTTTAAGCTAACGTTTAACTAACCTGTTACTAAATCATATCCAGGGGATTTTTTGCCCTTTAGTCTGTTTTTTAAATAATTTTTTATTTCGTTAGTGCGAATTTTCTTTATTGTCGTATTCGCTAATGTATTAGTATTTGGGAGTGGGAAATTTTGTCCATCGAAGGCATTAGTGAATGTTGTTTTAAAATAGTCTGCTAGTGTTCTTGCTTTGTCAGTGTTTGTCCTGGACCAAGTGCCGTCGGCTTTCATCAGAGGCGGTTGATGGGCAATTCCTTTTTTGAGTGTCTTGTTCAGCTTCCACAGCGAATAGTTTGTAGCTGGCGTTGCTGTAAGGTTTGTCAAAAATGTTTTCACGCGTTTGTTATTGTGTGCTCTTAGGAGCTCTTTAAGTTCTTTAATTGATTTGTTATAGTTTGTTTTATCAAGCAGTGATCTGGTACATTGCCAAATTTTTCTTAGTCTTCGTTTATCTTTGACTTTTTGTTTTATTAATTTCGGTGTATAGGTAGATGATTCGTTAGGTTTAATTTCAGGCGTCGATTTCATGGCTGCTAAATGTATTAAGTCGTTAGAATATATTATAGCGCTTTCGATATCTTCGTGTGATCTAAGAGAGATCCGTAGATCAATTTTCTCTTCAATCACCTTGCGAAAAGTATCCCAATCGGTTTTGCGGTTTGTTAGTAGAGTATTCAACTATGACAGGAGAATGGTCAGAAGAGAGATCAAGGCAGGAATTTGTTGTCAATAGGTTAGGGTTAATGTTCTTTGTGATGCAAAAATCTATAAGGTCTGGTTTTTTTCTGATGTCAGTAGGCCAATAGATGGGTTCTCCAGTGCTTATATATCCGCAATTATTTTTAGCTAAGGCGTCCATAAGATTTTTCCCCTTTTTGTTGGTCAGTCTAGAACCCCACTCTGTATTTTTTGCGTTGAAGTCTCCCCCTGCAATAAAGCGTAAGCCCAACGATTTGATATAATCTGTATACTGCTTTGGATTAATTGTGTATTTTGGCGGGCAGTATAGCGCAAATAATATGAGTGGTCCGTGTGTGTCCTCGATTTGAATTGTCGTAGCTTGTATATAGTCCTTTGCATATGCTTGTAGTACGTTGCATTTGATTTCTTGTCGAATTATTATTGCTGTGCCACCGTGAGCTTGTCCACTGGGATGGTTAGTGTGATATATGTTGTGTTTAGGAATTCTTATGTAACTTTTGTTAGTGAAATGAGTTTCGGAAATGAGAAGGATGTCAACAGCGTGGTCGATAATAAATTGTTTTAGTTCCGAGGCATGTTGGTTAAGTCCATTTGCATTCCATACGACTATTTTGAGGTTTGTCTTATTGTCCATTTAATTTAGCCATTAGTAAAGTAAGGATGTTCATCATGTTGGATATCTGTGTAATAAGCTGTTTCATCATGTTCTGTATTTCGGATAGATCGTCTACAGGTTTGATTTCGTTTTGCTTGGTTTCATTTAGTTGGATTTGTTCTGCATGGTTTGTGTTATTCCTTACGGTGTCGGCGAATGATGTCAATGGATTAGTTCTGATTGGGTCAATGTTTTGGGGTAGCTCATCAGTTGATGTTGGTTGCTGTTCTACTATTTTCTTTCGTAGGGCAGGGAATCTTTGTACCTTAAGAGATTTATATATTTCACAACCCTTGTAGTTGGCTGTGTGGGATTCGCCGCACAGAGCGCATTTAATGTTGGTGCTTTCCGATTTTAGTGTGCATTCGACAGTCTTGTGCTTTCCTGCACATTTTACACAAATTGGCTCTAGTGTGCAAAAGTTCTTAGTGTGTCCGTATTTCTGGCAATTCGAGCATTGTGGTATATTTCTTTTTTGATGCGGAGGTTCGAAGAATATTTTGCAGTGTAGTAGGTGGGTTATATTATATACGTCTTTATTATTTTTGTTGCTTTCAAGTTCAACGGCGAAAAGCGGTAGTGTTTTTTTTGTTCCTCTTTGTAATATGTTATGGATGTTCGTTACGTTATGACCATGTTCGGCTAGTTCGTTTTTAATTTAATTTTGGTCTGTAGAATGATGTATATTCCGGAGCATGACTCGGAAACCTCGTTGTTCTTTAGGCTTAAATGTATAGTACTGTACGTTTTTAAGCTGGAGTGCTTTTATAATTTTTGTATAGGTAATTGAGTCTGTTGGTTGTATTCTGATTTCGTCGTTCGCTAAAACTTTTAACTCGTATGTATCTTTCGCTGTTACTGTGTTTAGGGAATTTATTAAGACGTGGATGTATTTAACGTTCTGGACAAATATTGGTGGGGATTTGGGTGCAGTCGTCTTTTCTTCTTTTTTATCGTGTTTTGCGCGTGAGTTTTCACATTCATCGGTTTCGTCATCAGTTGATAGTAAATCAAATCGGTTCTGGGATTTTTCAGCAGGTAGGTTCGACCAGTATCTTGTCAACGTATTTTGATCTTTTGATTTTTTAGCTTTATTTTGTTTAGTTTTTTCAGGTGATGTCCTAGTTCTTTTTGTTTGCCTTGCGCTTGGATTAGTGATTTCGTTTGTTATGTTAGTTAGAGATGAAGTTGCCATTGGTGTGGTTACGGTTCTGGTGTTGGTTGTTGTTACAGTAGTTGTTGTGTATAGCGTTGATGCATTTGTAGTTATAATTGTTGTCGATGTTGATGTTGTTGTAGTTGGTGTTGTGGTTATTTGAGTAGAGATTGTTAAGTTGTTGTTATTCGGCTGCGTGGAATTACCCCACGGGGGCGATTTTAGTACACTCATCTCACGCAGATTTAAAAAAGAGCATAGTTTTAGGCAAATCGGCAGATCTGGTGGTGGCGAATCATTGAACGACAATTTGATGGTTGGACCACGTTTACAGGCAGATATCATAGATCTGATTGCAAGGTGGAGAAAATATAAGGTGGCGTGTGTTGCGGACATCAGTATGATGTACCGACACGTATGGATGGCACCTGCCGATACCCCTTATCAGCTAATTTTGTGGAAAACTAACCTCACAGAGCCTTTAAAAACCTTCTCCCTAAAGGCTGTCACCTTTGGCACTGCATCAGCGCCGTACCTGGCAGTGCGAACCTTGCAGCAGCTAGCAGCAGACGTCCATAAATCGTTTCCTCATGTTACCAAGGCAATCACCGAAGGATTCTACGTGGATGACCTGATTTATGGCGCAAATAATGAATGCGAAGCGATCAGGCTTCAAAGACACGTTCTGGAGACCTTGAAGTCGGCTGGATTTCCTCTTAGAAAGTGGGCAAGTAACTCTGAAGAGGTATTGGAACAAATACTTGAAAATGAAAGGGAAATCAATCTTCCACTAAGCTTTGACTCGACCGATACCATCAAGACCCTGGGGATCCGATGGCACCCAGCACAAGACGTAGTTAAATTTAAAATTAATTTACCTGTAGTGAAGGCATACAGTAAAAGATCCGTCTTAGCAGATTCGGTTAGTTTATTCGATCCCCTCGGGTGGATTTCGCCTTGCATTGTCAAGGCAAAGCTTATTTTGCAGCAACTATGGCTTCAAGAGCTAGCATGAGATATCCCAATCTCTAAGGAGATCGAAGATGTTTAGGTAAATCTACGGAATGGATTCAGTGCTCTTGAGGACATGCAAATACCTCGTTGGATGCAATATGAAGATTCAGCTAAGGTACAACTACATGGCTTCAGCGACGCCTTGGAGAAGGCATATGCAGCCGTAGTATATGCTCGAGTAATGGAAAATGGTAAGGAACATATTAATTGACTAGCGTCCAAAACAAGAGTTGCCCCAGTGAAATGCGTTTCATTACCACGCTTAGAACTATGCGCAGCGCTTCTGTTAGCAAAGCGTTTGCGTCTCATATCGCGAGCAATGCAATTCACCAATCCTGAAGTGTTCGCATGGTGTGACTCAATGATCGCGTTTGCATGGATTAAGGGGAATCCATTAATAAGAACAACCCTTGTACCCAATCGAGTGGCTGAGATCCAGACCCTCACCAGTCCGAAGATGTGGAGACACGTCGCATCAAAAGACAATCCAGCAGATCTCGGCTCACGGCGACTTTCACCCGAAGAGCTGATCAACAACCAGGTGTGGTGGTCTGGTCCAAATTCTCTACAAAATTTTTCCGCCACAGAATTTCCAGCAGCAGTACAATTGACACCAATCTGGAAACCAAAGGCATAAACCAGAAACATGAACTTCAATCATGCTTCTATCAGGTACATTTAACACCCATAAGGCCTCACTTTACACAGATAGTAGCTCATTGTAGCCTAATTAATAGAACGTTCTTTGAACAATTCACAACTCTACATCGACTTGTTCGCAACGTATAGGTATGGAGAAGATATTTGTTCAATATCAAAAATACAACAAACAAAAAACCACTCGAAATATACATACCCCCTTGCCCCCGAAGAACTGAAGTCAGCACACGATCAGCTCATTAAACTAGTCCAAGAAGAGCTATTCGCCGAAGATATCAAGACGTTGAGAACAACCAACACGCTTTCAAAGCAAAGCAAACCATAGAAATAAAGTAGTGGAAGGGACGATGCAACAGAATAGAGAAAGGATATATAGCAGTATTTATTTGCTCTCAACGAAGACTATGCACATAGAGCTCGTAAGTCAGCTAACTACCACTGCCTTTATAGCTGCACTTAGAAGATTCGTCGCCAGAAGAGGTACATATGCAAACCTATTTAGCGATTGCGGCACAAACTTTAAAGGGGCATTTAATGAACTCAAAAGAGACAGCAAATTTCTCTCGTCCGATTAGTCCGTTGAAGTTGTCAAGGAACTAGCCTCTCTAAGTACAACATGGCACTTCAACCCCCCTTCATCACCACATTTCGGAGGGCTCTGGGAGGCAGGAGTGAAATCCATCAAGCGCCACATTAAAAGAACCATAGGCAACTCCAAATTAACATTTGAGGACACTACTCAGCCAAATTTAAGCATGCCTTAATTCTAGGCCACTGTGCCCTATGTCGTCAGATCGCGATGATTTGTCTGTATTGAGCCCAGGTCACTTTCTTACCGGGGGACCAATACACACTGTGCCGGAAAGAAACCTGTATGACAAAAACATCAGCGGTCTGAAAAAATGGAGATATATTCAGCGTCTTCTTCAAGAATTTTGGAAGCAATGGAGCATGTCATACATCCATTTGCTACAGCAACGACCAAAATGGCTCCAAAGGCAGCCAAACCTCAATGTAGGAGACATTGTCATCGTCAAGAAGGACAATCTACCGCCCTCGTCGTGGGGACTCGCGCGAGTGAAGGAATTGCATTCCGGTTCGGACGGTTTAACGCGCGTCGCGACAATAAAAACACAAACATCGACACTTAAACGACCGATCGTAAAACTATCCCCCTTGCCTGTATCTGAACCCTTAAACACATAACCAAAACATTTCACATCCACCTACCCGTATAAAAAAAAAAACTAAACAAAACTTGAACTATATATATAAAAAATAAAATAAAATTTGAATTTGAAAAATTAAAAACTTGAACTGTTTATTTATAATAATACAAACTACAACATAAACGCAATCTTCAAATGGAATCACCCATCAACTCACCCCAGGTGCAATGCAATATGCATTACCATCCCGTACTACCATCAGCTCACCCTAGGTGCAATGCAATATGCATTATTATCTCGTACTACCTAGGCAGGATCCCAAAGTGCAGATAACTAGAATTTGAATTTTAAATTAGATTTAATTTGTATCTTTGTTTACAAAACGTTGCCACTAATACCTTTTCTTAATTTTATCATCAACACCACGATGAGAACTCGCCATCCAATCTAGGGCTACTACTGAATTTATAGAGATCGATTCCAAGGATGTGATTGCTGCTTGGCTGTCTGAAAAGATACGAATGTCCTTAGCGGATATCACATTTTTATTTAGCCAAGATAAGACGTCCTTAATCGCCATTATTTCCGCCTGGAACACGCTACAATGATTTGGTAGACGAAAGGAGAGCTTAAGATTAAGCCTGTCAGAGAAAACACCTCCACCAACACCGTCTTTAGTTTCTGAGCCGTAAGTATAGAAGTGGAACGACTCATCTTCTAAAAAAGCCTCTTCATTCCAGAGTGATCTGGAAGGGATGGTGACAAGGAAGTTCTTGTCAAAATTTAGACGTGAGATGGTGTAGTCCCTGTTTTGGGGGGAGATTGTAAATTTATTCAGATTGGAAGCGTGGCCAAATTCTTTCCTTGACCACTGTTGGGTAGCTTTAAGGCGAACGGCTGCTTTTGCTGCCATTTGATTGCTTAATAGATAAATCGAGGGATATCAGATGAAACATAATGTCCAGTGCCGAAGAGGGAGTGGTACGTAGTGCTCCGCTTACGCACAGACAGGCTATACGCTTATATAGTCGCGATTTACAGATTTTTCTAGGGCTGCCCACCAAAAAATCACCGCGTATGTGAGTTTCGGTCTAATGACCGAGATCTATAGCCAGTAAGTTATTCGAGGCTGTAAACCCCATTTATTTGCAATAGTTTTTTTGCAAGAGAAAAGTGCCACTGCAGCTTTCTTGACTCTTTCTTGAATGTTAGGTTTCCAGCTTAGTTTCCTATCCAGGATAAGATCCAATTATTTTGCTGTGTCAGAGAAAGCTAAGCTGATACCATTAAGAGAGAGAGAATCGAGGAACGGAATTTTATATTTCCTTGAGAAGAGTACCAGTTCGGTTTTATTTGGGTTTACACCCAAACCACACCGAACCGCTCATCTGGTTAACTTCTTTAAAGCGTTTTGTAGCAGTTCTGTTAGAGTATTAAGGTGCTTTCCTGAGACTGCTATAGCAACATCATCTGCATAAGCAATCACCGTGCATCCCTCACCCTCCAGTAACAACCAAATTCCAAAGGAGGGAAGATAGAACGCCACCTTGCGGAGTGCCTCTACTGACAGATCTTCCAAAAGACGTCCCACCTAGCTCTGAGTTGATAATCCGACCATTAAGCAGTAAATTGATCAATTCGTATAGTGAGCTGTCTACCTTCAGGTCTGAAAGTACATCTGCAATCGCTGATGAATTGACTTTGTTAAAATCAACTTCTATGTCTAAGGAAGTTGCAAAAATCGAAAAAAGGAAATCCATTGCATGGGTTGCAAGAGTCGAGAGTGCACTGTATTTCTAAAGAGTATTTTATTTATGTATAGCTTGCATTTCAAATAATATTAATAATTAGCGCATAGTTCATCATATTGTGATGTTTCTTGTTACTCAAACAATATAGAATATGATTTAAATTCATTAATAAAAATATTAAAAATTATTTTACTGGATCGTTTTCGCAATCATTTAAGTGGGTCAAAGTTGTCCCGCCGGCGTGGCGGCTTACGGGGATGTCAACATTCGACGGCTCTAGTGTTAAAAGATTATTTTCTGAACACGATATTCGCTAACAGCCACTTCTTCTTATCATTAAAAATTCAGTTTTTTTCATAAATATTGTCATACTATTTTATTTTTGTTCTAAGCACACATTTTCGACACTCCAAACTGTGAACGCACCCATTACAAGGACAAAATACGCAGACGCATCCGCCGAACTATCATTTCACAATCATCAAATTGTTTCGATAAATAAAAAAAAAATTGTAAAAGAGAAACCGCAGACTGTTAATAGTTTACTTATACACTGGAAATAGATATTTAAAAAGCAACCTGCGCAAAAGTTTATAAAGTTTAGAACCAAACGAGGAGCTACCTAATCGTAATACTCGTAGATGGAAGCAGAAATACAAAAAGTAAATTAAAAAAAGGCAAATCGATTGTATTGTACATTGGTTTCAAAGAATAGGTATACGTGTTGTCAGTTAAAAATGTTCATACATGTATCTGTTTTTGAATTTTTTTTTTTTAATATTTTGTGTCTCATATCGATTTATCTATGATATAATTTCCATCTGAGATTACTTTGTTTATCTTTTTCTATTTTGCTTTGTTTTTAACAGTTGTCCGGTTTTGAACAGTGTTCGTATAATATTTCAAGTAGTACATCTTTTCCTCTATTTCTGATGCTCATTCTGGCCTCCTTGTCTTATTATGTATTTGTTCGAATCCTTCCTTGTCTAGATTTTTGCAAGTCAAATTGGTTTCATTTTCGTTGTTGAATGTATGTTCTTATTATAAAAAATGCAGATTATTTCAATAACTTTTCGTCTAGATTTGAGTTGCCATTAGTTGCATTCCCTAATGTGCTCATTTAGGGTTCCGTGCAATCTTTCTACATCAGCATTACCAGTCCTATGACGCCCTGTTGTTTTCTGGAATGCTACATACATACATATATTGTTTTCCTTTACAAATTCATTCACTGCTGAATGTTAGATGCCCGGTTTCCCATCAGCTACGATTCGGGTGGGTTCTCCTAAGAATTGAATTGTTTCTTTTAATGCGCCGATATCGAACGAAAGGAAATTTGAACATTTGGTAATAGGACTGTCAGTTTTACAATTGGGACAGCTTTGCTTAGATAGATAGACAATTTATCCGTTATAAGATTTTTACATAGATTATAGCCCAATTTACAATAAAAGTACAGAGATTTGATATCTTTATTTTATCCTCCTGCTGAAGCATTGTCTTTTATACATGTTAAATTTTTATAATAGATACCTATACAAGTTTATTTTAAAGAAAAACAACGAGAAAAACCTTTATACAAAAAAAATAACAAGTTAAATTATTTTGGAAATAATTGAATTAGAAGCAAATAACATCAATAATGGTTATTAAAGAAATAAAAAAACAAGTGATGAAATAGTTAATAAATAAAACTGTTGCAGTCCGCTAATCAGCGCGGCAACTCTATCACATTTTTTTTTTTTTGCCGAGAGTAGGAGAAAAATCTTCTAAAGACACCATAAGGCCCGGCCCGACCGAGCGTGCTTATGGTAGTGTGAGATTTTTACTCACTAAAAAAACACCTCTCTTCAAAAGTAATACGACAACTAGGCCGACGCTTATCCAGCAGTTTTATTTTCGATTACGATACACGTGATTTTTGGAAAAAAAATAAAATTTCGTACGAAGTTAAAAGAAATGTAGGACTTTAGGCAGGTTAAATTCCAATGAAAGTTCCTGCCTTTTTCGCGACCAGCATATACTATGACGCGAGGTCAAAAGGTTTTATCCTTTGCAGACGACGAATTGAATTATTCGCGTCAGTAGTTGAATGACGGTACGGTTACAATGGCCGTGAACACGATCTTTGTGTTAACGCGCAAATTTTGTTATCTCTTCGACGACGCTGGGAATTCTCAGATCTCGATGAATATCTTCGTTCCTTATGTCCTGTATCCCCTTGTGGGTCCTAGGGCCTCTACTACGCCTACGCGCCATCGTGTACGGTTTCTGGCAATGTGTCTGAGTTCTCCCCAACTTTTCCCTAACTGCCGTGCCTCCTTCTCGACTGTTCTGCGCCATGTTCTCCCCGGACCGCCAGGTCTTCTGCCATCCTGAGTTTGAGGGTTCCATTGCATATGGTTCGCTATGGAGCTGTCACCCTTTCGGAACGTGTGACCAATCCACTGCCACTTCCGCCGTTGGATAGTTGTGCCTATTGGTTCCTGATCCGTTCTCTCGTAAAGGTGTTCGTTAGAGATACGATTGGGCCAGAAAATCCTTAAGATATTGCGTAGACACCTATTAACGAACGTTTGCAGCTTTCTGGTGATAGTAGTGGTCACTCTCCACGTGCTGCAACCATATAGCAGCACGGATTCAACGTTGGAGTGGAACAGTCTTATTTTGGTGCTCAAACTGATTGCATTGCTTCGCCATATTTTGGACAACATCCCGAATGCTGACTTTGCTTTAGCGATTTTGTTGGCTATATCCAGTTCGGTTCCACCATCGGTCGAGACAATACTCCCAAGATACTGGAAATTATCTACTCTCTCTACCGGTTGTCCAGCAATGCATATTTGAGCCGATGAGTTTGTTCCAAGGCTGATAATTTTAGTTTTTGCCGTATTCATTTTCAGCCCGACGAAACCTGCCTCCCTCTCCACATCTGCTGCCATTTGGTGGAGGTCCATAATTCTGTGGGAGAGTAAGCATACATCGTTAGCGTAGTCAAGATGTTTCAGTTGAGATGTAAGAGTCCATCGAATTCCTCCGTTTCCCGTCGACAAAGCTGCATGACGCACATCGCTAATCACCAATAGGAATAATATTGGTGAAAGGATACAGCCTTGTCTTACCCCACTTTGGATCTCAAATTCCTCAGACAACCGTCCCCTGTGCAGAACGTGACATTTGGAGCCTTCATATGTAGCTTTGATAATAGCAATAAGTTTATCGGGAATGCCTCTCCTGCGTAAGGCACGCCAAATAAACTCCCTGTTGACACTATCGAACGCCTTCTCAAAATCGATGAACAGCAGGTGCAGTGGCGATCGATATTCAACAGACTTACTTACTTACTTAGGTGGCGCTACAGTTCGGGGTGAACCTGGGCCTCAACCAACAAGCCTCTCCATTTAGCTCGGTCTTTAGCTAATTGCCTCCAGTTGCGCACTCCAAGTTGGTCGAGGTCCCCTTGAACTTGTGCGCGCCACCAACGGCGATCCCTCTACTGCGTCGTCCCTCGGGGTTAGATTCGAAGACTCTGCGGGCCGGAGCGTTAGTGGTCCATTCGCTCTACATGTCCTAGCCATCTCAGACGTCCAATACGCAGTTTTTTGACTAGGTCGATGTCGCTGTACAACTCGTATAGTTCGTGATTGAATCTTCTCCTCCAAAGCCCGTCAACGCAAACGGGACCGAAAATCTTACGAAGAATTTTTCTCTCGAAGCGACCAAGGATATCTTCATCCTCTTTTAATAAAGTCCATGTTTCAGCGCCATAAAGCAGGACTGGGATGATCAAGGTCTTATATAGAGTCTACTTAGTTGTTCGAGATAGGGCTTTACTGTTGAATTGCCTTGTAACCCCAAAAAACAGCGATTGGCAAGAGTTATTCTTCGCTTGATTTCTGCGCTGATCTTGTTTTTCGAGTTTATAGCAGAGCCAAGGTAGACAAAGTCCCTTACTTCCTCGAAGTTATAGCTGCCCACTGTGACATTTTGTCCAATTCGTCGGTGTTGGCTTTCCCTTCTTGTTGACAGCATATACTTGGTTTTGCCCTCGTTTATCGCCAAACCCATTTTGGCCGCTTCCGCCTCAATGCTTGCAAAAGCACCGGTGACAGCCCGCTGAGATTTTCCGATAATGTCTATATCGTCGGCGTATGCAAGCAGTTGTACAGACTTGTAATAGATTGTGCCTCCGGTGTTGGCTTGTGAGTTCCGCACAATCCGTTCAAGTACAATATTGAAGAAGTCACATGACAGCGCGTCACCTTCTCTAAAACATTTTTTGACATCAAAAGTCTCGGTGAGGTCATTACCGACCTTGATGGAGCAGCGAGCGTTCTCCATCGTCAGCCTGCACAGACGGACAAGTTTGTCAGGGATGTCAAAACTAGACATGGCTCTATAAAGCTCTTCTCTATAGATGCCTTGAAATCGATAAAGAGGTGGTGAATATCGATTTGAAATTCTTGGGGTTTCTCCAGAATCTGCCGAAGTGTGAAGATTTGATCGATGGTGGACTTTCCTGGCCTGAAACCGCACTGATAGGGTCCAATCAGGCTGTTGATAAAAGGTTTCAGGCGTTCACACAATATCGCAGAAAAGATCTTGTATGCGATGTTGAGGAGACTGATGCCTCTATAATTGGCGCAGTTGAGGGGGTCTCCTTTCTTGTGGATCAGGCAAACGATGCTGAGATTCCACTCATCAGGCATACACTCGTCTGACCAAATATTAGAAATGAGTTGGTGTATGCACTTTACCAATTCATCCACAGCTGCCTTGAAAAGTTCAGCCGGTAAGCCGTCAGGTCCAGCAGCCTTGTTGGATTTTAGCTTGGATATTGCTATCCTCACTTCGTTTTGGTCAGGTGGACGGAAATTTTGATTATCATCGTCTATGTTGAATGGTTCATTCTACCTGACAGCGGGATGTTGGTCTTCGTCGCCGTTATACAGTCTGCAGAAGTAGTTTTTCCATATTCTCAGCACCGACTGTGATTCTACTACGAGGTTTCCATTTTCATCTCTACAGGTTTCTGTATGGGTATTGCTTCTCTGACACGTTCTTTTTACCTTTTGGTAAAACTTCCGTACATTGTTCCTGGAGTATAAGCTCTCGATATTCTCAAACGCGCGCTTCTCATGCTCTTTCTTCTTCTTTTGGAGAAGCCGATGTTCTTCCCGTCTCTTTTGCTCGTAGAGCTCACGAGCAGCTCTCGTCTGCCTTCGCAGCAGTTCGATGATAATCCGCAGGGTGTTGATATGGTCGGCACAGGAGGATCCAGAGCGGAAACCTGCTTGTTCGGCATCGAGTGTGTCTTCGAGATGTTGTTTGATTCGCTCAAGGATGATTTTAGCTATTATCTTAGCTACAGCAGGCAGCACGCAGATACCCCTCCAGTTTCCGCACTCCATTAAATTTCCTTTCTTAGGAAGCTTGACGATCATTCCCTTTTTCCACTCGTTAGGAAAGCTCTCAGCTTCCCAAGCTCTATCTATAAGTGGAAGCAGAAGCTCAGCCGATGTTGTTGACGCTGCTCGTAAGAGCTCTGCTGGAATACTGTCAAATCCTACCGCCTTGTTGGTTTTGAGTGCCTTGATCGCGGTAATGATCTCATCTTTACTGGGAGTCGTCTCATCTCAGTCTGATTTGGGAGCATATTGCTAGCGAATACACGGTTCAAAACCGTAGCAAAATGCTCTTTCCATCTCTTGAGCTGGTCCTCATCCGAAATGAGCAAGGAGCCGTCTAGGCTTTTCACTGGGTGTTGGCTGGAGCTGCGACCACCTGTCAGCTCTTTCGTGATTCCGTAGACGGTCCTGCTGTCACACCTCCGTGCAGCTTCTTCTGCTTCTGTAGCCAGCGCGTTGATGTAGTTGCGCTTGTCACGTCGTACGCTACGCTGAACTTCTCTCGTCTTCATGCGATATAG
Organism: Brachypalpus laphriformis; assembly: GCA_945910035.1. Classification (NCBI taxonomy): domain Eukaryota; kingdom Metazoa; phylum Arthropoda; class Insecta; order Diptera; family Syrphidae; genus Brachypalpus; species Brachypalpus laphriformis. The sequence goes on from OX246757.1 coordinate 19,339,757, forward strand.
GGACTATAGCTTGCTTCTCCCTGCGATCGTTCTAAGAACTTTATTTGCAAAAGTTTGTATGATGTTTCTATTGCTATTGGTACAACCCCATAGTTGTATACCATACGTCCACACAGGCTTTAGCACTTGCTTATAGACAAGCAGTTTGTTATGTAGGCTCAACTTCGAATGTTTTCCGAGTAGCCAGTACATTTGTCGGTATTTGTATTCGAGCTCGTCGCGTTTCTTTTTTACGTGCGATTTCCTTTTAAGCTTAACATCTAGAGTCATTCCTAAATATTTTGCTTCGATCGCGTACGGTATTTGAGCCGAGTTAAGATATAGAGGTAATCTATCCACTTTTTATGGGTAAAGTTGACGTGAGTAGATTTGCTTTCGCTCAGCACAATACGCCAAGAATTGGTCCAAGCGTGGACGTTATTAATAGCATGTTGCAGCTTTCCAGTTGCTGCTTTAATAGTTTCGCCCGTGGTCAATATCGCCGTATCGTCCGCAAATGTGGCGACGACGCAGTTTTTTTCCTGCGGGATATCACGCGTGTAGAGTACATGTTAAAGCGGGCCAAGGACACTTCCTTGTGAAACTCCGGCCGCAATCTCCTTGAAGTCAGAGTAATCATTTCCATGCTTAACACGAAAGAGTCTCTCGGTGAGATACGATAGTAAGATTAGAAAGAGTTGCCGTGGCAGGAGTCGTTGCAATTTATACTCCAAGCCTTCGTGCCCAAACCTTATCGAAAGCTTGTGAGACGTCAAGAAATACACCACAACAAATCTTTTTTTCTTCCAGAGCTTTCTCAATCACGTCAGTTATTTTATGGACTTGGTCAATTGTAGAATGTTTAATTCTAAATCCAAACTGATGGTCAGGAATGAGACATCTTTCGTCGATTACGGGCTGTAGACGTTTCGAAAGAAGTTTTTCAAATATTTTTGAGATTACCCGCAATAGGGAATTAGGCCGATATGATTTCTTCTCATTTAGCAGTTTGCCTGGTTTCGGGACCATTATAATCTCGGCGACTTTCCATTGCCAGGGAATATAAAGCAATCTGAACGAAGCGTTGATCAAGTAGATCAGTTTGATAATAGCTTTATTCGGCAATTCCTTGACCACCTGCGCCATTATCAAGTCGTAACCCGGAGCTTTTTTTGTCTTTAAATTTTTAATCACTTCCCTCAGTTCAATCAGTGCAACTTTTTTTACTTTAAAGTTGGCAGATGTCGTGACTGGGGAGTCGGGCGTTCACACAGGGCCGTCGAACAGCAAAAAGTTCTGCCTTTTCTTTGTCACTTGGCCCAGTTTCCATCGATTTTCCGAATTGGTGGTGCTTGCATTTGAGGTTTCCGGATGCCTTTTAGCGCTTTCCAAAGCGAATAATTTGATTTTCTTTCACCGGAGAAATTTTCAAGGTAGGTCGCTATCTTTTTGCTTTTAAATTCGCGAATACTATCTCTAAGCCGATTGCATAGTCGGTTAGGGACCGTTTTATGCTGCGGTGCACGAGTGGTTTGCCACTTCTTTCGTGCTTTTCGTTTCTCCCTCACCAGTTCAATGATTTCTCTGGGATACTTTTCGTTGCGGTTGATCTTATAGCTTCTAGAAGGAGTGTTTCTCCACGCCGCTCTTTGAATTGCTTCCACGAAACGATCAACTTCGTCCTCTAGTTCACAAGGTGTTGTGAGTGATACATGTAGGGGGCGACGACCGATATACAAGTATAGAAGAGGGAAATGAAACGCGCACCACTAATAATTTTAGTTCAATTATTATTTTATTATTATTTTATGATTAATTATAAAGTTTTATTTAATTCATTTTAGTTCAAGGATTTTATTATAATTGATTAATTTAATGCGTTAGGGGAAAAAACAGACTTAACAGACTTAACCGACTTAACAACTGACTCCAAAAAAACCAAAAAACTACTTCTATTCTTTAATTCTTATGCTTAGCTATTTTAACTCAAATATGTAACGGATTTTATTAGGGTAAATGAAACAATGTTCGGTTTATAAAATGTCCGTAGGATACTGTCCTACATCCGGCCATCCTGCATGTCGGCTGCCTCAGACGACTTGTCATCAGCCAACATCGATTCATAGTGTCCATTATCATCAAGTCTTCATCGGTTCATCATTTGCACAGCAATCGTCATTTTCGTCATCTTCTTCGCTGTCATCACTGTCCGTCTCATCACACCAGGGCTTCATAAAGTCAGCTGACGACGAAGTTGCGTTAGGACCTTCATGACTACCCACTTTGCGAACATCGTAGCGGTCATTTCTTTTTACTTTGATGACCTCGTATGGTCCCAAGAACGATGGATACAGCTTAGTACCTGGAGCAAACTGAGTTTTCTTAATTGCGACCAGATCGTGAACTGCATATTTATTTGCCGCTTTTCGCTTCCGGTTATATACTTTCCGGTTCTCCTCTTGGACTTTAACCAGTTGCTCTTTCGCCTGTCTTCGAATCTCTCTTCGCTCCTCCTCAAATTCATCGATCAGCAACTCTTCTACTAACTTGCACAAATCGTAGCTTTCCCTATTTTTTATATTTACTCCAAACATTAGCATGAATGGTGTTTTGCCTGTACTTCTGGTGACCGTAGAGTTAATGATTCTTTGCAATCTCGAAATGTGCTTAAACCATTTATGCGGATTATCAACAGATAGTTTCGACAACATTTCAATAATGGTTCTGTTGATGCGTTCGACTTGCCCATTACCGCGAGCTACTCCAGTAGTGACCAATGAGTGAACGATGTTCCTTTCCTTGCAGTATTCCTTAAAAGCGTTTGAAGTAAATGCTGACCCTTTGTCGGTTATAATTCGCGCTGGATCGCCGAAAACGTCGCTCTGGAATGAAAGTTTCTTAAGCACCTCATCTGCTCCTGTGGATTTGACGGGATATATCCATGCAAATTTGGTAAAAGCATCCACTATAACGAATAAGTGCTTGTAGTTCTTTGCAGTTGATTGAAGCGGGCCAAGATGATCCATATGGTAAGTATTTAGTGGAGTGTCAAACTTTTCGATGGGGTTCAACCAACATTCTTGTTTTCCATTTTTTCTTGACGCAAGAATGCAAGCAATGCAGTTCGAAATAATTTTACTAATCTTACTTGTCATCTTCGGAATACAATATTCTTTTTTCGCCAATATTTCAACTTTTCTGGCACTCATATGCCCTTGTTCATGAATATTCCGTAGCACTTCTTTCTGTAAACACTTAGGAACAACTAGTAAGTAAGATCCTTCGACGAATTTATAAAGTATGTCGTTTCTTATCAAGAAATTTTCATATTCCTTATCTTTGAGAATTGAAGCTACCAATTGGCAAAATTCATCCGTTTTTTGTGCCATTCTAATACGATGAAGTACACCATCCTCGATTCTCATGACAACCGGAAAACGACTTAATGCATCTACATGCCTCATAGCACTACCAGATCTGTGAAGGACTTCACAGTTATAATCCTGTATAAATAACGCCCATCTAGCAACACGCGTACATAAGTCTCTCTCATAGTTGCGGTAAAAGCTTTACAGTCTGTATAAATCTTAAAGTTGATGCCCAAAAGGTAGACTCTTAGCTTCTTTAGACACTTTATTATTGCAAGAACTTCTTGCTCATAGCTTGTATAGTTAGCTTCAGCAAGCGATGTCTTATAGCTCACATAAAAAACAGGGTGAAGCGCATTGTCGTCATGTCGCTGTAGCAATACTCCTCCGTATCCCATTTTGCTGGCATCCGTATGCAGTTCCGTTTCTAATGACGGATTGAAAAGCTTAAGAACTGGGTCGTTGCAAAGTGCCTTCTTTAAAGCGTTGAAAGCTACAACTTGGTCAGGACCAAAACAATATGGCATTCCCTTTCGAAGCAGATCAGACAATGGCTTAGCAACAATCGAGTAGTCTGGAATAAATCGTCTAAAGTACCCTGTAAGGCCCAAAAAAGCCTGTATCCTTTTCGTTGTATCGGGTTTTGGAAATTTTTGTACGGCTTGAATTTTCTCAGTTGACGGCTTCATAGATCCATTCTCAATGACATGACCTAAGAATTCTATTGATGACGTTACGAATCTACATTTTTTCCAATTAATGGCCAGACCATTCTCTGCAGCAGTCTCTAGAACCATTTTAAGTCTCTCTAAGCTTTCTTCATAGTTAGCAGCAAGTATTACTACATCATCCATGTAAACTAATAAAATTCCCTTTCGTATTAGTGATTGGAAGACAAAGTTTATGAATCTTTGGAAGACAGATGGAGAGTTACATAGACCAAAAGGGACTTTCCGGAACTCATACTGTCCATCCGGCGTAACAAATGCGGTATACTTTTGACTGGTTTTGTAAACTCCCACGTGAAAGAAACCATTTTTAAAATCCAGAGTTGTAAAAATGCGACTTTTGTATAACTCCTCCAAAATATCTTCAATTATAGGGAGCGGATAACGATCTCTTATAATTTTTGCGTTTAATTTTCTGTAGTCAACACATAACCGATTGGAACCGTCCTTCTTCTTAACTAAAACAATTGGACTGGCATAATCTGAGCTACTATGCTGAATTATGCCGTCACGCAACCACTCCTCGATCTGGTTCTTAACATCTCTTCTTTCCTTCGGTGCTAAACGTCTAGGCTTCTGATAGACTGGATGTTCGTCAGATAAAGCAATCTGCATCTCGACACAGGACTTCTCTACCTTCCTCGGCTCATATGAATTGATTAATTTGGTAATCTCGCTTCGTATCTCATTATCCGGAATTTTGTTGACATTTTCGATCGCATCCTTTTGTGTTACTTGGACAACATCTATTTTGGCGATATCATTTTCTTCTAAGTTGACAGTAGCAGGCCTCTTACTGACATGGATACTGCCGTTTTCAAAAGTCACCGTAGCGTTCTCCAAAAAATTCTTTCCTAAGATCATTAGATCAGACATCCATTCATCCGGAACAATGTGAAATCGAACTTCATGTATATCATTTCCAATATAAATCTCGACTGAGCAAGAGCCATATGTTTTCTTTGCTATATCATTACCGAATCCAAGTAAACACTCCCCCGGTCCATCCATTCTAGTAGCACCGAATTTCCTCCAAAAGCTCTCTTTCATTAAGGACACATCTGCCCCAGTGTCAACCAAAGCCTCATGCGGCAATCTGCGGCAATATGCCCAAACTCACTGCATGAAAAACATCTAGTACCTTTGCTCTTGTTTGGACAACCACTTTGATGGTGAGAGAGGGAACCGCAGTTCGCACAACGTTTCCGATTTGAATTATCTTTAGCATTATTTGATGTTGAAGCGCTTAAATTGTTATATTGATTGAAGTTTTGATTTCGAAGGTGATTCAAACTAGTCTGAGTTTTAATATTTTCATAAATTAAAAACTTTTTCTTAAGTTCTTCTAGCGTAGTCGCTTCATAAAGAACTGTTTTATTGGAAGGACTATCCGAAATACCTTGTACAATGTACGCTATTAACGATTCATCTTCAAACTTTCCTTTCATAGCAATTTGTTTCATTGTGTACATATACTCTAAGAACGATTCATTTTGTTTTTTCTTACGGGACTGAAGCATTTTATGAATGCTAATACAGGAAGGTGTGTCACTGAATTCGCCTTTCAAAAATTTCTTTAAATCCTCCCAACTACAAATTCCGCTTTGAGATTCGACGGCCAACTTAGCAGCTCCTTTCAATAGACGCCTTGCGTAAAGATACCTCTGAATTGGATTCCATTTGCATACTTCTGCGATGTCTTCGAAATCCTTTAGCCAAAGACTAACATTTTTCCCTGCTTCACCAGTAAAACGATCAAGGGAATCCTCAATATCCTTAAAAACAAAATTGTTGCTTGCTTCTGACATGGTTTTATTAGCGGATTCAGGTGGTCTAACAACAACAATAGAAATGTTAGATAAAACTTCACTCCGTTCCTTAGTTTCGTCTTCCCCTGATTCCTCCCTATTCAATAGCAGTGACTTTTCCCTTTCTTCTTCTAACATTGATGCATACAACCTCTCCACTAAATCTTTCTTTACGGAATACCGGTACGATAAATTCCTTTCTCTCAATAAACTTTGAAGCTCCCTCGTTGTTAACTTATTTAATTCATCCATCCATGTATTTACTTGATTTCAACACGCAAAGTAATTCAGGAGAGTGGCATACAAATTATATTCTCTTATAAGATGTTTTATATAAAAGTTCCATGCAAAAAAAAATAAAATTTGGAATTAACATGCAATAAAACAGCTCTCTCAATTGCAGTTTTCGCTCAAGTCGACCTTTCACTCAATACATACATATATGAGAAAATAAAAAAAAATATGTAAATGTTTTCTATATACTTTATATAGGTGCATGCATTTTATGTATTGATCATGCTATAATAAAAGTATGAAACGATCTCACCGGTTTTGGATCATACGATTATTCCGTTAAATTTTCTTATATATTTTTGGTTAGTACACTTTTCGTACACAATAAGTACACTTTTCGTTTAAAATTTGATATATCTATGTATATAAATTTTTTATTTTTTTTATTTTTTTTTTTTTTTGTTTTCTTTACATAAGCATTATACACTTTTCGTTATTTTTTTTTTTTCGCTTCTGACTTAATTATTGTCAACTTATTTTCTATGAATCACACTTTTCAACTCTTTAACTTCACAATTCTTTTCTATTTTAAAATATTTTCTCACATTTCTTTAACGCGGTTCATGCTTTATAGTTTTTACATAGTAGCTTTTACATTTCGAGCACTGGAACTTCGTTCTTTATTGTTTCAGAGCATGTAACGTACGGGTACATATACGCGAGTATTGGTCCGACGCGGCACTTATTCAGCTTAAAACTTCTGACACCATTTGTAGGGGGCGACGACCGATATACAAGTATAGAAGAGGGAAATGAAACGCGCACCACTAATAAACCACTAATAATTTTAGTTCAATTATTATTTTATTATTATTTTATGATTAATTATAAAGTTTTATTTAATTCATTTTAGTTCAAGGATTTTATTATAATTGATTAATTTAATGCGTTAGGGGAAAAAACAGACTTAACAGACTTAACAGACTTAACCGACTTAACAACTGACTCCAAAAAACCAAAAAACTACTTCTATTCTTTAATTCTTATGCTTAGCTATTTTAACTCAAATATGTAACGGATTTTATTAGGGTAAATGAAACAATGTTCGGTTTATAAAATGTCCGTAGGATACTGTCCTACATACATGTAAGGCGATATTTGTTTCGCAATCATTTCTAAAGCCTCCCAGTTTGTTCTATTGCTAGTGAGTCTTAGAGGTCCTTTTTTCTTGATCAGCGCTTCTCCAAGTAAGAAAATTACCGGCGAGTGGTCAGAAGAGAGATCAAAACATTCTTTGACTGTAATAAACTTCTCGTAAATGCCTTTTGTAACATAAAAATCGATAAGATCGGGAATTTTTTGTGAGTCAGTTGGCCAATAGGTCGGTTTTCCTGTCGAATAAAAACAACAACCGAATTCATATGCCTTTAGAAGATGTACATCTTGAACCCCAAAAGGTGTGCTTCGCGTTGAAATCTCCACCAATAAGAAAATTTGAACCAAGGTTATTGAAGACACGAAAGTAGTCATCTTTTTCTAGTAAGCATCGCGGCGGACAGTAAACAGATGCTATATTGTAGCTCAGGTGTTTATTTTTAACCCTTACCGCGCACAACTGCAGTTTTTCCAGCTCTATGCTTATATCGGCCGAATGTTCGATGTTAGTTTTAATGAATAAGGACGAACCGCCCCGCGCTCTATCAGAAGGATGGTAGGCGTGATAACCAGCGTAGCCTCTTATCTTTATTTGCGACTCCCTTGTTGGATGGGTTTCGGAGATTAAACATATGTCGATATTTTCTCTTATTAGAAACATTTCTAATTCGTTAGATTTTTTGAAAGACTCCATTTGCATTCCATGTTACTATTTTAAGCAAAGCGTCCATATTTACTTAGATTTAGATATAAGGTTAGCCATACAAAAGCTTTCGACGTTACTAAGACGTTCGAGAATCCGTTTGTTAACTTCACATTGTTCCTCGAACTTAGCGTAGATGCAGTTCAGAATTTCATTCAACGGATCAGAGGTTGGGCCGTCGTTTCGTTTGGTTGCTTTGACTGCAGCCTGAAAATACGTCAGACGTACGGGGTTCGCTGGCTTATCCGAGGCTATTTTTCGTTCAGCCTTTTTAGTGGACGACTTTGACGTACGTTTAATCGGCTCAGAAGGCTGGTTGACTGTTGTAAGAGTCTGCCCTGCTGATTCAAGCGTCCTTTCAGTCGACTTAGTACTTTGAACAATTGGTTTACGAGCCCGCTCAGTCTGCTTAGCAATACGTTCTATCGACATAGGAGCCCGATCGACTGGTTTTGTTCCCCGTACAATCGGCGTTGTAGATTTTTTCCGTCGCATCTGTAATTCCTTAGCGACTTCCCAACCGCGATAATTTGCTGGGTGCCTTCCTTTGCAGTTAACGTAATTTGCTTTTTCATTTTTGTGTATGGTTAAACTCTTGGCAACGCTTACATTGAGGGATGGTCTTCGTGTTGACACGTAGCGGCTCGACTTTAACGACCCTACTCATGATTGTACGAGTGTTATATATCTGTTCCTGGTTTTCCGTTTTATCGAATGACAGCACAAAAAGCGGAAGTTTACGTTTCACTATAGGTTCTTCTCCACGCTCGGGTCGTTTTCTCTCCTTTTTTAAAAAGTTCACGGCGTCGAGAATGTTATAACCTCTATCGCGTAAATCACCTATAACATCTTCTTTAGCGCATGATGGATGAAGTCCTCTAGCTACGACCCTCAAGGGTCTCTCACTCTATCAAGTGTTTCTTTTTCTTTAATTGTATTAGATTATATTTTTGCTTATTCTCATTTTCTTTTCTACTGAATTCAGTTTATACATATGTTTTGATATTTGTTTCGTTATTCGTTTGACTCTTATCTTTGTGTTTGTAATAAGATCCTAGTTTGTTATTTGTAATGTAAGTAAGCTTTCGTTTGACTTTTATCTTTGTGTTTGTTATTTGTAATGTGAAGTAAGCTTTCTGTTTATGCTCTTATTTATATTTGTATAATCTTTCGCTTATGCAAAGGCATAGAGCACCAAGCAGCTTTTTGCAAAAAGTTTTGTGCTCTAGTCCTATAAAAGCAAAGTAATCAAGGAATTAGATCACAAAACTGGCAGGATAGCTCTGGAGAAAGCAACACGTTGAGAATTTTGTACTAAAGACTTCAACAATAAAACATTCTTTTTAAATCAAGAAGAAGTGTTATAATTGGCGCCCAACTTTTCGGCTTACTCCAGAATACCGACTAGTTTTCCACGATAAAGTAGAGGACTATTTTGTAAAATGGCGACTCTTACATCTAAACAGTTTGATCAACTTATGAAGAAAGTTATGTCCTACAATGTGCGCACATTTTCAATGACGAATTGTCTAGCAAGATTTGCTGGTCAAAGGGATCATTCAAAAGTCGAAAAATTTGTTGCACCGGTTTTGACTTTTAAGAAAGTTAAAAATATCAACGATTAAGATGCCATTGCAGGCATGCCAATGCTTTTACAGGGTACTGCTTCGGAGTGGTGGCGTGGGATTGAAACAGAATGCAAGGCTTTTAATGACGTCGTCAAGCAGTTGCGAAATATGTTTTCGAGTCCGAAGCCAGCGTGGCGAATTTATGCTGAGATCTTTGAAATGAAACAGCAAAGAACCGAAGCAACCGATGACTTCATACGCAAAAAGAGAGCATTATTTTCCTAGCTGGAAAAATTGCCAGAGGAATCGCAGCAAATTGACGTCATTTTCGGCACGTTAAGAACTCAAATTAAAGAAAGAGTCCTTCGTCATAAAATCCAAACCTTTACGCAATTTCTTGAAGATGCTCGTGAAACGGAGTTAATGATTTCAGAGCAAAGCAAAGCAGTTGTGAACGCCAAGGCAGACAAAGCCGATGGTGGTCGAAATAGATGCAGCTTTTGTCGCAAGAAAGGACACACGCAAGAGCAATGTTTCAAGAAGCAAGATAAAATAAAAAGGGAGGAAGAAGTGATACAAATGCAACAGGTCAAGCCAAGGTTCGCATGCTATGGTTGCAATGCACCGGCAGTAGTCCGTGCTAATTTCCCAAATTGCAGTAAGAAGCCTCTAGACCAAAATGCGCCTAAATTTAATCACATCAACACAAGTCTGATCGGATGGATGCTCCAGTGGTTGATATTGCGATTTGCGGAGTACCAGGGCAAGCCTATTTTGATACCGGAGCCCGTACTAGTATTGCTGGTACTACACTGATGCGTATTTTTCATTTGAATGGCTGCAAATATGAATATATCAACTGTGAAATATCATTAGCTGATGGCAGTTCATCTAAAGAGCAATGCAATTCTACATCTTGCAAGATCCAAATAGGAGGCAGAGAATTGGATATTCGCTTTCTGGTCATGCCTAAAGCAGAAAGTAACCGTACCTTGCTTGGTGCAGACTTTTTAGAGAAAGCTGGTATAGTTATTAATATAGGTCAGCGGTATTGGCAATTTGAGAATAACACAGAGCAGTGTTTCGAGTTCGCTACACCATTGCCTTTGAAAATGAATTTATTGGAATCAATAAAAGTGGCTGTTCAAGCAGAAAGAAATCCCTTAGCCGAAATCTCAAATGTACCCAGGAAAGAACCCTTTGGTTTGAGAGAGGAAAAACAGTACTCGCCAAAATTCATTGATGATTTGTTTGAAGACGCTGTTCCTGAAGGTCATCACGTGGAACTGACAGAGGCAGAGCAACGTCTGTTTAGTGGCGTTATGTGGAAAGTGGGATCGAACCAGAAATGTAGGACAGAAATTCAGGCTGCTGATTTCCTCAAAGTAAGTGATGGTGAGTTGCTTAACAATGACCAAAAGAACCAGCTAAAGTCATTATTGGAGAAGCACTCTAAGGTTTTCGGAGAAATCAATAATGTCACACAGTATCTTCTTTCTTCTTCTTCCTTTTATCAGCGAGGTTATGATCCGAAAACAAGGGATCATAACCCTCCCACTTCACCGCATTTCTACTGATCCGCCTGTGGGGTTTGCCTATTTGACCTCAGAAAATATCGGCAGGCCCGCCGATTTTGGATCACTCGGTTACTGAGGCCAATGAAATGCCGATGTCGTCGCATTTGTCTCATCCAGGCGTTTAACGTCACACAGTATTCTGAACATAAAATTAATACTGGGGATTGTGAGCCTATTTTCTCGCGTTCATATCGACTATCGTTTGCCAGAAAGCAGGAGCTAAAATTAGAAATCGAAAAGATGTTGATTTGCTCACCGACGTTCACCAAACATCTAGAAGATATAAAAGACGTTTTCAGTAATCTCGATGGATTTAACTTGCGAGCAAATGGTAAGAAATGGCATTTCTGCTACCTTGAAGTCAATTATCTTGGTCATAGCCTTACAACAGCAGGAATCGAAGTAGATCCCAGAAAAACCGAAGTAATAAACAGGCGAAAAGTACCTATCAATGTTAAACAAGTCATTTCGTTCATCCAAACATGGTCCTGGTACCGAAGATTTATTCAGAATTATGCCGAACTTGCCAAACCATTAATGGACCTGACCAAAAAGAATGCAAAGTGGCATTGGGGTAAAGAACAAAATAATGCCTTTGAGAAATTAAAACATTTACTCACTACTCCACCAATACTAAAATAGGCTCAAGACGGAACTCCTTACAGTGTTAAAACTGATGCAAGCGCTTATGCCTTAGGGGCATTACTACTGCAGGGGGAGGGTGAAAAAGAGCACCCTATTGAACATGCAAGTCGATTACTAACCGAGGCAGAGCGAAACTATTCAACTACTGAGCGTGAAGCTTTAGCGATTGTATGGGCTTGTAGTAAATTCCGGGGCTATATTAAAGGAGAAAGCGTAACGATCAAAAGGGATCACCAACCTTTGAGATGGTTATTCACAGTAAAAACACCAACCAACAGGAAGATTAGCTCGATGGAATCTGCAGATCCAACAGTATAATCTGATGATTGAATATACCCCAGGTAGATCAAATGCTATAGCAGATATGTTGTCACGGCCTCCGTGTAATGAAAACGAACATCGGTCAAAAGGATAATTGCATCCGTGCTTTTCAAATTGATATACCCAATAGAACCAATGCTGGTATCCGAAATGAGCAGTTAAGCGATGATTGTCTTAAGAATATCATCAAATCATTAGAGGACGAGGACGAGAATATGCTTCGCTGGGTAGATAGGGGTTACATAATAAATGATGGAGTTATAAATTGTTATGCCTCTGACCAAAATGACGACGCGCAGCTGGTGGTACCTAATCATGAACGGGCAGAAATCTTAAGAGCTTATCATGACAATGTTACTGCCGGCCACTATGGAATAGAGCGAACTACTGCTCGAATAGCAGACAGATACTTTTGGCCAGGAATGAGAGCTGATATAACTCGATATGCCAAAACCTGTATAGATTGCCAACGATATAAAGCAAGTAATACCAGGCCAGTTGGACTAATGCAGACAACAAGCAGCAAACAGAGGTTCGAAATAGTCGCTGTTGACTTATTTCGTCCTCTACCAGACGCACAAGATGGTTTCCAATGGATATTGATTGCAGAAGATGTTGCGACCCGATGGGTAGAAATATTCCCTTTAGAGCAAGCAACTGTAGAGGCATGTGCTAAGACTTAAATTGAGGAGGTATTCCTGCGATACGGTACTCTACGACGCCTTACATCTGATAACGGAGTGCAGTTCATCTCCGCAATAATGCAAAAGGTAACTTATTGCTTGGGTATACATCAGCAATTTACACCTATTTACCACCCTGAAACAAACCCGGTTTAGAGAAAGAACAGGGACCTCAAGGGGCAATTGGCAATCATGGTACAGCAACAACACTCCACATGGAAATTGAATCTAGTAGCCATAAGATTCGCGATCAATACAGCAAAGCGTCAGAGTACTGGCTTTACCGCTGCGTATTTAACTTTTGGACGTGAACTTTCGTACACTGGACGACATTCAACACGACGTCAAAAGCATCACGGAAAATGAATGCTTCATTCCTCAAATCACACCATACCTCCGTAAGCTTGCCCAAGATTTTACCTGTGCTAATGAAACAGAGCATAACTTACAAGATTGAAACAAACGAAATGTTGATCGTGATCGCCGCCAACACGCAGAGTTTAAAGAAGGCACTAAAGTGCTTGTGACAAAGCATGGACCAAGCAAAGCTAGTAACGGTGTAACTGCCAAGATTATGGCCAAAAGGGACGGTCCTTATGTCATCGTCCAAAAGATAGGAAAGTCTACTTATAAAGTCGCATCACCTGAAGATCCTAGTACACCATTGCGAACATATCATACGTCGGCGCTGACTCTTTATAGAAGTGCCGCAAATCCAGAAACACTATCTCCAGTCCAACTCAAAAGAAAACGTGCACGACCAAGAAAATCCTAAGTTGGTATTGACGTACGCTCGGGGCGAGTTCACTAATCAACACGGCAACTCTATCACATGTTTCTTTTTTCTTTAATTGTATTAGATTATATTTTTTCTTATTCTCATTTTCTTTTTTGTACTGAATTCAGTTTATACACATGTTTTGTTATTTGTTTCGTTATTCGTTTGACTCTTATCTTTGTGTTTGTAATAAGATCCTATTTTGTTATTTGTAATGTAAGTAAGCGGTGGGCAGAATCGCATCATCACCTCCCCGTGGTGCCCGCTGGATAGCTATCTGATAGTGAACTAACGATGAGCGTATGCTGAGTCTGACGATATACATATGTGTAGCTGAACACTAGGACCTGCGTAAGCTCATCTGGGTGAACTTCAGCGCGCATATGTTTAACCGGACAAGGCATCTCTTGTTGACCTGATTGGCCGAAATATGCGTCTCAGAAGTCTAGCACGAGGTCCTCAGAAGGAGAACGTGCGGCGGATGGATTCTCTCGATGGAATCAACGGTGACGTCTACAGAACAGCGGATACCTTACTTTAGCTATTTCGACATATTTGAAGCTGAGGTCTGTAAGGATTTTCAATACTACATCAGGGTATTGAAAAAGAGATGCTGGCGGATGAACCCTTAATGGGCCAACGGCAGCGCTCATATCACCGAAGTGGGTTACTGACATCGGTGTATCCGGCCCCTCGTCCTAGGGGTTGTTAAAAAAGGATCTGGCCCTCCAGGTTGGGGGTTGTGCCGTCGGGTTAACTTCCCTACTACGTAAAAAACCTTCGGTTACGAAGCAACTAACAGCCTCGGATACAGATGAATTTACTGTTGACGACCCAAGTAAAAGTAAAAAGGACAACAATCTTCGTGTCTGCACGTGGAGTGTTAGGTCCCTCTATAAACCGCGTGCAGCCAAACAACGTGCGCAGGAGAAAAGAGGAACATCGACTTCTCAGAAAGAAGAAAAAGGAGCATGAGAAGCGCTCGATCGAAGAGATTGAGAGACTTTATTGCTGGAATAATGTTCGAAAATGTTACCAAAAGGTAAAAAGAACATGGCAGGGTTTCAAAGCGAGAACAGAAGCCTGCAGGGACGAAAATGGTAATATTTTAGTACAATCGCAGTCGGTGCTGAGGATATGGAATGAACACTTCTGCACACTGTTAAACGGCGATGAAGACCAATATTCTGCTGTCAGGCAGAATGAGCCATTCAACAGTGATGATGACAGTCAAGATTCCCGTCAACCCGATCAGAATGAAGTGAGGATAGCGATATCTAAACTCAAATCCAACAAAGTTGCTGTAGCCAATGGCCTTGCCGCTGAACTTTTCAAAGCAGGAGGAGATGAGTTGGTAAGGAGCATGCACCAGCTCATCTGTAAAATCCGGTCGAACGAAAGTATGCCCGATGGATGGAACCTCAGCATCATTTGCCCGATCCTGAAGAAATGAGACCCTCTAAACTGCGCCAATTACAGAGGTATAAGTCTCCTCAACATCGCATATAAGATCCTGTCTGCCGTATTATGTGAACGCCTAAAACTGATCGTCAACAACCTGATAGGTCCTTATCAGTGCGATTTCAGGCCGGGAAAGTCCACCATTGACCAAATATTCACACTACGGCAGATCTTGGAATAAAGATTGGAATGAATATAAAACCGATACGCACCACCTCTTCATCGATTTCAAAGTTGCCTATGATAGCGTGTATAGAGACGAGTTATACAGAGCTATGACTAGTCTTGGCAATCCTGCCCAGCTCGTCCGTTTGTGCAAAATGACGATGGAGAACTCTCGCTGCTCCATCAAAGTCGGTAAGAACATCACCGAACCATTCGATGTCAGGAAACGTCTTAGACAAGGTACCGCGCTACTGGAGCAGATACGATTGTACACGCCCTGAAAAAGAGATGAAGGTTCTTGCATCGGCAGAGTTCAACTTACGCAAGTGGACCAGCAACACCGATAAGCTTCTGCACGGAGTGCCAGCCGAGGATTGTGAAGTAGATTTCTCACTACCATTCGACGAAGCCAGCCATGTGAAAACTCTGGGCATGAAATGGTTGCCAGTGTGTGACTCATTCACATATCAAGTGGCTCATCAGGGGGATGCAGAGACCACAAAACGTACTGTGTTGTCGTCAATTGCCAAATTGTTCGATCCTCTAGGTTGGCTTTCCCCATGCATTGTGAAAGCCAAGATGTTGATGCAGGATCTTTGGACCCGAGGGCTCGAATGGGACACGCCCATCCCCCAGGATGTTGAGCAAGAATGGATCCAATTTGGTCAAGAACTTCCTGAAATCGAAAAACTCCGCATTCCGAGATGGATCCAGACAGGAATGGATAACAACAACCTGGAAATACACGGTTTTAGCGATGCTTCGGAAAAGGCCTATGCAGCAGCGACTTACCTGCGGGTGCTTGATCAGCACTACAAGATCCACATGCACCTCTTGATGTTCAAAACCAAGGTGGCCCCACTGAAAGCAGTTACTCTTCCCCGACTAGAGTTGTGTGGCGCTGTTTTATTGGCAAAGTTGCTGCACGAAACAGTCACAGCTCTTACGTTGGAGAACTGCAAGGCATACGCATGGACAGACTCGGAGATAACGTTGTGTTGGATCAAGGCACCTCTATCCAGATGGGAAACTTTCGTGCGTAATCGAGTCGCTGAAGTGCAGAAGCTCACAAATAACAACAGCTGGATGCATATTCCGTCCGAGCAAAACCCAGCTGACCTGGCTTCCCGGGGAGTTTTACTGTCGCGACTGCTGCGTAGCGACCTTTGGTGGAATGGACCACCATTTCTACAGGACACCTGGCACAGTACGTTTCCGAGCCAACCCAGCACTTTCGAAACTGAAGAAGGAAGGCGTACAGTGAAGGTACACTGCGTGATGAGTGACGAGAATTCCATCAGCGAAGCGATTCAGAGGTACTCAACGTTAACAAGCTCACAAGGGTAATCGCGTACTGCAAAAGGTTTGCCTCCAATCTGCGAAAGGAATCTGCAAAGAGAGAGAAGGGCCCACTGTCACCGCTGGAACTACGCTCGGCAACATTAGTGATAGTCCGAACCGCACAGCTAGAGATGTTTCCTGCTGAGGTGAGGACCAACATCGAAAACGTAAAAGGGTGGAAAACTCTAAATCCAACCATCGACGAGCAAGGAGTAGTGCGAGTCGGAGGCAGACTACAGAACACAGACCTACACTACGACCAGCAGCACCCTATTCTTCTGAAATCAACACACCACTACACGAAGATGGTCATCGCAGACGCCCACGAGAAAACACTACACGGAGGAGTTCAGAAGATGGTTCCTTACCTGCGTCAAAGGTTTTGTATCTGTGGCATCAAAAATGCCGTCAAGAAGCACGTCCACGGGTACAACATATGCTTCAGGTACAAACCGAAACCGATGAGGCAGTTGATGGGGAACCTACCTGCTCTTCGGGTAAGGATGTCGAGACCCTTTACCCACACTGGAGTGGACTACGCCGGACCTATCGACATCAAAGCGTGGAGGAGAAGAAACGCGAAAACACTTAATGGCTACTTTGCGATTTTCGTGTGCATGGCACCAAAGCTGTTCACATCGAAGCGGTAAGTGACCTCACTACACAAGCTTTCCTTGTCGCTTTAAGAAGATTCACCGCCAGAAGAGGTCTATGTGCGGCCATATACAGCGACTGTGGCACCAATTTTGTAGGCGCAAACACAGAGCTCCAGAAGCTCCTGAAGGAAGCTAAATTCGACTGTCAAGCGTGTGCAGAGACTCTTGGCAACGAAGGAACGAAGTGGAACTTTAATCCACCCGCTTCCCCTCATTTTGGAGGATTATGGGAAGCCGGCGTAAAGTCAATCAAATTCCACTTAAAAAGAGTCGCTGGTACCCAGGTACTTACTTACGAGGAACTCAGCACGCCTCTGACTCAAATAGAAGCATGTCTTAACTCGAGGCCTCTTTGTCCGGTATCAGAGGACATCAACGACCTGCAAGCGCTAACACCAAGTCACTTCCTAGTCGGAGAACCACTCGTAACACCGCCACAACCCGAGTACGACCTCGACAAAATTTCGTATCTCGACAGGTGGAAGAGAGCTCAGGTGGGCGCCGTGGCGTAAGTGGTTAGTGTGTCGGATCACTACGCATGAGGTTCCAAGTTCGAATCCCAGAAAACACCAACAAGTTTTTTCACGGTACCACCTCTCGCGAGCGTCTGACAAACATCCGAGAGTATTGTTGTCACGAAAAGGCTTCTCAAATCGCCGTTCGGAGTCGGCATGAAACTGTAGGTCTCTTCCATTCGTGTGAAAAATATAACGCACACAACATGAGTGGTTGCGAGAAGCTAGGCCCTGGCTCTTTAAAGAGCTGTTGCGCCAAATATTTGTATTTTTTTTTTTTGTTTGAAGAGAGTTCAGACACTGTTGCACACATTTTGGAAGAGATGGAGTACCGAATACCTCACGCGTCTACAACAGCGACCAAAGTGGACTAAAACTGAAATGCAAACACCAAAGGAAGGAGAATTGGTGTTGCTGCGCGACGAAAGACTTCCACCCGCCAAATGGAATTCAGCACGCATCGCAGCACTACACCACGGAACCGACAACCTCGTACGAGTGGTCACGGTGACAACCTCGAACTCGTCCAAAATCCGAGAGTTTAAAACAACGAAACACTTCCTCAAAACTCTTTTTAAACACACATTCAAAACTAACACATCACACATTATGACCTACATCAATTAAATATATACTAAAACACATAACACCCCACACTATTCTACACATAAAACTAAAAAAATAATACTAATTTTTGAACTCACCTCCACAAAATTTGAAAATTCAATACAAATCGACATCATCGACATCGGTAATAGGAAAACTCTCACGCAATAAAAAAAAACAATATACCACACTACACACAGGACTCAAAAATATTCAATTGCATTTACACTACACAACTTGCACAGTACACAGTACACGACACAAAACTCGCACGACACATTCCTCCACACAACAGAAAATAATCATACACAAAATGTCATACAAAA